>OY757025.1:82232078-82554930 GCA_963580285.1 Lucinisca nassula
AAGGCAAGACTTCAAGAACTGTCATCTATACAGAATCGTTCTCTCCGCCCCGCCCCATCCCCCCACCCCCACCGAACGAATAGAGTTTGGGATTCCCTTCCGATTAGATCATATCCACTGCTGAAGATGCAGAGGATAGTGTAGCTAAGGTTATCTCTTTGGTGAGAGCTATGAACTAACTTCCCATATCACAGGTCCTGGTGTATGAATGCCATTTGGCGTGTCACCACTCACCAGTAACAATTCTGATTCTGATTCTAGGAGTAGATGAGCGCTCTATCGACAAACTCAAAGATCCAGCTGCTTGTGACCTATGAGGTGGAACTTGAGATGTAATACACATAATAACAACATGTGTACTAAGGCAAATAGAAAGTATGGTGTCCTGAGGCGAAATCTTCATCATTGCCCTCATGATGTAAAAGAGGCAGCATATAAAGTTCTTTCGTCCAATCGTGGAATATGGTATCTGGGACCCCAGTGGAGTGGTCCTTAATGAAGAAATTGAAAACGTTCAGACTAGAGCTGCTAGATTTGTAACAGGCAATTATTGCTTGGAAACCGGGAGCATGACTGGAATACTTGTGAAATTAAGATAGGAGTCTCTCAAGAAAAGGAGAAAAGACAGTAGGCTCATTCCTTTATACAAATGTCAAAAGGGTTCTGTCAGCATTCCAACAGATGACCTTGTACTGTAGATATCAGCATTCATTGGCATTTCAGACCCTTACTGCGAGAACTGACATTTATAAATAATCGTTCTTCCCCCGAACCATTAGAGATTGGAATGCTCTTCCCGATTGGAATATTTCGACAGCTGAAGGTGCCGATGATTGTGTAGCTAAATAGAAGTGGAAGCAATGATCAGGAATCGATACAATCAAGCCACAGCTCTCATCAGAGACACCAAAGGGAAAGAAGAACAAACATGAAACAACAGACACAATGGAAACATCAATAGCGGAAAGCCAAAAGGACAGTCATTTTCCCACAAAATGGCCAATAGGCTATCCAAAATAAAATAATATAAGCATCACAAACACCCAAAGACAAACCATAACAAAAATAAACCGCGACAGAAGAACCGCCTTGGACCGTTCAGTGGAAACGAATTCCAATGGGGGGCTTAAATCGATTTTACGTGGCCACAATCCTCACCCTTACTTTCGTCGCGATTTAGACAAATAATTTGTTCAGTCCGCATGAAGGCCTCCTAACTCATTTACCTCTTCGGTTAGAGCTTGGGACTAACTTCCCATATCACTGTTCTTGGTGTATGAATGTCATTTGACGTGTCATCAGTAACGATTCTGATTCTGAGGTAAGTGTCAAGGTAACAAGACGTTACATCCCCAAGACGTTTCCTCCCTGATCGTTTCCCCCATAGTGTCCTTTTTGGTGCCTAGTCGTTTCGCCCAAAACCACTTCCTCTATCGTTTTGTGTAAAAGATTTATCAACTGAGAGAGAGAGAGAGAGAGAGAGAGAGAGAGAGAGAGAGAGAGAGTAAACCTTTCCCCTCTAGTCGTTTCGTATAGAAGATTTATGAACTAAGAGAGAGAGAGAGAGAGAGAGAGAGAGAGAGAGAGAGAGAGAGAGAGAAAGAAAGGGAATAGTTCGAAAATATGTACTTTGAATGTTTTCATTGCTCTTAAAGGAACTCATTTTTTATTTTTATTTGCCTTCACTGCAGCCGGTGTTGTGCCGTGTGGCGACCGTAAAACGTCTCCCCGTACATCAACCATAGTGCAGTTTATATTTTACTTTTGGTCCTTTGAGATCAGCGTAAATATTCTGAGAAATCAGAAATAAATTATTGGTTTAGACTCATATTCTAGACAGGTTTTTATTTATTTGGACCCCATTTTCATTTATATCAGTCTTTGAATCGACTGCCTATTCGAAATTCGCAAAATTGCAGTACGTTTCCTCTGGCTTTCGTTGCCGGATCATTACAGGTCACTGATGATGCTTTATTAGCCGAAACTACGTAGTATGACCCATCTTCTTTCTTTTGAATGTTTTCATTGCTCTTAAAGGAACTCATTTTGATTTTTATTGGAACGGTCAATGGAACGAATTCCATAAGAGAGAGAGAGAGAGAGAGAGAGAGAGAGAGAGAGAGAGAGAGAGAGAGATTAAACCATTAGTCGTTTCATATAAAAGATATATTTACACAGAGAGAGAGAGAGAGAGAGAGAGAGAGAGAGAGATTGTTAATCATTCAACTCCTACAGAGAGAGAGAGAGAGAGAGAGAGAGAGAGAGAGAGAGAACATGTAGTTAAAATAGACATTTTAATTGGGATTGATGATAAGTATAACCTGTTTTGATCAATACCATCAATCACATTGTTTATTTGGTTTGACTCATTTGACTCATTAATCACGCAATTATTTCGATTAATGATGAGGTGTGAAAACACGTGCTCTTTGCAAAGTCAAACATCTTTAATGATCTCTTTAGCACCTTAATCAGTTTTTGTTTTAAACTGGTCGGTTGGATCGTGTCGGCGGGCAACGATTAATGGTGAGGATGAAAACGTGTGCTCTATGAACTATGAAACATTTATTGTTAACTCTTTACATGTTTTTGACATATTATAAATTTATTTATTTATAGTTTGTTTCGTTCATTGTATGACGTTTTAGGCATTTAATGTTTTCTGATCACACAAATTACCCATGACGCTCGACTTTCTTGATTATTTATTTATTTATTTATTACCAGTACTGATTTTAATATGTTGGTACAACATGGATATTGTACGACAGACTGCATGCATGGTAGTTAACCCAATCACGGTTGGCAACTTTGCTTCCCTCTTTAATTGCACGCCGGTGGGTCAGGCCTCAGATTCTATGACGGCTCCAACGTAAAGGCTTATTGAAAATTAAAGAGATAATGTTGGTTGGTGCCTGATGCTCTGTCTCTGGTCGGGCTCATCGGAGTCTAACTGTTGGTTTTCTTTTGCTCCAGCATTTCAGTGGTTTCTTGCTGTCGAGTCCTCACCGTTGTCTCACCTCTGTAGTTCTTTGATTTCTGTGTTCACGGAGATGTTGCACTGATGAGTTAGGAGGCCTTCATGCGGACTGAACAAATTATTTGTCTAAATCGCGACGGAAGTAAGGGCGAGGATTGTGGCCACGTAAAATCGATTTAAGCCCCCCAGTGGAAATCTTCCACTGACCGTTCCAAGGCGGCTCTTCTGTGGCGATTTATTTATGTTGTTGTTTGTTACTTACTGTGTGTATCACTTGTGTCTTTTAATTTTGGATGGCCATATGGCCATTTTGTGGGAAAGTAACTGTCCATATGGCCTTCCTTTGTTAAGGTTTCCATTATGGTCTGGTCGCTTAATGTTTGTATTCTTTCCCTTTGGTGTCTTTTATGGATGGAGTAAGTTAATTGTATCAATTCCTGATCTTTGTTTTACTTCTACTTTCTTTCTTTCATTTTTTTTTGTTAATTGCACTCTGTTTTTGTTATTACATTTTTTTCAGACCAGACAAAGTACCCGTAAAGTTTTTTGTATTGCAAAAATAGCTTGTCGGTGCTTGTTACAACTGCCATATTAAAAGTAGAAGTAAAACAAAGATCAGGAATCGATACAATTAACATACTCCACCCATCAAAGACACCAAAGGGAAAGAAACACAAACATTAAGCGACCAGACCATAATGGAAACCTAAACAAAGGAAGGCCATAAGGACAGTCACTTTCCCACAAAATGGCTATATGTCCATCCAAAATAAAAAGACACAAGTGATACACACAGTAAGTAACAAACAACAACATAAATAAACCGCCACAGAAGAACCGCCTTGGAACGGACAGTGGAAAGATTTCCACTGGGGGGCTTTAATCGATTTTACGTGGCCACAATCCTCGCCCTTACTTCCGTCGCAATGTAGACAAATAATTTCTTCAGTCCGCATGAAGGCCTCCTAACTCATCAGTGAAACATCTCCGTGAACACAAATAATCAAAGAACCACAGAGGTGAGACAACGGTGAGGACTCGACAGCAAGAAACCACTGGAATGCTGGAGCAAAAGAAAACCAACAGTTAGACTCCGATGGGCTGACCAGAGACAGAGCATCAGGCACCAACCAACATTACCTTGAATTAGATCTCTCTAATTCTCAATAAGCCTTTACGTTGGAGCCGTCATAGAATCCGAGGCCCGACCCACCGGCGTGCAATTAAAGAGGGAAGCAAAGCTGCCAACCGTTATTGGATTAACTGGCGGTTCTATCGAGTATCCACAACCTATGTCTTTGAATGTAAATAAGAAAAAAATAAAAAATAAAAAAAAAAAAAAAAATAATGATGAACACCCCCGTAAACCCCAAAATTGGATAAAACAATGAATCCAGTAACAGACGAGAAAGTAACCATTTTTCCTTGAACTTCAATGTCCAAACACTTCCTAACGTTAACATATCTATGCAATATATTGTGATGTTTAACAATGATGAAAATTGTTTGAAGAAAACAACTCACCATAAATTTAGTGTAACAAGGCCTAGTCACAGCTCCTCGAGTGACCACTTTAAGGCACGGTGCCGGTCGGTAACTAAGGATAAGTTATCCCTTGGCTGACGTGACAGGGCGATGATGCTACTTAAATATTTGCTCAATTCTGTCCTGTTAAAGATGAATCAACGTTATACAGTGGAAATTTGTTTTACATTGGAAAGCAGGCGAAACGACCAGGTGGGAGTGGGGATGAAACGACTAGGGGGCGAAACGACCATGGGGGCGAAGCGACAAGGGGCTGAGGACGACCAGAACTTTCTTGGGGGCGAAAGGACTGGGGGAGGAAATGGTTTGGGGGCGAAATGACTCGGATTCAGTGTCAGTATCTCAAGGTAAAATCCAGGATTATCAAGTAAAATAATTCTAAAATCATCCTTCACTAATTTGCAGAATAAATACGACCAAAATACACATACCTGTATAGCTTATGTGAAAAATAAATGGTCCGTTCCGGTTATTGGGTCTATTCCGGTCCATTCCGGCTAGTAACGCGCCCCAGTGATCTATTGGCGTACTTGATTCAGCTGTTCTTTTGTTCCTGAACGTTGCACTGTCACGTGACTGTTCTGTTTTTAAATCAAGTGCAATGAAATGTGTTCCCATCATCCAGACGGGCAATGGCTATGGAACACGATTTGCAGGTCGGAATTGACCAGGTTCCATAGCCGCGATTGACAGCCCACAACTTTTTGGAAACTATGTCAAAAACCACGGTAACTTACAGACCACTTTCACCTTTATTGCACGGCGACTGAGGCGAGAGGAGTACACCGGAATTAGTGTACAACTCCATGCGAAAGCCTTTCAGAAAGTGGGAAAACTAATCCTGGACACGTTCTAGGGGTAGCCCCTATGTGCTTATAGCGCCCGGTTACCTTAAAAACCAGTTCAGTCAGTCAGTCAGTGTGTTCCCATGACGTAAGAGTGTGTCGTCTGTTTTGAATCAAGCACAAAACATACACAGCTTCCCTACATACGGCGCTTAGTCTATTTTCTTGCATGTATTTGTTTATTTTATTAGCTACCGGACTGAAATCATTCAAAATCATTCAGTTTCAAAAGATGAGCCATTTAAGTAATTAATGTAGCCAAAAATCAAACAAAACATGGAACATTGCACTGAACCTTGCTCCGGTGACTCAAATATGGTGCCGAACTTTAACTGAACCTTGCTCCGGTGAATCAAGTATGGTGCATAACTGTGACTGAGAATTTTAAGCATGCATACTCTTAGTGAATGCATTTTGTAAGGTACTTTAAATGTTTTTTTAATGATCTGAAACGAAACGTTTACAACATTTATCTACGCTTCTCGATTCTGGTGGGAAATGCCTTGAATTTTAATTCGAGGCCGGTGCACTGCTCCATCATCCGGGCACTTCACACATTGTCAAGGTGAAGCACGTGACAACTACTACTGATGATTCCGGGTCATTTCGGCCCATAACAAAATCGGCCCATGTCAAAATCGGCCCATAACATTTTCGGTCCATAAATGAATTTAAGGCAGTTGTAGGGACCAAAAATCAAACCAAAATATATATATAATTTATAGTAATAGTGAGATAATTTATGATAAAAAATTCAATTTATTTTTACCCATTTTCACCGCTCGGCCTTTATATTATTATTTTCAATAATTGTCTGCCTCAGACATGTGTCTTCTCCCCAGGACTCTTTTCGCAATGCAACTTTTGTAGTGGAATAATATTATATGAAATAAAAAATAATATAAAATTGATTTTTTTTTATTTAGAAAATAAATATAAATGGAAATCGTAGTTTTGGTTATTGTTGGCACATGTCGGTATGCCAAACGATCAATAATCACATTATTTTGTTACGTTAATCGATACATGCCGTAAAGTAACAAACAACGATTATCAAATTATTCAAATTTCAGTCCTTATTGGGGCACGTGCCAATTATCCATAAGTTTTTGTCCCTCAAGTGTACCTTTAATTTTTCCTTTGTTTCTTGCTTTGAGTTTCGTTTTCTGAATGTTCTTGGGCAAGGGCACATCAATAGCTATGTGTGGGCGAGTGAAGACTTACTTAAGGCTGCCAAAGGATAACCCTTTTATAGAACATTTAACTTCACTACAGCTGGTGTGTGGGAATGTGTGGCGGCGGTAAAACGTCTCCCTGTCCTACATCATAGTGTAGATTATATTTTCTTGTCCTTTGGGATCATTGATTCCATTGTGGAATTTTGAAAATATCTGAGGGTCACTGATGAGGCCTAATTGGGCGAAACTAGTCAGAAAACATGTACACTCCATACTTTTCAGTTCTGAGGTGCATACCTTGCTTCCAAAGGATAACCCTTTTATAGAACATACTACGACAGCCTGCACATCCGCACAGTTTGATCTGTTTCTTCGCTGTGCACTGTAACTATGATTAGTTAAGTAGCCAAAGCTTCCTCATGCCTCCAGTGATCATGTCCATACTGTGCGGATGAGCAAGCTAGTCTGTGTAAGATGGAGTTGTATAGAAATTGCTGGGCCCTCGCTTACTTACTTTATTTACTTTGACAGCTTCCTCGCATTACAAAAAGACGCCTATTCAAACAGGCTGGTAAACTTTACCACCAAAAATTATTTTTTTCAAATAAAATTCCTGATATTTTCAAAACATAGATTGTGGGAACTGGTTAGAACCGCCTCGATGAGGTGGTTCTAACGAGTACCCACAATCAATATATTAAAACAGAAATGAGAAAAATAAGGTTTACCTTTGTAAACCCCAGTTTTACTACATGTATATACAAGTGGGGTTCAAGGGGGTCAAAACTTAGACATGTTTCCGGCAAATGCAAATGCATGAAAACCCATGGATGATCCCCATTATAAATTGACGATTTTCTACTGAAAACTAATCAATATGAGTCTTATTCAAACGTATTCCATTACTTAAATGGGAGTTGAAAAACAACACTTAAAGCACATCTCTAAACTCTTTACAATTTCGTATGCCTAAAGTGACTGTGGGCAAGGCTTGATATCAGTTTTCTGACATTGCCTGCAGTGAAAACAATAAAAGAACATAAACCGATTGCCTGCAGTGAAAACAATAAAAGAACATAAACCGATAAACTTTTTCAAAATACTTAGCCCATACAATGCCAATCATGACAATTGTCGTCTGCTTTGTAGTATTTAAAAGTATTTTTTTTTTATTTTGCAAACTGTGGAACTAGATCAGACTGGAGCTGATCTGGGCCCACACTGTTTGCCTGTATGCAGAAATATTAAAAAAAAAGTTTGCAAGAAGATTCAGCTGACGACATAAGCAGACGACATTTTCAGATGTTGTATTCCTTGGCAACTTAAGGGTTAAGAGTGCATTTTCTTTCATATATGTTTTTTACACATTTGAGAAAATAAACTGAGCATAATTTTCATTTCAGTCTCTTCGACTTACAGACTACTAATTTGGACGTGCAAGCAAACGAATTATATGCAAACATTGTAATTCGGCATTATTGTCCTACGTCATACCCGGCCATCGTTCGTTCGTTTGTTCGTGTTTGTAGATCCCTCCTCTTCCAGGAGAACCACGTAGTAACGCGTAGGTCCTTAAATTGATGTGCACCCCACCAATATTATTAAATATTAACAGATGTCACAGATGTTCAACAAACATATATACAGTCACTGTACAAAGCTTTTGGCCTATACTGCAGGGTCTCATTGACTTTGATTAAGGAGTTGGGTGCGTTTATTGTGGAGGGCAGAACAAAGTCCCCTAGACGTTGATTCCAGATCGTGTAAAAGAGTGCCCAGAAGTGGTTGCTGAATTTCACGCTCCAGAACTGTACAATCCAGAATAATCGCCACGAACTTGCTTTCATTAGATTTAAGTTCCCTTGACTGATCACCACCGCAGCACTCACTAAGAGTTGAAATGAACTTGTTCACAAAAGGTGCTCTAACTCCCGATAAGGCGTCACATCTCAAAATGAAATGTTCCACATTCTCTGGTTCATTATGACATAACAAGCACAGGGGATTCACTTCATACTGATTAAACCTAGCACTAGTAGCCTGCAACACATATGTGCCAGTCATTAACTTACACTTAATGCCCGCTTCACGTTTACGTATTGAGATTAAGTCAAACCCTGCATCCTGACAGACCAAATGAGACGACCCTATAGACGGATCCAATGTTTTGACACGTGATCTTGTTTACATGCCACTGCGCATGCGCAAAACTACTTTTCCTTTTAACAACGATCTGTCGTGGTTGGCAAAAAGCTTCTGGTTCCATATAAACACATTGTAAATAGGGTTAATATTACGGGCATATTTTAGTTGACTGTCACAGAAAATCGATCAAATTACACTCTTAATGAGTAGATTAATATATTTTAGAGTTCATTCATGCATCTTCCGCGTGTATTCATTCGTTTTTCGCATTTTTATTACAGATAATTAAGACAGTCCCGCCTCGTTACCTGCATAAGTTTAATAGGTAATTTAATCATCAAACATCCTCAAATCTTCTAGAAACCAATAATTACTAGCTAAGACAGGACTATTATGAAAGTTTAAATGTTAATTTTGTCGTTTCGATTTCAAACAAAATACAAGTTTAGAGAAAATAACATCGCATTTACAATGGCGATAAACGGTCAAAGATGTTTTCTGCCAACCTCCGGTAAGTCCCGGCAAATAGTATTATTGAGTGATGACGTAGTGTTTGGATGTGTCTTTAGACGGATCCAATGTTTTGACATGTGACCTTGTTTACCTATCATTGCGCATGCGCAAAATTACTATTCCTTTTGATTACAATCTTTCGGGGAAAGTATAAAACCCGGGAGTAACGGCCGGGAGTTAAATCCGGTAGTAAATTTTGACAATCGAATAAAGGTACTAAACATTCACATGTCTGGATGAAATTTGAATGAAAAGTAGAATATAGACTCCTCTTTAAAATGCATATAAGTGTTAACATTATTACCATGTACTTTTCAAGATATGAACCGAAATATACGACCACGTCGCAAAATTTTCGCCCGGGAGTAACTTTTGCGGTATTGACGATGTCAAGCATTTTGCAAAATATGTTCAGTCTGGGGGTTCTACAATAATTACTTTATGTGTTATTAATTAAAAACATGTCAGAGATTAGAAAAATGCAAAATTAAAGTTATTTCATCGCTCCGCCGGGTAAATAATTGACCCGGAAGTGGGCCGGGAGTAATTTCTGGGTTGAAATCGGCGTTTATTTGCCTTATTCTCGGCCTTATTGCTTCTATCACGTACATTGTATTTCTTAAACGTTTGTCAGAAGAAAAGCTAAGATTCAGCATGGAGTACATGAATTTATAAACTTGTCATATCGGGACTCGACAAACATCCAAACCCCCAACCCAACTCACGCCCTGCTCCTGCGCCTATGATTTTATGTGACCGGGACATTTATATTTGGCGCTATTTGTTTTATGGCCGTATAATGTAGAAACGATGACACAATTACCTCCGCAGTCTGATCAGTGCCTTTGCTATTAGCTGTCAGGGTAGTAAGACTACGTTTAATAAATACAATGTATGTGACATAGGCAATAACGCCAATAAACGCCGATTTCAACCCAGAAATTACTCCCGGCCTACTCTCGGGTCAATTACTTACTTCACGGAGCGATGAAATAAGTTTATTTTTGTATTTTTCTAATCTTTGATATGTTTTTAATTGATAATACACAAACTTATTCTTGTAGCAATCCCAGACTAAAAATATTTTGCAAAATATTTGACATCGTCAATACCGCAAAAAGCTACTCCCGGGCGAATTTTTTGCGACATGGTCATATATTTCGGTTCATATCTGGAAAAGAACTCAATTATTAATATAAAACTTATATGCATTTTAACGAGGAGTCTATATTCTACTTTTGATCCAGATTTCATCTAGATATGTTAATGTTTAATATCTTTATTCGATTGTCAAAATTTACTCCCGGATTTTACTCCCGGCTCCCGGCTGTTACTCCCGGGTTTTATACTTTCCCAATCTTTCGTGGTTGGCAGAAAGCCCCTGGTTCCATATAAACACATTGTAAATAGGTTCAATATTACGGGCATATTTTAGTTGACTGTCACAGAAAATCGATCGAATTACACTTAAAATGAGTAGATTAATATATTTTAGAGCTCATTCATGCATCTTCCGCGTTTAGTCATTTGTTTTGCGCATTTTTATTACAAATAATTTAGACCATACCGCCTCGTTACCTGTATAAGTTTAACAGGTAATTTAATCATCGAAACATCCTCAAATCTTCTAGAAACCAATAATTACTAGCCAAGACATGTCTATCATAAAAGTTAAGGGTCAATTTTGTCATTTCGATTCCAAACAAAATACAAACTTAGAGAAAAAAAACATCGCATCTACAATGGCGATAAACGGCCAAAGACGTTTTCTGCCAACCACCGGTCAGTCCCGGCAAAAAAGTATTATTGAGTGATGACGTAGTGTTTGGATGTGTCTATTGAGAATTTAGTAGTATTCATGAACCTTAAGGTACTTTTCTCCTTAGCATCTGATAAGACCTTACTTGACCAGTACTCATGTATTGCTTTATCACAGAGCTGTTTCCATTGAGATTCTCCATCATTGAAATTGTGGGCCGATTTTGTATGGGCCGATTTTGTTATGGGCCGAATTACCCAGGGACCCCACTGAACAGTGAATCAAGGAATCCGGGACGTTTCGCCCCCAAACCGTTTCCTCCCCTAGTCGTTTCGCCCCCAAGACGTTTCCTCCCTGGTCGTTTCCCCCCTAGTCGATTCGTCCCCCTAGTCGTTTCGTCCCCCTAGTCGTTTCGCCCACTTTTCACTGTAAGGCTAATTTTCTATGTTGAACTTTTATTAGAGGTGAGAAGAGGCAAATATTTAAGTAGCATCATCGCCCTGTCAAGTCAGCCTAAGTATCTGTATCTGTTCGTTAAGGGACATCATTTATACTTGAACAGTATGTCACTGATGGCGCGTGAAAAAGAGAAAGTGGGAAATATTGGAAAGAAAGAGAAATAGTGGATGGACAAGAAAGAAAAGAAAGGAAAGATTCCTGCCGGCTTTTTCAAATCATCATTGGAAACCAGACCTCTCCGGCTACAGTAGCGTCGCCCAACCGGCACAGGTTCAAAAATCCCTCAGACTTTATTTACAGACCGGCCCCTACCTAGCTGTTAAAACGAGAGAGTAGACGGTCCCTGCTTGAAGGATACCAAGTCAGGGGCCTCAGAAACAGATGCTGGTAAAGAATTCCAACCGGGTACAGTCCTAGGGAAGAAGCTGTATTTGAATGTATCAAGCTATCCGCGTTGCCTGATCAGGGTCTGCACTATTTACTTACAGTTCAGGAATTACTGGGTCGGACGCTACAAATCTGATCAGAGTATACACAAATTGCTGACAGAACATTGATGAAAGGAATCGACTTGATCATTGTTTCCACTTCTATTTATTACGTTGCACTGGCGTTGACGCGTCGTTGCGTAGACGACATTTGCGGCAATACTCAACCATGTATTACCTAGTGGGCACAC
Source organism: Lucinisca nassula (assembly GCA_963580285.1). Classification (NCBI taxonomy): domain Eukaryota; kingdom Metazoa; phylum Mollusca; class Bivalvia; order Lucinida; family Lucinidae; genus Lucinisca; species Lucinisca nassula. The sequence continues at coordinate 82,244,182 of OY757025.1, forward strand.
AATGTGTATGTAACGTCGTATCAACGCCGATGCAACTTTATTACGTTGCATCGGCGTTCACGCGATGTTGCGTAGACGGCATTTGTGGCAATCTTCAACAATATATTACTGGTCGTCTCTGTTAACGAACCAACCGACAAATTTAAAACAAAACTGGTAAAGGTGCTTAAGCGATAATTAAAGACGTTTAACTTTGCAAAGAGCGCATGTTTTCACCCCATATCAGTAAGGACATTAATTGTGTGATTAATGGGTCAAATCAAATAAACAATGTGATTAACGGTATTGATCAAAACAGCTAATAATTCCTTATTAACATTTTCATTCAAAGAACAGGTTCTTCTCTCTCGGGAAAGTATAAAACCCGGGAGTAACAGCCGGGAGCCGGGAGTAAAATCCGGGAGTAAATTTTGGCAATCGAATAAAGTTATTAAACATTAACATATATGGATGAAAATTCAATCAAAAGTAGAATAAAGACTCCTCTTTAAAATGCATATAAGTTTTATATTTATAATTGAGTACTTTTCAAGATATGAACCGAAATATATGACCATGTCGCAAAAATTTCGCCCGGGAGTAGCTTTTTGCGGTATTGACGATGTCAAGCATTTTGTAAAATATGTTCAGTCTGGGATTGCTACAAGAATAAGTTTGTGTATTATCAATTAAAAACATATCAAACATTAGAAAAAGACAAAAATAAAGTTATTTCATCGCTCCGTGAAGTAAGTAATTGACCCGGGAATAGGCCGGGAGTAATTTCTGGGTTGAAATCGGCGTTTATTGGCGTTATTGCCTATGTCACATACATTGTAAATTTATAAAACGTAGTCTAACTACCCTGACAGCTAACAGCAAAGGCACTGATCAGACTGCGGAGGTAATTGTGTCATCGTTTCTAAATTATACGGCCATAAAACAAATTGCGCAAAATATTAATGTTCCGGGTCACATAAAATCATAGGCGCAGGAGCAGGGCGTGAGTTGGGTTGGATGTTTGGATGTTAACACCAGAAATTGCAAACAGTGAGATCCTTCCTAAAGATCTTGGGTATAACATTTTCAGACGCGATCGCACATCTGGCACAGGTGGGGGCGTATTCATTTTAGTAAAGAATGGGATCTTAGCATCCGAACAGCTTCATTGTCAAACAGACTGCGAGATAGTTTGGGTAAGGATCGACATTGTAGGCTCTAGACCACTCTTCATTGCCTCATACTACAGGCCGAAAGAAAATGATGCATTCAGCCTATCAGAGCTTAAGAGGTCCTTAACCATTACCAGCCAAGAAAAAGGTAATATGTGGGTACTAGGGGACATGAACTTCCCCAAGCTGTCTTGGGATGAAGAAGATGTTCCTCTTATATTGCCTGGATGTAACTATCCAGGTTTATATGAGGAATTTATAGACATTCTAAATGAGTTCAGCCTTTCCCAGGCTGTCAGGGAGGCCACCAGATGCGGCAATATCCTGGATCTTTTTCTGACATCGAATATCACACTTATCAATACTGTTCAAATACTTCCTGGCCTGTCAGATCATGACATAGTCAAATCTGCAGTCAGCATAAAGCCAAGAGTGGTAAAACAAAACCCACGGAAAACCTTCCTTTATAGGAAGGCAGACTGGGAGTCTTTTAGACAATTCATCTCTTCCTTCAGCACCTCATTCATGCCTGAGGTAAGAAATAAGACTGTTGATGAGGCTTGGATTGATTTTAAAAATGCAATTCATGATGGCATTAATAAATTCATCCCGGCTAAACTTTTAAGCTCAAAAAAGCATCTTCCATGGATATCTAACCACATTCGTCGAGACATGAGAAAGCGTGATAAACTGTACAGAAAATTTAAGACGTCCAAAACTGCAGACAGTAGAAAAAAGTTTCTAAAGATCAAACACTCAGTAAAAAGGCAAATTAAAGTGTCATACGAAAACTACCTTCAAGGCATCCTCGGCATAAACAGTTCCTCAGATAATGATCAAGATCAAGTTCAGTCAGATTTTTCACGTAAAAGACTTTTTAGTCTTTTGAAAAACTCCAAACAAGACTCACAGGGCATAAGTCTCCTTAAAGAAGGTGAGTACACATACACAACCAATGTTGACAAGGCCAATTCACTTAACCGGCAATTTCGCTCCGTCTTCTCTGCTAGATCAGCTCTAAACCTTGTCAAACTGTGCCAAGGGGCTCTGCTGAGTGGTGTCCAGTCTGGCCTGAATTTGCTGATACCTGATTCCTTTCAAAGTAAGGTGCCAGCAATGCCCGACATCGTCATATCAGCAAATGGAGTCTTGAAGCTTTTGACAAGCCTAAATCCCTCCAAGGCAGCTGGCCCTGATGCTATTAAACCTGTTGTCCTCAAAGAATTAGCCAATGAAATAGCTCCTATTGTGGCAGCTATCTTTCAATTATCACTGGACACAGGCACAGTCCCATCTGACTGGAAAAAGGCATTTGTTACTCCCCTATTTAAGAAGGGTGACAAAACCAATCCCGCCAACTACCGCCCAATTTCACTGACATGCATCCTTTGCAAAACAATGGAGCACATAATCGCTTCCAACTTAACCAGGCACTTCGAGGAACACAACATTTTATATGACCTACAACACGGCTTCAGAGAGCGCAGATCTTGTGAAACTCAGTTGATTCAACTTGTCGAGGACCTTGCCAGATCTCTTACACAAGGCAAACAGACCGATTTGATACTACTAGATTTTAGTAAGGCCTTCGACAAGGTGAGCCACCTGAAACTACTTTATAAACTCCAAATGCATGGTGTGCAAGGTAAGGCCCACAACTGGATCCAGTCTTTTCTGATGGGCAGAAGTCAGAGGGTGGTCCTAGAAGGTGAGTGCTCAGATGAAGTTCCGGTTTCTTCAGGTGTACCGCAGGGATCAGTTCTCGGCCCTATACTTTTTCTGTTATACATAAACGACTTGCCTGACAATGTACAGTCACAAGTTCGCCTATTCGCCGATGATACTGCGGTATACTTGACGATTAACGGCCCAGATAGCTCAGCCATCCTGCAGAAAGACTTGGATCAGCTACAACAATGGGAGGCCTTGTGGGACATGGAATTTAATCCTGGTAAGTGTCAAGTACTGCACATAACCAGGTCACAAAATCCAATAAAAACCAAATACACCATGCACGGCCAAGTTCTGGAATCTGTCCCTACTGCTAGATATCTAGGTGTCGACATCTCCACCAATCTCAGTTTTAATACCCATATTAATAGAATCACTGCCAATGCAAACAAATCCCTAGGCTTCATTAAACGAAATGTTAAATGTAAGCACCCTGGCGTCCGCGAAGCTGCATACAGGACAATAGTACGACCTCAACTCGAATACGGCTCCACAGTTTGTGGTCCGTATACTCAGACTTACTCCGACATTGTTGAAATGATACAGCATAGAGCAGCCCGTTGGACCCTAAGCAGATTCTCATCATACGACAGTGTAACAGATATGTTATCCCAACTTGGCTGGAGATCACTGGACCAGAGACGGTCTGACGCGCGGCTCTGCATGTTTTACAAAATCATGAAGGGTCTAGTTGCTGTACCATTACCACCATACTTCCAGCAGGTTACAACAAGGACACGTCATGGCCAGTCCCACCCCCTCGCAATACGTCAGATCCATACCATATACAATTATTATAAATATTCATTCTTCCCCCTAGCAGTTTGGCAATGGAATAAACTTCCCCCTTGTGTTGTGCTTCTGCCTACACTGACTCAGTTCAGTGTGGCAGTCCGGTCACTTGACCATAAACTTCCATGAACACAACAATCCTGTTTTTAACTGATTTTAATCTCATCTGTTTTTAACACTTAACACTATCATCTATCTATCTATCTATCTTCTTATACTGAGTCGGTCATATTTGGCCATTACCTCAGTTGGGTGCGTAGCTAAATTTAGAATTTAGCTGAAAAAAAAAAAAAAAAAAAAGAGAAGTCACTGGATGAGTCCTTAAAACTATTTACAATCTGAATAACAGAGGTATACTAAAACGCATACCTCTGAGTCTCAATCTTACACTGTATGGGCTTTGAACTCCTCTGCAGTCTTAGCATTCACCACAGAAGAGGGAAGACTATTCCACTGGGGAATAGTCCTAGGGAAGAAGGAATTTTTCAGGGCATCACTGTAGGACTGGTACCTGTGATACTGTGAGTTGTTTACTTTTGATGCCCTTGTTCGAGTTGAAACTGTCACAGGGGTCAAGTACTTTTCTTTATTAACGGCCACTGTACCTGAATGTATCTTATAGAAGAAGGTTAAAGAGGACTGCTGGTTAAAGAGGACTGCTCTATTTTTTCACATCTCCTATCACACTTTTTAGTCTCACTTTTCATCTGTCATTTATTCTCACGACGCGCAATCATCCTGCACGTAATCCTCGCGAGGGGGTGTTGCAGTACAACTAGATAGATAGATAGATGTGTGTCGAGTCCCGATATGACAAGTAAATAAATTAATGTACTCCATGCTGAATCTCAGCTTTTCTTCTGACAAACGTTTAAGAAATACAATGTATGTGACAGAAGGCCGAGAATAAGGCAAATAAACGCCGATTTCAACCCAGAAATTACTCCCGGCCATCTCCCGGGTCAATTATTTACTAGGCGGAGCGATGAAATAACTTAAATTTTGCATTTTTCTAATCTCTGACATGTTTTTAATTGATAACACATAAAGTAGTTCTTGTAGAAACCCCAGACTGAACATATTTTGCAAAATGCTTGACATCGTCAATACCGCAAAAGTTACTCCCGGGCGAAATTTTGCGACGTGTTTGTATATTTCGGTTCATATCTTGAAAAGTACATGATAATAATGTTAACACTTATGTGTATTTTAAAGAAACGTCTATATTATACTTTTGATTCAAATTTCATCCAGATATGTGAATGTTTGGTACCTTTATTCGATTGTCAAAATTTACTCCCGGATTTTACTCCCGGCTCCCGGCCGTTACTCCCGGGTTTTATATTTTCCCTTCTCTCTCTCTCCTTCTCTGTCTCATATATAAATCTTTTTTATATAAAATATAGTAAAATAGTTTGGGGGCTAGGGTTTAGGGGCGAAACGACTAGGGTTAGGGGGCGAAACGACTAGGGGTCAAAAAGGGGCGAAACGACTAGGGGGAAACGACCAGGGGGGAAACGTCTTGGGGGCGAAACGTCTTGTTACCGAATCAAGTACGCCCTCTGGGCATGATGCAACAGAAGGGAAAATCCAAAAACAACAACAACAAGACGGGTTAGGAGAGGGTTATGACTTAGTCATGGTAGAAAGTGTGTAATCATGTTAATAGCTTCTTGTTTTACAGTGATTAGGGCGCTGTGATTAGCTACATGCTGATTCTGATTAGCTGCATTCTGATTCACACGGTTCTTCTAGAGTTTAGCATGCTTTATAGGGTTCGCCGGTCATCCGGGTACTTTCGTTTGTCACGTGATAGCAACGAGCACGCGGGTGAATACAAACGCCATTTTGAATAAGCAAATAGTGTAAATAAAACCCAAGTCACTAGCATATTTCTTACAATTTTGATAAAACATGCCAAAAATCTGTAGTGCAGGTGTTTGTACAAATCATCATTTACAACTGGATAAAAAGCTATCGCTCTATCAGTTCCCAAATGGAGAAAAACATCCAGAGAGACAGTCTCGGTGGATAAGGGCCTGCAGTCGCCAGAACGCTGGTGGTTCAGACTGGATTCCTACATCAAAATATGTTTACATGTGCAGTGAACATTTTATAACAGGTAATTGATTCACAATACATTATTCTTTGGGCCATGCTTTGTTGATAATGAACTGAAATTGTCCTTTCTATTGGTAAAATTGTCTGTTGATTTCTCTCTAGTGCTCGTATTTCTCCCTTTCAACAACATTTCTGCACTTACCGAGGCGATCCCTTGGAACATCACCACAGGTGTTGGATGGGTGACTAAATTTAGAAATTGATTGTAATTAACTTTAAAGTGTAGAAAAAAAAACCTCCTTACTGGGTGTGCTAAAGAAGATGAACAGGGGTCCTAAAATGAATGCCTCTGATCTAAAGGTCAAAACAACAACAAGGTCTTTAGAATGTGTGCCTTGTAAATGAACTAACAAACTAGCCTGTCCCCCTAGCCTTGGCATAACCTCGGATCTGGGTTCACACTATTTGCAGAAATGACATATGACATGCAAACAATATGGACCCAGATCAGATGAGCAGTCTGATCTGGGTCCACACTGTTTGCAGAAATGACTTAAAGCTACCGGCAGTCAACGATTTTTTACAGACAAACAGTGTGGACTCAGATCAGATAGCTCCTCTTAGCAATCTGATCTGTGTTATTTTGACAATAAACAGAATGTCAAACCTACCTTGACACTTGGATAGAGTATATTTCCCGAGTCCATGACACCTCCGAATACACAACACTTGACACTAGTCCGTAGACATTGGTTATCAGGCAGCTGTTATTTCACTAAATGGAAATTTCCCGCCTCGTTATTCTTTACTTTTAATCATTTTTACTTACAGTAACATGCATTTTCAGGTTAAAAAAACGATTTTATTCAATGTAATTGATAGCGATCTAAAGGGTAATTGCCGGTCGCTCTGTTATTGTTTTCACCTCAAAAATGGCGGCCTATCGGTTGCTACGGGCAGTGACGTCACGCCGGCGAACCCTATGCTAATGCCGCACGTGTCTTGCTGAACAGCACTTGAGAAAGGGGCTGGGCGTTTTTGTTTTCTTTTAACTTTTTCATGTTGAAGTATTTTATCAGTATGAAGCAAGTGCTTGTGTTTTTGTCTGGTAATAAAAGAAAACTGCAAAGTGTTTATATTTAAATATTACTGATGGGATTCCCAATGTTATGATTTTCATCGGGATTCCCGTCAGGGCTATTATTAGAACCAAAATTGGAAAGTCGTTTCTAAAAATAGATAACTTCCATAATTAGAGGTTTGAATTTAGGTTTAACGTCCCCCTCAACACTATTTAGGTCATTTTGGAGAAGTTGCTTCCAATTTTGTGGGACTTTTACCCAACAATGAGATGATATGACTTCTCAAGCCCTGCTGCCAACGAAACCAAATGGCTTACATGCATTGGGCAGTCTGACTCACCCCACTTTGCCAAGGCAGGCTTAGTCCTTCTAAGCGGTTTATCAGTACTCGTGTGGTCAGTTTCAGCTCTGCGTGGAAGCATCAAGCATCCCAATATATTTCTCCAAGCCCCGATGGGCGGAGGCAGATAGAATCCCATAATTAGAGGTAGATATTGTAAAATGTCTAGGGAATATAACAAAATTAACTAGTCGATTGGAGTCAGGGGAATCCCCTTTTATAGTTACATTTTATTTCCATTTTTAGCTCACCTGTCACATAGTGACAAGGTGAGCTTTTGTGATCACTTTTTGTCCGTCGTGCATGCGTGCGTCCGTAAACAATTTCAAATAAGTATATCTCTACTACCCCATGGTCAACCTTGATCAAATTTCATGAGAAGCATCATCAGGTAGGGGGAAAGGCTGCATAAGGTTTTTGTGCGGATTAGATTGACATTCTGGTTGCCATGGCAACATATAGCTCCCATGGACTTACAATGGGAAAAAATTAATTTATCTTCTTCTCTGAAACCACAGGGCCCAGAGCTTAGATATTTAGCATGTATTAACGGCCAGTGGTCACCTACATAATTCCTGCCAATCATGCCCCTGGGGTCCAAATTGGCCACGCCCCGGGGCCCCCTTCGCTCCCATAGACTCATAATGGAACAAAAAGCTTCAAAAATCTTCTTCTCGGAAACCACAGGGCCCAGAGCTTAGATATTTAGCATGTAGCAACGGCAACTGGTCACCTACATAATTCCTGCCAATCATGCCCCTGGGGTCCAAACAGGCCACGCCCCGGGCCCTTTAGCTCCTATAGACTCAAAATGGAAAAAAGCTTCAAAAATTTTCTTCTCTGAAACCACAAGGCCCAGAGCTGAGATATTTGGCATGTAGCAATGGTAAGTGGTCACCTACATAATTCCTGCCAATTATGCCCCCATTCTTCAAATTGGCCACACCCTGGGGCCCCTTAGCTCCCATAGACTCATAATGGATAAAAAGCTTCAAAAATCTTCTTCTCTGAAACCACAGGGCCCAGAGCTTAGATATTTAGCATGAAGCAACGGCCAGTGGTCACCTACATAATTCCTGGCAATCATGCCCCTGGGTTCCAAATGGGTGACGCCCCGGGGCCCTCCGCTCCCATAGACTCATAATGGAACAAAAAGCTCCAAAATTCTTCAACTCGGAAACCACAGGGCCCAGAGCTTAGATATTTAGCATGTAGCAACAGCAAGTGGTCACCTACATAATTCCTGCCAATCATGCCCCTGGGGTCCATGCAGGCCAGGCCGGGGGCCCTTTAGCTCCTATAGACTCATAATGGAAATAAGCTTCAAAAATCTTCTTCTCTGAAACCACAGGGCCCAGAGCTGAGGTATTTGGCATGTAGCAACGGCAAGTGGTCACCTACATAAATCCTGCCAATCATGCCCCTAGGGTCCAAATGGGCCACGCCCGGGGCCCCTTAGCTCCCATAGACTCATAATGGAAAAAAAGCTTCAAAAATTTTCTTCTCTGAAACCACAGGGCCCAGAGTTTAGATATTTAGCATGTAGCAACGGCAATTGGTCACCTACATAATTCCTGCCAATCATGCCCCTGAGTTCCAAATGGGCCAAGCGCCGGGGCCCCTTTGCTCCCATAGACTCATAATGGAAAAAAGCTTAAAAAAATATTCTTCTCTGAAACCACAGCGCCCAGAGCTTAGATATTTAGCATGTAGCAACGGCAAGTGGTCCCCTACATAATTCCTGCCAATCAAGCCCATGAGGTCCAAAAGGGCCACACCCGGGGCCCCTTAGCTCCTATAGACTCATAATGCGAAAAAAGCTTCAAAAATCTTCTTCTCTGAAACCACAGGGCCCAGAGCTTAGGTATTTAGCATGTAGCAATGGCAAGTGGTCACCTACATAAATCCTGCCAATCATGCCCCTGGGGTCCAAAAGGGCCACGCCCCGGGGCCCTTTAGCTCCTATAGACCAATATTGGAAAAAAAAGCTTCAAAAATATTCTTCTGTGAAACCACAGGGCCCAGAGCTTAGATATTTAGCATGTAGCAATGGCAAGTGGTCACCTACATAAATCCTGCCAATCATGCCCGTGGGGTCCAAATGGGCCACGCTCCATTGCCCCTTAGCGACCATAGACTCATAATGGAACAAAAAGCTTCAAAAATCTTCTCTGAAACCACAGGGCCCAGAGCTTAGATATTTAGCATGTAGCAACGGCCAGTGGTCATCTACATAATTCCTGCCAATCATGCCCCTGGGGTCCAAATGGGGGACGCCGCGGGGCCCCTTCGCTCCCATAGACTCATAATGGAACAAAAAGCTTCAAAAATCTTCTTCTCGGAAACCACAGGGCCCAGAGCTAATATATTTTAATTTAGCATGTAGCAACAGCAAGTGGTCACCTACATAACTCCTGCCAATCATGCCCCTTGGGTCCAAACGGGCCATGCCCCGGGGCCCTTTAGCTCCTATAGACTCGTAATGGAAAACAGCTTCAAAAATCTTCTCTGAAACCACAGGGCCCAGAGCTGAGATATTTGGCATGTAGCAACGGCAACTGGTCACCTATATAATTCCTGCCAATCAGCCCCTGGGTGTCCAAATTGGCCACATCCCCGGGGCCCCTTAGCTCCCATAGACTCGTAATTGAAAAAAAGCTTCAAAAATCTTCTTCTCTGAAACCACAGGGCCCAGAGCTTAGATATTTAGCATGTAGCAAAGGCCAGTGGTCACCTACATAATTCCTGCCAATCATGCCCCTGGGTTCCAAATGGACGACGCCGCGGGGCCCCTTCGCTCCCATAGACTCATAATGGAACAAAAAGCTTCAAAAATCTTCTTCTTGGAAACCACAGGGCCCAGAGCTTATATATTTTAATTTAGCATGTAGCAACAGCAAGTGGTCACCTACATAATTCCTGCCAATCATGCCCCTTGGGTCCAAACGGGCCATGCCCCGGGGCCCTTTAGCTCCTTTAGACTCGTAATGGAAAACAGCTTCAAAAATCTTCTCTAAAACCACAGGGCCCAGAGCTGAGATATTTGGCATGTAGCAACGGCAACTGGTCACCTATATAATACCTGCCAATCAGCCCCTGGGTGTCCAAATTGGCTACACCCCAAGGCCCCTTAGCTCCCATAGACTCGTAATTAAAAAAAAAAGCTTCAAAAATCTTCTTCTCTGAAACCACAGGGCCCAGAGCTTAGATATTTAGCATGTAGCAAAGGCCAGTGGTCACCTACATAATTCCTGCCAATCATGCCCCTGGGTTCCAAATGGGCGACGCCACTGGGCCCCTTGGCTCCCATAGACTCATAATGGAACAAAAAGCTTCAAAAATCTTCTACTCGGAAACCACAGGGCCCAGAGCTTAGATATTTAGCATGCAGCAGCGGCAAGTCGTCACCTACATTATTCCTGCCAATCATGCCCCTGGGGTCCAAACGGGCCAAGCCCCGGAGCCCTTTAGCTCCTCATAATGGCCAGTGGTCACCTACATAATTCCTGCCAATCATGCCCCTGGGTTCCAAATGGGCGACACCCCTGGGCCCCTTCGCTCCCATAGACTCATTATGGAACAAAAAGCTTCAAAAATCTTCTACTCGGAAACCACAGGGCCCAGAGCTTAGATATTTAGCATGTAGCAACAGCAAGTGGTCACCTACATAATTCCTGCCAATCATGTCCCTGGGGTCCAAAAGGGCCACGCCCCGGGGCCCCTTAGCTCTTATAGACTCATAATGGAAAAATAAAGCTTCAAAAATCTTTTCTCTGAAACCACAGGGCCCAGAGCTTAGATATTGAGCATGTAGCTTTGGCAAGTGGTCACCTACATAAATCCTGCCAATCCTGCCCGTGGGGTCCAAATGGGCCATGCCCCTTAGCGACCATAGACTCATAATGGAAAAAAGCTTCAAAAATCTTCTTCTCTGAAACCACAGGGCCCAGAGCTTAGATATTTAGCATTTAGCAATGACAAGTGGTCACCTACATAAATCCTACCAATCATGCCCCTGGGGTCCAAATGGGTCACACCCTAGGACCCCCTTAGTTCCCATAGACTCATAATGGAAAAAAAACTTCAAAAATCTTCTTCTCTGAAACCACAGCGCCAAGAGCTTAGATATTTAGCATGTAGCAACGGCAAGTGGTCTCCTTCATATTTCCTGCTAATCATGCCCCTGGGGTCCAAATGGGCGACGCCCCAGGGCCCCTTCGCTCCCATAGACTCATAATGGAAAAAAGCTTCCCCTGGATAATGTGCTTACAATTAACATTAATTATATTTTCTTTCTTTTGTTTTTGTTTTCTTTTCATAGTTTAAAATAATCTTTTCTGCTAAGGAATTTTAAACCACGAAAAGGTATAAAAAAACATTATATTGAATTTTGACAACTATCTAATATTGAAGATATTAAAATGCCAAAATAAATTATTATCCAGAGGAGTAATTTAAAGAGTTCCTATGAAGTTGCTATACATGTCTGTAGAAAGTTAATGGTTATAGATATCGGCTAACATGTTGCCTGACTGCAATACTTTAAGTAACAGAAAACCAGATGCCCCTTGCTTTGTCATCACATTAGCAAGTTGTAATTGTCCTGGTATCCACTGTATTAGATTAATGTCTTGTGACTTTAGCGATTCTTGAATTGCTGCCATATCAACCCTCAGGCGCTTGTCCTCAACCATTCGTGTTGAAAAGAGTGCTTCAATGACACTTTTATTATCCACGTAAGCTTCGATTCTCATAGTCTTGTGTTCATATCCCAAGATATCCTCTAACATCTGACGGTAATAGAAACTAGCTTCAAGACCTTCTTCTAAACCGAAAGCCCCCGCCCATAGGGGCTTGAAGAAATATATGGGCTGCATGATGCTTCCACGCAGAGCTGATGCCGGCCCGCACACTAGTACTGGTAAACCGCTTAGAGGATCTAAGCCTGTCAAGGAACCGCGGTGCGAGGCGGACCCTCCATGCTAATAAACCCTATTGGTTTCATTGGGCGACAGGGCTTGAGATGTCATTTCATCTCAATGTCGGGTAAAAGTCCCACAAAATTGGAAGCAACGTCTCCAAAATGACCTTTACAGTGTTGACGGGGACGTTAAACCTCAAATCAAACAAACAAATTCTTCTAAACCGAGCATCTCTGCAGCTAAAGTTGAACATACTACCCTTTTTATCTTCTTCGCATTCCATGCTATTGGACAACATTGGCCACTACTATCCATTAGCCAAATGATATATGCCCCTGTACTTCCGGTCCCTTCATTTATATTCCCAAGAGATGCATCTGTGAAAACCACCACTTTTAATTCTTTTGTTTTGTCCAGACTTGGGAATGTCATGAATGACTGGATATCCTTTGTGTGGCTGATTTTCTTTATCGCTCGAACAAGATCTCCTACATTAGCTTGTTTCAGTTTTGTGCTCATGACTATTATTTCATGTGCCATGTCTGGTCTAGAGCCCTGGACAGCCCAGTTTAACTGCCCTATCAGCTGTCTAAACAGTGTTTGCTCCTTCTCACTTAAAAAATCATTTTTCTGCGAGGCTCGCCCTGGATCTAGAGAGACATTCTTCATGTTATTAACATAGTCAGAGTGATCTAAAACTATTGAATCTGGAAGCTGCTCTATCTGAAAACCTATGTATTTGAATTTTTTCTCTTCTACTTTGCCAGCAGAAAATCTTGCTCTTAATTTTCCATCAATTGGTCAAATCGTAGGTCTCCTGCATGCAGGAAATCATCTACATGATAACAAATCATTCCTTTCAGCTTCTTTTGCTCTTGAAAGTAGAAAACTGCTGGGTCCAGTCTGCACTGGATGAAGCCTAGTTTCAGTAACTCTTCTTTTACACTGTCATAGAACTGTCTTGCTCCATCTTTCAACCCATATAGGCCATGTTTTAGCTTCCAAATTTTATTTTTTGGTGTGCCACTTTCTTTGGGTGGTTTGACAAATATCTCTCTATCTAATTCCTTACCTTGCAGGAATGCAGATTTGATATCTGTTGTTTTCACTGTCCATTGTTCTAGTCCTGCAATTGATAGAAAAATCCTCATTGCACCCTTACCAACTGTTGGACTGTCCCTTGGAATTTCTAGATCTTCTCTTCAAACCCTTTGACGACTAACCTGGCTTTGGTTTTCCCCTCTTTACTTGTAATAACCCATCTTGTTGATAAGGTTCTTTGTCCTTGTTCTGCCACTTCTTCATATGTATTAAATTGAGCCAACTTATCAAGCTCATTTTTCTTGGCCATGGTAATGTCTTTCTCTTCTGACTCCACTTTACCAGAAGCACATGTTATATTAATTTCAGTATCAGGAATCTTCTCCCACTCTACAACACTTAGGTCAACGCTTCTTTCCTTATTGTTACCATCCCTTATATTATACCATGTCTTATATTTTCCTGTGGATTTCCTTGCTCGACTTATGATTGTGCCAGTCACCCATTCATCATTTACTTTGTATTTGATAATATCATAAGCTTTGACATGCCTTGGATTAATTCTGCCTCTTTCAATTCTTTCATCCTGATCTTGAATTGCCTCTGGATTGTCAGGTGGAGTCGGTACTGTTTCAGAAACACTTGTCTCTGTGTTACTTGACATCTTAATTTTATCAGCCTCATTATGTTGATCTGAGCTGTTACAGTCAAGGCCTTCCACCTCTGCTTTGATCTGACTATCATATGTTTTGGTTAGTCTATTTGGAGATACCCTGACAAATATTCCACCATGCCTAATAAATACTACCTTTCCGTCTTGGAAAACGACATTAGTGGGTCCTAACCATCTGTCTTTTCCCTCACGCTTGTAAAAAACAGTGTCTCCATTCTCAAAAATTTGTTCTGCTGCTCATACTTTAGTACGCAATGCTCTCCTTAATCTTTCATCAGCTTCAGTCTGTATATAGGCCTTACGTGTGCACATCATGCAACACATTTAAATGCTTTGCAAATGCCTCACTCTGTGTGGTTCCTTCGAGTGCTGGGAGCTTGTCTGTCATTATACCTGGCAGATTTGGATTATGTCCAAAAACTAGCTGATGACTGCTAAACCCATTCCACATTGATATCGAATTACGTGCCATATTTGCCCAACACAGCAATGTTTGCTTGTCCATTTTTCCATTTTCTTCTTTCAGCTTTAATAACATCGTGTCAGTTACAGCATGGACACGCTCACAAAGTCCATTCTGAAATGGGCTTTCAGCTGCGGTGGTGATTACTCTAACATTCAGGATCGACATCACTTCTCGCATTTCATCAGAGCTGAACTCACCTCCATTGTCGGTCAGTATTGCCTCCATTACACCAAAGACTGCAATCCATCCTTGCATCAAGGCATTTATGACATCACTTGACCTTTTCCTTGTAATGAAAATAGACACTGTATATCTGGACCACATGTCTATAATGTGAAGTATCCACTGTCCATTCAGCTGTTTCAGATCCATGGCTACCTTTTCATTGAACCTTGATGCCATAGGTAAACCGACTGCTGGATGTGGTGGTGTTTTCATGTGTCGTTAACATAAATTACATGTCTTACCTATGTCTTCAAGAATTCCCTGAAAGTCCTCTTCCCATTGCCCTGCATCCTGCATTAGAGCCTTCAGCTTTTTAAGTGGTGGGTGTGCAAATTGTCTATGCAACTTGAGCAATGTATCATATCTCTCATGACTTTTCATCTCTCCTAGTTTTACTGAAAACACTTCTTCAGCTAGTATCTTTTCTGCCCTGTCTATGGGGATGCAGTAATGCCCGGATGTGGTTAGATTCAAAGCAACATCTTTTCCAAAAATCATTGCAGTGTCACTTTCCAAATCCATCTTTACCCGTGCTGTTTTCATAGCTCGTCGTGATAATAGCAGAGGGATATCGGAGTCTACAACATCAGTTCTAATGAAAACCTCTTTCCCAGCAATCACTGCTGGAAGCTTGAACTCTCCCTTTGATCTCAGCCTTTCTCCACCTCCAAACTTAAATGTTCGCTTTCCAACAGTCTGTTTAATTCTCTCTTTATCAATCTGATTCAAAGAACTGATATAATTCTGAAGCCAGTTCTCTCCACATACTGTGCTTCTACAGGCACTGTCTAACACAGCACAATTCTGAGCATCAATGCCCAGTTGTGCAATGTCCCATTGATTATATCCTGTGAAAAGCACAACATTTTCATCTCTGCAATGTTCACCTTTGCCAGTCTCTTTTGAATGCTGCCTTTAGATGCATTTTCCCAGCTATGTGGACATTCAGCAATAAAAAGTCTATAAGAGCCACAACATCGACATGTAAGTGTCTTACCGTCTGGGCCTAATGTATTCATTTTCCTAAGCTGTCCATGGTCTGCTTGTCTGCCACGACCGAAACCTCCTCGTCCTGGTTTACCCGCCTTTCCTCCACGATTCTGCTTGATGTATCCTGCTGCCAACAACGCTTCTTCATTGTCAGCTAAAAATGATGGTTCAAGTTTTATTCCAGAGCCTGAACCAGGACTTGAACTTCCTTCTGCAAAATCAGCCTTGAACTTTTTAAGTGATTTCTTAGCTTCCTCATATAATGTTACCTTATTAGAATAATCCATACCAGTCAAAACCAACAACTTTTCTTCTTTACTAATGTTTGCCTTTCTCAAAAGTTTAAACGCCAAAATTTCTGATGGTAAAGACATTTTCAGTTTTTCAATCTTCTTGTATCTTGTGTCAAAAGATGCTATGTACTCAGTTATAGACAAACTGTTTATTCTTTGAAAATCTTCAAATTCTTCAAATTTCTCAAGACTGTCTGCTAGGTCATCCTTTTTCAGATGTTCATCCAAAAATGTAATCAATGTATCTAATCCATCTTCCGTCTTCAAGTCTTCAATACTGATTTGCTCAAAACCCTTCTCTCTGATCTGTGTCTTGTCATTCTCTGGAAGCGATAAGGCTATAGCCACTCCTTGCTTTTCCTTTAAAAGCTCTGTCACCTCTCTCCAAGCAAGTAACTCCTGCCTGTACAGCTCATAAGGTTTTGACCTTAAACTAAGTGGATCTATCCTGGTTGTCATTTTCAGGAATTAATGTCACTTCTCGGTCTTGACCAGCTCTCCTCGGATTGCTGTCCACTTCTGTGTATGTAAATTACTGCCCTCAGACAGTAAATCGCTCTGCTACCACTTGTTAACGCAATAAATTAGTCCATATTCACTCTAGTAGGTTTATTGGTTACCCTGGTAGAAGTTAAACTGATGTAACGTCATAACGTTGTTACCATGGTATTGATGACGTCATAGTTAAGATAGTGTAGAGAAGCTTCCCCTGGATAATGTGCTTACAATTAACAATCATGCCCCTGGGTTCCAAATGGGCGACGCCCCGGGGCCCCTTCGCTCCCATAGACTCATAATGGAACAAAAAGCTTAAAAAATCTTCTACTCGGAAACCACAGGGCCCAGAGCTTAGATATTAAGCATGTAGCAACGGAAAGTGGTCACCTACATAATTCCTGCCAATCATGCCCCTGGGTCCAAACAGGCCACGCCCCGGGGCCCTTTAGCTCCTATAGACTCATAATGGAAATAAGCTTCAAAAATCTTCTTCTCTGAAACCACAGGGCCCAGAGCTGAGGTATTTTGCATGTAGCAACGGCAAGTGGTCACCTACATAAATCCTGCAAATCATGCCCCTAGGGTCCAAATGGGCCACGCCCCGGGGCCCCTTAGCTCCCATAGACTCAAAATGGAAAAAAGCTTCAAAAATCTTCTTCTCTGAAACCACAGGGCCCAGAGTTTAGATATTTAGCATGTAGCAACGACAATTGGTCACCTACATTATTCCTGCCAATCATACCCCTGGGTTCCAAATGGGCCACGCGCCAGGGCCCCTTTGCTCCCATAGACTCATAATGGAAAAAAGCTTCAAAAATATTCTTCTCTGAAACCACAGCGCCAAGAGCTTAGATATTTAGCATCGGCAAGTGGTCCCCTACATAATTCCTGCCAATCATGCCCATGGGGTCCAAAAGGGCCACGCCCCGGGGCCCTTTAGCTCCTCATAATGGCCAGTGGTCACCTTCATATTTCCTGCTAATCATGCCCCTGGGGTCCAAATGGGCCACGCCCCGGGGCCCCTTCGCTCCCATAGACTCATAATGGAAAAAAGCTTCAAAAATCTTCTTCTCAGAAACTGTGAAGCACAGAACTAAGATATTTAGTATCTAGCAACGTAAAATAGCCAGCTACATAAATCCTGCTAACGCTGCCCCTGGCGTCAAAATTGGCCTCGCCCGAGCTCATCACCTCCAATAGACTAATAATGGAAAAAAGCTTCAAAAATCTTCTACTCTGAAACCACAAGGCCCAGAGCTGAGATATTTGGCATGTCACAACGGCAAGTGGTCACCTAAATAATTCCTGCCAATTATGCCCCCGGGATCCAAATTGGCCACAACCCGGGGCCCCTTAGCTCCCATAGACTCATAATGGAAAAAAAAGCTTCAAAAATCTTCTCTGAAACCACAGGGCCCAGAGCTAAGATATTTAGCATGTAGCAACGGCCAGTGGTCACCTACATAATTTCTGCCAATCATGCCCCTGGGTTCCAAATGGGCGACGCCCCGGGGCCCCTTAGCTCCTATAGACTCATAATGGACAAAAAGCTTCAAAAATCTTCTTCTCTGAAACCACAGGGCCCAGCGCTTAGATATTTAGCATGTAGCAATGGCAAGTGGTCACCTACATAAATCCTGCCAATCATGCACCGTGGGATCCAATTGGGCCACGCCCCGGGGCCCCTTAGCTACCATAGACTAATAATGGAAAAAAGCTTCAAAAATCTTCTTCTCTGAAACCACAGGGCCCAGAGCTTAGATATTTAGCATGTAGCAACGGCCAGTGGTCACCTACATAATTCCTGCCAATCATGCCCCTGGGTTCCAAATGGGGGACGCCGCAGGGCCCCTTCGCTCCCATAGACTCATAATGGAACAAAAAGCTTCAAAAATCTTCTTCTCGGAAACCACAGGGCCCAGAGCTTAGATACATGTATGTAGCATGTAGCAACGGCAAGTGGTCACCTACATAATTCCTGCCAATCATGCCCCTGGGGTCCAAAGGGGCCACGCCCCAGGACCCTTTAGCTCCTATAGACTCATAATGGAAAAAAGCTTCAAAAATCTTCTCTGAAACCACAGGGCCCAGAGCTGAGATATTTAGCATGTAGCAACGGCAAGTGGTCACCTACATAATTCCTGCCAATCAGCCCCTGGGGTCCAAATTGGCCACACCCTGGATCCCCTTAGTTCCCATAGACTCATAATGGAACAAAAAGCTTCAAAAATCTTCTACTCGGAAACCACAGGGCCCAGAGCTTAGATATTTAGCATGTAGCAACTGCCAGTGGTCACCTACATAATTCCTGCGAATCATGCCCCTGGGTTCCAAATGGGCGACGCCCCGGGGCCCTTCGCTCCTCATAATGGCCAGTGGTCACCTACATATTTCCTGCGAATCATGCCCATGGGTTCCAAATGGGCGACACCCTGGGGCCCCTTCGCTCCCATAGACTCATAATGGAACAAAAAGCTTCAAAAATCTTCTTCTCGGAAACCACAGGGCCCAGAGCTAAGATATTTAGCATGTAGCAACGGCAAGTGGTCACCTACATTATTCCTGCCAATCATGTCCCTGGGGTCCAAAAGGACGACGCCCCGGGGCCCCTTAGACTCATAATGGAAAAATAAAGCTTCAAAAATCTTCTTCTCTGAAATCACAGGGCCCAGAGCTTAGATATTTAGCATGTAGCAATGGCAAGTGGTCACCTACATAAATCCTGCCAATCATGCCCGTGGGGTCCAAATGGGCCATGCCCCGGGGCCCCTTAGCGACCATAGACTCATAATGGAAAAAAGCTTCAAAAATCTTCTTCTCTGAAACCACAGGGCCCAGAGCTTAGATATTTAGCATGTAGCAATGACAAGTGGTCACCTACATAAATCCTGCCAATCATGCCCCTGGGGTCCAAATGGGCCACACCCTGGGACCCCCTTAGCTCACATAGACTCATAATGGAAAAAAAACTTCAAAATCTGCTCTCTGAAACCACAGCGCCAAGAGCTTAGATATTTAGCATGTAGCAACGGCAAGTGGTCACCTTCATATTTCCTGCTAATCATGCCCCTGGGGTCCAAATGGGCCACGCCCCGGGGCCCCTTAGCTCCCATAGACTCATAATGGAAAAAAGCTTCAAAAATCTTCTTCTCAGAAACTGTGAAGCACAGAACTAAGATATTTAGTATCTAGCAACATAAAATAGCCAGCTACATAAATCCTGCTTATGCTGCCCCTGGCGTCAAAATTGGCCTCACCCGAGCTCATCACCTCCAATAGACTTATAATTGAAAAAAAAACTTGAAAAATTCACTAATGAAATCATAAGGCCCAGAGCTTAGATTTTTATTATGTAGCAACGTCAAGTGGCCACCTACATAAATCCTGCCAGTTATGCCCCTGGGATCCAAATTGGCCCCAACCCAGGGCTCTTTAGCTTCCACAGACTTACAATGGGAGAAACTTCAAAAATTTTCTTCTCTGAAACCACAGGGTCCTTATAATGAAAAAAAAAAAAGCAAAAAGCAACTGAAAATGGGGATAAAAATCTTCAAAAATCTTCTTCTCTGAAACCATAAGTCCCAGAGCTTAGGTATTTAGCATGTAGCAATGTCAAGTGGTCGCCTACATGAATCCTGCCAATCATGCCCCTGGGGTCCAAATCCTGTGGCCCCTAAACTCCAACAAACTTATAATGGAAAAAGCTTCAAACATCTTCTTTGAAACCATGAAGTACAGACCTTAGATATTTAGTATATAGCAACACAAAATGGTCGCCTACATAAATCCTGCCAACTGTGCCCTTTGGGTCAAAATTGGCCGAGCCCCAGGGCTCATTAGCTCCTTTAGACTTACACTGGAAAAACTTTAAAAAATCTTTTTCTCCAAAACCATAAGGCACAGATTTTGTTTGATTTGAGGTTTAACATCCCCGTCAATACTGTATAGGTCATTTTGGAGATGTCTCTTCCAATTTTGTGGGACTTTTACCAGATATTGAGATGAAATTACATCTCAAGCCCTGTCGCCCAATGAAACCAGTAGGTACTTGTCCCCCGATTTGTCCAACAACCTGGTGACATAAAGGCCATTTTGGGGTATGTTCACAGAAATCAGTCTGTGCATAAAGTTACTTATTCAATCAAATAGCTTGAAACACTACATTTTAGAAGACATAAAGGTCTAACTTTTTACAGTTCAGATTTTTTAAAAATGATTTTTGTTAAAAAGTTATTGATCCCCTAAGTTGATTGATTACTCTCTTCTGTCAAAAACTTTCATGACTCCGATTAGGTTACACAGGACTCCAATCGGGGTCTTCAAAAACATTCTGGCCCCATTTGGGGTCTCTGTCAAGGTTAATTTCCTTCATACGTGTCATTGTTTTCCTGAACAGAGATATCTTAGCATTTCAAGATTTTATCATGAGCATGAGTAAAACATTCAACAAATGAACAACATACATGTACATGTAATAAGGGGAAGTTGCAAACACCTATGCTTACATGCCTGTGAAAAAGCATCACGAAAACACGCCTATATAATTTTGACTCCCTTGAACCCCACTTTTATATAGTGAACATGGGGTTTCCGGGGGTACACCTTATTTTTCTTATCAAGGCGGTTCTAACGAGTACCCACAATCTATATCTTAGAGCAGAAATAAGAAAAATATCACAATTTTTCATCATAAAATTTTCATTCTTTTTTTCGGCGATAAAGGTGGCAATGTATTTGTATAGGCGTGTTTGCATAATGATATAGTCCAATGATAACAATTACCATTACAGAAAACAATGTACAACCCTGACACTAATTATACCCCCGGCATAGGAAGTATGCAATGGGGGTATATAGTTTTTGTCTTTTCCGTCTGTCTGTCCGTAAACAATTATTTTGTGTCAAAGATATCTCAGGAACTGCTTCACATAGAAACTTGAAATTTTGCACACATGATCAGTATGACTACTTGTATTGTGGGAAAGAAAATAGAAACTTGAAATTTTGCACACATGATCAGTATGACTACTTGTATTGTTGGAAAGAAAATAAGGGCCAAGGGGTCAGGCCTTTTAGAGTTATTTCCCTTTGTAGTTCTTGCTGTTTAATAGTGTATATTTTTATTTTGTGTCAAAGATTTCTCAATAACTACTGTACATAGAAACTTGAAATTTTGCAAACATGATCAGTATGACTAGTTGTATTGTGGGAAAGAAAATAAGGGCCAAGGGGTCAGGCCTTTAGAGTTACATAGTTTTTGTCTTTTCTGTCTGTCTATCTGTGTGTCCGTAAACAAATATTTTGTGGCAAAGATATCTCAGGAACTCCACATAGAAACTTGAAATTTTGCACACATGATCAGTATGACTACTTGTATTGTGGGAAAGAAAATAAGGGCCAAGGGGTCAGGCCTTTTAGAGTTATTTCCCTTTGTAGTTCTTGCTGTTTAATAGTGTATATTTTTATTTTGTGTCATAGATTTCTCAATAACTACTGTACTTAGAAACTTGAAATTTTGCAAACATGATCAGTATGACTAGTTGTATTGTGGGAAAGAAAATAAGGGACAAGGGGTCGGGCCTTTTAGAGTTATTTCCCTTTGTAGTTCTTGTTTTAGCTGAGGTGATGGCACTGGCCGGGGGTATACGTGCCCCACTGGGCACTTTTGTCTAGTACTGAATGTTAGTGTTTCAACTGGTCATATGACCAGTAGTTAAGTGTCCATTTGACTAGTAGTTTAGTGCCATTTTGACTAGAAAGCCACACATACATGTACAGTCTATGTCACATTCTAATTTGGGCTGCAGGGGGTGAACAGCTTTGGAGTTACCTGCCCTTGAGCATAAATATAAGTGAAAAATGGTATTTTCAGCTTCCTCAGCCGTTTATGATCTGATCTTTTTGTAACTTTACATAAACGAGGACAAGCATAACATTTTAGACGAGTTCGAATTTGGTTTGGATCTGACCAACGGTTTTCCAGTTACATCCCCTTGAGCGTGAAAAAATTTCCCATAGACTTATACTAGTATGGGGAAAAAAACTTCTCCACTTTTTCTCAGCCATCTCTGATCCGATCTTCATCAAACTTGCAGATAACCAGGAGGGGCTTACAGTCTATGTCGAGTTCGAATTTGGGCTGCACTGCACGGGACGAACAGCTTTAGGGTTACCTGCCCTTGAGCATAAATATAAGTGAAAAATAGTGTCTCCTGCTTTTCTCAGCCGTTTATGATCTGATCTTTTTGTACTTTTTCATAAAGGAGGACAAGCATAAAATCTTGACCGTGTTCGAATTTGGTTTGAATCTGACCAGCGGTTTTCCAGTTACATCCCCTTGAGCATGAAAATTTTTCCCATAGACTTATAACGAACTTCATCAAACTTGCAGATAACCAGGAGGGGCTTACAGTCTACGCCAAGCTCGTAGGATGCATGGGACAAAGAGCTTTGGAGGTACCTGCCCTTGAGCATAAATATAAGTGAAAAATGGTGTCTCCAGCTTTTCTCAGCCGTTTATGGTCTGATCTTTTTGTTAATTTTCATAAAAGAGAACAAGCATAAAATCTTGGACGAGTTCGAATTTGGCTTGAATCTGATGAGTGTTTTTTTTTTTCAGTTACATCCCATTGAGCGTGAAAAAATTTTCCCATAGACTTATAATGGGGAAAACGATGTCTCCACTTTTTCTCCACCATTTCTGATCCGATCTTCATCATACTTGCAGATAAAACTAGAGTGAGGGGGGGGGGGGGGGGGGTGGGGGGGCTTACAGTCTATGTTGAGTTCAAATTTGGGCTGCACGGGACAAACAGCTTCTGAGTTACTTGCCCTTGAGCATAAATGTAAGTGAAAAATGGTTTCTCCAGCTTTTCTCCGGCGTTTTTGATTGGATCATTTCGTAACTTTTTGTAAAGAGGACAAGCATAAAATCTCGAGCGAGTTCGAAGTTGACTTGAATCTGACGAAAACGATGTCTCCAGCTTTACTCAACCATTTCAAATCAGATCTTCATCAAACCAAGGTTGGTCGGTAAATACCGGTGGCGGGAATTCCAACTGGTATTTACCGGTAATTACCGTCCTGGGAAATACTTCAAATTTCTGCTAAAGTGGGAAATATGATTTTTAGCTCACCTGTTACGTAGTGACGAGGTGAGCTTTTGGGATCACTTTTCGACTGTCGTTCGTCCGTCCGTGCGTAAACAATTTCTTCAAACGACATCTCCTCCTAAACCACTGATCGGATTTTGACCAAACTTCACAGGAATGATCCTTAGGTGGTCCCCTTTCAAAGTTGTTCAAATGGTTCCAGTCCATTGCACATATAGGCACAGGAGCCAAAAATAGATTTTTTTCGCCGAAAACTTAAAAAATCTTCTTTTCTGAAACAGCAAGGCCCAGGACTTTGATATTTGGTATGAAGCTTCATCTAGTGAACCCCTAACAAGATTGTTCAAATTATAGTGCTGGGGCCAAAAATTCCCCCCGCAGCCGGGCCCTTTGGTTTTACATGGGCTTATATAGGGAAAATCTTTAAAAATCTTCTTCTCTGAAAACGCAAGGCCCAGGTCTTTGATATTTGGTATAAAGCTTCATCTAGTGGACCCCTACCAAGATTGTTCAAATTAAAGTGCTGGGACCAAAAATGCCCCCACCCCAGGGCCCTTTGGTTTTACATGGGCTTATATAGGGAAAAAAATCTTTAAAAATCTTCTTCTCTAAAACCGCAAGGCCCAGGTCTTTGATATTTGGAATGAAGCCTCATCTAGTGGACCCCTACCAAGATTGTTCAAATAATAGTGCTGGGGCCAACAATGCCCTCCCCCGGGGCCCTTATGCTTCACATGGGCTTTAATAATCAGGTCTTTGAGACTTGATCATTGTTGTCATGGTAAGAAGGGCATCTCAAAGTTGGCAAAAAGTGTGTTTTCACATGAATTTTTGACCACATTTTAATCTTCACGCAGCTATCAAGGCAACAATTAAGATGTTTGGCACTGGCCATTTTCACTGTTTGCAGCATGTTTTATCAGCATCAATTTTCAGGCATTTTTGACCCCCGACACCCTCAGATATAAATTTTAGCGGCCGGTTGGGCCATACACCCAAAATTTTTCGGGATGTGAGGAGGTGGGGTGGGGGGGGGGTGCCCCCTTCAATCCCCCCAGAACATTTTTAGTGGGGAGGCGCGTGAAAAAACAGGTCACTTTTTTGCCCAACAAATCCTAAAGCAAACATAACTATCCAGGGGTAGAAATGCAGATTTTAGGTGCTTCTGGGGCTTAAAACTTTGAGATGCCCCCTCTTTACCATTACAACAATGATCAAGTCACGAAAGGTTGCATTTGAAAGGCTACTGCCCAATGAACATCCATACCGAGTTTGGTGTAAAACAGACCATCCATTATGAAACAATGGCTAGTTGAAGTTGCTGTCAGGTGCAACACTGTGAAAATCAGCGAAATTCACAAAATCCCTGAGTGGGAAAGGGTTAATGAAGAAAATCCCAACTGACCAAAATAATGTTTTGTTATCCATTTATTGCAAGAAACAATATTTCAGATATAATTAATGCATTTTAGACTAAAATTCAGTATGTTCCAAGATTTCAGTTAACCCTTTCCCACTCAGATATGGTTTTACGTGTCTGCACCCCGCCCCCCATTTTAAGCCCCAGAACCCCCCAAAACTGCATTTCCTACCCTTGGATAGTTATGTTTGCTTTACGATTTGTTGGCCTAAAAAGTGACCTGTTTTTTCGCGCGCCTCCCCACTAAAAATATTTTGGGGGGGGGGAGGGGGGGGGGGTTGAAGGGATAAGGGGGGGGGGCATTATCCCCCCCCCCCCCCCCCACATCCAAAATATTTTGGGTGTATGGCCCAGCCGGCCGCTAAAATTTATATCTGAGGGTGTCTGGGTCGAAAATGCCTCAAAATTGATGCTGATAAAACATGCTGCAAACAGTGAAAATGGCTAGTGCCAAACCCCTTAATTGTTGCCTTGACAGTTGTGTGAAGATTAAGATTTGGTCAAAAATGCATGTGAAGTCACACTTTTGCCAACTTTGAGATGCCCCCTCATTACCATGACAACAATGATCAAGTCATCAATGGTTGCATTTGAAAGACTACTGCCCAGTGAACATTCATGAAGAGTTTGGTGTGAAACAGACCATCCATTATGAAACAATGACTAGTTATACCCCCGCATATGGAGTATGCCATGGGGGTATATAGTTTTCGTCTTTTCTCTGTGTGTGTCTGGGCTTCTCCTGACTTTCGGATGAATCTTTAAACCAAGGTCCCGTCTCCGTATGACCTTAGCTGTTGGTGGGATGTAAAACTAAAACTCACATTCTCTGTGTGTGTCTGTCTGTTAACATTTTCATGTCGGCTCCATAACTTTTAAACTGCTTGACGTATTTTCATGAAACTTCACATAAATGTTAACACCATGAGACGACGTGCAGAAACATAACTCTTGCTTTACTACTTTCAGAGTTATTGCCCTTTGAATATTGAAAATGGCCATTTTAGCTCACCTGTCACGTAGTGACAAGGTGAGCTTTTGTGATCACTTTTTGTCCGTCGTGCGTGCGTGCGTGCGTCCGCTTTACATTAGTAACCCCACAAGGTACCTCTACTAAGAACGTCCGTGCGTCCGTAAATAATTTCAAATTAGTATGTCTCTAATACCTGATGGTCAATCTTGATCAAATTTCATGAGAAGCATCATCATGTAGGGGGAAAGGCTGCATAAGGTTTTTGGGCTGATCAGATTGGAATTCTGGTTGCCATGGCAACATATAGCTCCCATAGACTTACAATGGGAAAAAATTAAAATATCTTCTTCTCTGAAACCACAGGGCCAAGAGCTTAGATATTTAGCATGTATTAACGGCCAGTGGTCCCCTACATAATTCCTGCCATTCATGCCCTTGGGTCCAAATTGGCCACACCCCGGGGCCCCTTCGCTCCCATAGACTCATAATGGAACAAAAAGCTTCAAAAATCTTCTTCTCGGAAACCACAGAGCTTAGATATTTAGCATGTAGCAATGGCAAGTGGTCACCTACATAATTCCTGCCAATCATGCCCCTGGGGTCCAAACGGGCCACGCCCCAGGCCCTTTAGCTCCTATAGACTCATAATGGAAAAAAGCTTCAAAAATCTTCTTCTCTGAAACCACAGGGCCCAGAGCTGATATATTTGGCATGCAGCAAAGAAAAGTGGTCACCTAGATAATTCCAGCCAATCATGCCCCTGGGGTCCAAATTGGCCGAACCCCGGGGCCCCTTAGCCCCCAAAGACTCATAATGAAAAACAAAGCTTCAAGAATCTTCTTGTCTGAAACCAATCATGCCCCTGGGTTCCAAAGGTGCGATGCCCCTGGGCCCCTTCGCTCCCATAGACTCATAATGGAACAAAAAGCTTCAAAAATATTCTTCCGGAAACAACAGGGCCCAGAGCTTAGATATTTAGCAGGTAGCAACAGCAAGTGGTCACCTATATAATTCCTGCCAATCTTGCCCCTGGGGTCCAAAGGGGCCACACCCCGGGGCCCTTTAGCTCCTATAGACTCATAATGGAAAAAACCTTCAAAAATCTTCTTCTCTGAAACCACAGGGCCCAGAGCTGAGGTATTAGGCATGTAGCAATGGCAAGTGGTCACCTACATAAATCCTGCCAATCATGCCCCTAGGGTCCAAATGGGCCACGCCCCGGGGCCCCTTAGCTCACATAGACTCATAATGGAAAAAAAAAGCTTCAAAAATCTTCTTCTCAGAAACCACAGGGCCTAGAGCTTAGATATTTAGCATGAAGCAACGGCAAGTGGTCGCCTACATAATTCCTGCCAATCATGCCCCTGGGTTCCAAACAGGCCACGCCCCGGGGCCCTTTAGCTCCTATAGACTCATAATGGAAAAAAGCTTAAAAAATTTTTTCTTCTCTGAAACCACGGGGCCCAGAGTTGAGATATTTGGCATGTAGCAACGGCAAGTGGTCACCTACATAATTCCTGCCAATCATGCCCCTTGGGGCCAAATTGGCCACACCCTGGGGCCCCTTAGCTCCCAAAGACGCATAATGGAAAAAAATCTTCAAAAATCTTCTTCTCTGAAACCACAGGGCCCAGAGCTTAGATATTTAGCATGTAGCAACGGCCAGTGGTCACCTACATAATTCCTGCCAATCATGCCCCTGGGTTCCAAATGGGCGACGCCCCGGGGCCCCTTCGCTCCCATAGACTCATAATGGAACAAAAAGCTTCAAAAATCTTCCGGGGCCCTTTAGCTCCTATAGACTCATAATGGGAAAAAGCTTCAAAAATCTTCTTCTCTGAAACCACAGAGCCCAGAGCTGAGGTATTTGGCATGTAGCAACGACAAGTTGTCACCTACATAAATCCTGCCAATCATGCCCCTAGGGTCCAAATGGGCCACGCCCCGGGGCCCCTTAGCTCACAGAGATTAGTAATTGAAAAAAAAAAAGCTTCATAAATCTTCATCTCTGAAACCACTGGGCCCAGAGTTTAGATATTTAGCATGTACCAACGGCAAGTGGTGACCTACATAATTCCTGCCAATCATGCCCCTGGGGTCCAAATGGGCCACGCGCCGGGGCCCCTTTGCTCCCATAGACTCATAATGAAAAAAAAAATAAAAAATCTTCTTCTCTGGAACCACAGGGTCCAGAGCTTAGATATTTACCATGTAGCAATGACAAGTGGTCACCTACATAAATCCTGCCAATCATGCCCCTGGGGTCCAAATGGGCCACACCCTGGGACCCCCTTAGCTCCCATAGACTCATAATGGAAAAAAACTTCAAAAATCTTCTTCTCTGAAACCACAGCGCCAGAGCTTAGATATTTAGCATGTAGCAACGGCAAGTGGTCACCTACATATTTCCTGCTAATCATGGCCCTGGGGTCCAAATGGGCCACGCCCCGGGGCCCCTTAGCTCCCATAGCTCATAATGGAAAAAAGCTTCAAAAATCTTCTTCTCAGAAACTGTGAAGCACAGAACTTAGATATTTAGTATCTAGCAACATAAAATAGCAATCTACATAAATCCTGTTAACCCTGCCCCTGGGGTCAAAATTGGCCACGCCCGAAACTCATCACCTCCAATGGAAAATGGAAAAAAACTTAAAAAATTTTCTTCTAAGAAACCATAAGGCCCAGAGTTAGATTTTTAGTATGTAGCAATGTCAAGTGGCCACCTACATAAATCCTGCCAGTTATGCCCCTGGGATCCAAATTGGCCCCACCCCAGGGTTCTTTAGCTTCCATAGACTTACAATTGGAGAAACTTCAAAAATCTTCTTCTGGCCCTTATAATGAAAAAAAAAAAAAAGAAGAAAAAAAAAAGAACAACTTAAAATGGGGAAAAAAATCTTCAAAAATCTTCTTCTCTGAAACCATAAGTCCCAGAGCTTAGGTATTTAGCATGTAGCAATGTCGAGTGGTCGCCTACATGAATCCTGCCAATCATGCCCCTGGGGTCCAAATCCTGTGGCCCCTTAACTCCAACAAACTTATAATGGAAAAAGCTTCAAACATCTTCTTTGAAACCTTGAAGTACAGACCTTAGATATTTAGTATATAGCAACACAAAATGGTTGCCTACATAAATCCTGCCAATCATGCCCTTTGGGTCAAAATTGGCCAAGCCCCAGGGCTCATTAGCTTCTATAGACTTATACTGGAAAAAAACTTAAAAAAGTCTTTTTCTCCAAAACCATAAGGCACAGATTTTGTTTGATTTGAGGTTTTACATCCCCGACAACACTGTATAGGTCATTTTGGAGATGTCTCTTCCAATTTTGTGGGACTTTTACCAGACATTGAGATGAAATTACATCTCAAGCCCTGTCGCCCAATGAAACCAGTAGGGTTTATAAGCATGGACACCGCTTTGCCTGAGCTTAGATATTTAGTATGTAGCAATGTCAAGTGGTCTCCTACACTAATGATTTTCTTGTACACAGGTGAGCGATATAGGGCCATTGGGCCCTCTTGTTTACCATTCACTTGTGTCCGCTCTATAACTTTCAAACCGTTTGTGATAATTTCATGAAACATAAAAAAAATGTAAAGCACAATAATAGGATGGGTAGAACACAAGAACCATAACTCTGGTTTGCATGCTTTATGAATTATTTCTCTTTGAACATACTTGAATTATTTCTCTTTGAACATAGTAAATTATGTGTCTGTTAACATCTTCGTGTCTGCTCCATAACTTTTGAATGGCTAGACATATTTTCATGAAACTTCACGCAAATGTTAAACACCATGAGACGACATGCAGAACACATGAACCATAACTCTTGCTTTTCTACTTTCAGAGTTTTTGCCCTTTGTACATGTATATTATAACTTGCAATTTTTACCATACACTTGTGTCCACTCTGTAACTTTAAAACCTTTTGAGATAAATTCATGAAATTTCAAACAAATGTACAGCAAGATAATATGATGGGCAGAACACAAGAACCATAACTCTTGTTTGCATACATTATAAATTATTTCCCTTTGAAGATAGTAAATTATGTGTCTGTTAACATCTTTGTGTCTTCTCCATTACTTTTTAACGGCTTGACATATTTTCATGAAACTGCACACGACTGTTGAACACCATGAGATGACATGCAGAACACATGAACCATAATTCTTGCTTACCTACTTTCAGAGTTATTGCCCTTTGAATATTGAAAATGGCCATTTTTGTCGCGCCTGCTATTAGCATGGCGTGATATAGGCGCCCGGTTTTCCGTCCGTTTGTCCGTTCGTTCGTCCGTTCGTTCGTCCATCCGTCCGTTTGCCAAGGCGTCAACATTTGCGACCACCCTAGCGTTCACCCTGAGGTTCAAGTTTATTTCTCAAGAACTATAAAAGCTTCATTAATGATACTTGGTACAAACTTGTATCTGGGGATGACAACTTACATGCAAGCATCCATATTTGACCTTGACCTACATTTTATGGTTCACTGACTTTGTAAAATATTGCGACCACCCTAGCGTTCACCCTGAGGTTCAAGTTTATTTCTCAAGAACTATAAGAGCTTCATTAATGATACTTGGTACAAACTTGTATCTGGGGATGACAACTTACATGCAAGCATCCATATTTTACCTTGACCTACATTTCATGGTTCACTGACTTTGTAAACATTGCGACCACCCTAGCGTTCACTCTGAGGTTCAACTTTTTTTCTCAAGAACTATAAGAGCTTCATTAATGATACTTGGTACAAACTTGTATCTGGATATGGTAACTTAAATGCAAGCATCCATATTTGACCTTGACCTATATTTCATGGTTCACTGACTTTGTAAAATATTGCGACCACCCTAGCGTTCACCCTAATGGTCAAGTTTATTTCTCAAGAACTACATTAATGATACTTGGTACAAGCTTGCATTTAAGAATGGAAACTTTTGTGCAAGCATCTATGTTTGACCTTGACCTACATATCATGGTTGGGTGACTTTGGGCCCCCACAGGCGCGACATAGCCTTCAGCGGAATTCTTGTTACCATACACTTGTGTCCGCTCTGTAACTTTCAAACTGTTTTGAGATAATTTCATGGTTTCTTTGGCTCATATTTTTTCTGATGGCTGTAGCCGGGGTATTAGTGAGCATCTGCTCACTTGATTGTCTAGTTGAAGCTGCTGTCAGGTGCAACACTGAAAATCAGCGAAATTCACAAAATCCCTGAGTAAGAAAGGGTTAAACTCCAATGCAAACAAACAAATAAAACCATAACCAGACCAGTCCATATTTTACAGTATCCAAGGATTTAACAAAGCGCTCTGACGTTAACGAGAGAAGAATGGTGATGCACATGGATTTTTGTCACTGTGGGGAAAGCTTCTGTATTAATTAAACTTTGATCGATGAATAACAATAGACCCTAAAAATTATTGTTCAAGGACCCCAAATGACCATTAAGCAACGTCAAAACATACCCTCAAGCATGGATGTTTTGTTTCAGCATCCTCGATTTAACAGCATAGCTTTTCAGCAAGCTGTTTGAGTTGAGGGACCCGGCAAATGTATTTGCAATGAAATAACCATGGTTGACCATAATTCACAAGTTCAACGGCAAATTGTGACAAAATGTCATAAAGTTCCATATAAACTCCATTTGCGACAAACGAACATGGTGGCTAGATATAGTTACGTTAATTCATTATGCAATGACCCTCTGACGATATCTTACATTCGGTGCGATAACGTTACGTCTCTCAACGAAACTTAAACAAAGGAAGGCCCGTTTTGTGATATAAATATTAGTTAAGTTACGGTGTACGTCATTTCGTCGAAAAACGCTTGCTCGGAGGTAGCCTTCGGTCAAAAACAACATTTGGTCGAAAAATATATTGAAATGAGTCAATTAGTTGAAATTCTTTTCAAGAAATGCAATATGTGGACAATTTTTATGCCCCTGCATCGGATGATGCCGGGGGCATATAGTTTTTCGGTTTTCTGTACGTGCCTAACAGTGTCTGAATGTACTTCCGTCTGTACGAATGTACGTACATACGTACGTAATCCTGTTAGACTCAGGCTTTAAGGTTTGTGTACCAGGTTGACTCTAAGAGCCTGGACTTTTTAGAGATTAAATTTTCAAAGCATGTGATGGATTTGGTTAATAGTTGGGATGATGATAGATATAGGTCCAAAGTTTAATTCAGCAGTACCTCCACCCATGCCTATGACCTCAAGGTCAAGGTCATGGACTTAGAAATTTTGAATGTTGAAGACTCGGGTTAAGGTATTTGTACCAGGTAGAACCTTATTATTTAAGAGCTCATATCTTTCAAAGTATCAGACGGGTTTGGTTCATATTTGGTATGATGGTATATATAGGTGCAAAGTTTTATTCAGCAATACCCCCTATGTCGTCAAGGTCATAGTCTTAGAGTCAGGTTAAGCTATTTGTACCAAGTAAAACCTTATTATTTAAGAGCTTATATCTTCCAAAGTATAGAATGGATTTGATTCATATTTGGTATGATGATAGATATAGGTGCAAACTTTTATTCAGTAATACCCCCACTCATGCCTTTGACCTCAAAGTCAAGGTCACAGACTTAGAAGTTGTTAGTCACAGACTTAGAAGTTGTTAATATTTAAGACTCGGGTTAAGATATTTATGTCTGTCCCCCCCCTCGGAAAACGATGATAGATGTAGCTTCAAAGATTCATTCAGCAATACCCTTGCCCATGCCCATGACCTCAAGGTAAAGGTCACAGACTTAGAAATGTTTAATGTTAAAGTTTTCAAAGAGTTAGTATTTTCCAAACCATACAAGGATTTGGTTTATATTTCCTATGATGATAGGTACAGAAATATCCATTATATACATACAGTGAAATTCCGTTATTAAGACCACCTAAAATTAAGACTAATTCTACTTTAAAAGGCTTATTTAGAAGGGTGCAGTTATTCTTCATGTTTTCTGCATACAGTGTCCTCTGATCAGGGACCACATTTGAGACTGCTCAAAAGTGGTCTTAAAGACCACTTTTGAACAGTCCCAAAAGTGGTCTTTATATAGGAATTTTACTGTTTTTTGTTACCAGCCCCTGTGGTTCTAAAGAGCACCCAATACCTATGCTTGGAGTAGATATAGAATATAAGAATCTTATATGGGTGTGAGGGGTGGATGAAAAAATCCGTCCTAAGGGTCACTGTCCAGCATCACGAGGCTTGCTGGACAGTGATCCCGAGGGACGGATTTTTCTATCCCTCCACTCACACCCATATTGGATTCTTTTTCTTGCATACCCTCCATTTCTTAGCGCGAATTTTTAATGCTGCAGTCACTTCGGTTCCTAACGTCCGCCATATTGTGTGATAACACTGCAGGAATGTTTAGTGATGTCACGTAACGTGCTGTGACGTCAACCTTAACGAGGGCGCATACAAGGTTGTAATCAACCAGTGCATTTATCAAACATGCGATTATATTCGATTTTGGGTCAAAACACCGGATCAGAACATAAATTTCTATCCCAGGGTAAAATCACGGATTTCCTTATCTTGTGTGCAAGAAAAATAATTCTCAAATTTTCATCAGAAAAATAACCATTTGGAGATATGGTGGAAATAGAGAATACCAGGTTCGTGTCTTTTGATATCAAGTTTACCAGGCAAGGCTTCCAGAACGCTTGTAGAATCGTGAGGCTTGCCGAGCGATTCTACATGCGTTCTCGAAGCCGAGCCTGATAAACTTGATATCAAATGACACGAATCTGGTATTCTATTTATCAGTTTATCCCCTTGTACACTCATAAATTAGCCATTTACGGTCAGTTATTGATGGTCCTCAGTGAGTCCAAGAATTCTGGCGGTCGATATATTAAGTATCAGCTGACCATGTTTTTCCTATGACATTTTTTTTTCAAGTTATATTGCCATTTTTCCCAGTTACAATAACATTTTTGTCATTTTCCAGTAGTACCGTTCATTCATAAAAGTGCAATGTCACTTTGACGTGATAACGCTCACTTGTCCTGAGATAGCATATCTTTATCAGGTCAATGCGTTACAATGCAATATATACAGGGGGTAAATGATAATGCACTTTATCACACGGATATGTTATCATAATGTATTTTTTGTCTTTTCAGAATTATGCTCAATCCTGGTCTTCCTCCTGGTCTTCAATTCAGATCTTGCTCTTACAAATGAGAAATACATATGTTACAATACTGTATGTGATATAGGGGTGCACTTCTGCAGTGCAAAAGATAGAAGATGTGAAAATTGTGCTGACTATCCCAAGAAGTGTTTTAGTCAGTCCCACGAACCCAATTGTACAGATATCTGCAATGGTAAGCACCTGTGGTTGTGAGGAAAGAGCAAACTATAACCCTTAACCCTTTTTGTACCAAATGGAATCTTCCTCCTTATATATGGCAGGAGTTCATTTCGGAATTTAGGGGTGTCAGGTTGTGTTTTCATCAAAATTTATATGGAAATGGATTAACTTTTTGCAAACAGTGTAGGTCCTGATCAGACGCCGCGTTCTGGGCCTGCACTGGTTGCTAGGGTACCCGTTTAGGGGTATCTGGTACAAAATGGATTAAAGTACTGAAGAGAATTCTAGTGGAGATACCGGAACCCACCCATCGGGGTTTGAAGAAATAGATCGGCTGCATGATGCTCCCACGCAGAGCTGAAACCGACCCGCACACGAGTACTGGTAAACTACTTAGAGGATCTAAGCCTGCCCAGGCAAAGTGGTGCGAGTCGGCCCGTCCATGCTTATAAACCCTATTGGTTTCATTTGGCAGCGGGGCTTGAGATGTCATTTCATCTCAATGTCGGGTAAAAGTCCCCCAAAATTGGAAGCAACATCTCCAAAATGACCTTTACAGTGTTGACGGGGATTTTAAACCTCAAATCAAACAAACAAAATCTACTGAAGATGAATTTTTTGCTCGTTTTTGACAGAAAAAAAAACTTGCCATTTCATGTGAATTGTCTGTCCAGCAGACAGTTCACATGTATTTTCAAGCCTTATTTTCTATGAAAATAGAAAAAAAAAACACTTTCTACCTTGTATGCCATCTGCAAGCTGCGAAAAGTGTTGAAGGGTTATTGTGAATGAAGACACTTGTGGGGTTCAATTCATTCAACAATATTATTTTCTCGTTTATAATCAGTTGCTCCTCATTAAAAGTAGACCATTGTTAGATGGGGGGGTGGGGTGGGGGGGGGCTGGGCTTGGACTGAGTTCCGAAAAGCTATTTACCTTGTTAAAATATAACACCATATATGAACCCTTAAGACTCCGAGAAAAAACTATATCTGAAAATGTTGTCTGCTTATGTCATCTGCTGAATTTTTTGGAAAACTTTTTAAAAATATTTTTGCATAAAGGCAAACAGTGTGGGCCCAGATCAGACAGCAGTCTGATCTGGATCCAAACTGTTTTGCAAAAAATAATTTTAAGTTAACCGACAGACGGGAAAACAGACGCCAATAGTCGTGATTGACATTTTATGGGTCAACTCTAATTCAAGCGCTAAGAAAATCTAGTATGGATGGCAATCTGTTTTTTTTTTTCCAATACTTTTCAGTAATAATGAAGCTTGGCATTGCATGTGTTGATTTACATGTAATGTCAAGCCTTATTTTTTGCTGAAAAATAACACTGGCTTGGACTGAGTTCCGAAAAGCTATTTACCTTGTTAAAATATAACACCATATATAAACCCTTAAGACTCCGAGAAAAACTACATCTGAAAATGTTGTCTGCTTATGTCATCTGCTGAATTTTTTGGAAAACTTTTTAAAAATATTTTTGCATAAAGGCAAACAGTGTGGGCCCAGATCAGACAGCAGTCTGATCTGGATCCAAACTGTTTTGCAAAAAATAATTTTAAGTTAACCGACAGACGGGAAAACAGACGCCAATAGTCGTGATTGACATTTTATGGGTCAACTCTAATTCAAGCGCTAAGAAAATCTAGTATGGATGGCAATCTGTTTTTTTTCCCAATACTTTTCAGTAATAATGAAGCTTGGCATTGCATGTGTTGATTTACATGTAATGTCAAGCCTTATTTTTTGCTGAAAAATAACACCAAACAATACTTTGAAAATGCTGTCTGCTGAAAGTGCTTAATGCTTGAAATGTTAAAAAGACTATTATCCCTTTTTGTATCAAAAGGAATCTTCCTCCATATATATGGCAGGAGTCCATTTCAAAATTAAGGGGTGTCAAGTTGTGTTTTCATCAAAATTTAATTTGGAAAATGTGTGAACTTTTTGCAAACAGTGTAGGCCCTGATCAGATGCCACATTCTGCGGCATCTGATCTGGGCCTGCACTGTTTGCCAATTACCCGTTTTGGGGTTTCCGGTACGAAAGGGGTTAATACACTTATATTTGTAACTGGCTATTGCCCGGGGGCCAGTTGTTCAAAACTAATGACCTAACAAAGCCTTAACCTTTCTCTTGCTGAATATTCATTTTAGTCACACCCATTTCTGACTTTGAACCAATCAGATTACTTTATGTAATTTATTCCTACAAATTCATAAAATGAATGTCAAACAGTGTAGATCCTGATCAGATGGCTTCTTCAGAAGCCATCTGATCTGGATCTACACTGTTTCCAAAGATAGGGGTTGTCGTGAACAGCATGATAAGAGTTAAAACTTTCATCTGGCCGATACACTAATATTTTTTCAGCTTGATCTGGCCGATGCACTAATATTTTTTCAGCAAAAATAACGTTAGATATTTACTGGCTAGAACAGTTAACAGCTTGACCACTAATGAGCTCCTTAAGCTAACTGCTTTGAACAGCTGGCCCCAGAAGGTCACATATTCATTCTCTCCACTGCTGCAGACCTTTGGTGGCTCAGTCAAGCAAGTCTGAATGGTTTGGTAAACTTATAAGCTTTGTATGACCTAAATAATGTTGCATTTTGTTTGTTTGAATTGAGGTTTAACATCCCCTTCAACACTGCTTAGGTCATTTTTGAATTTATTGCTTCCAGTTTTGTGGGACTTTTACCCAACATTGAGATGAAATGACATCTCAAGGCCTGCCGTCCAAAATAATGTTGAATGGGTCATTAACTCTTTTTGTACCAAATCGTATCTTACTCCTTATATATAGCATGAGCCCATTTCAAAAACTAGGGGTGTCAGGTTTTCTTCAAAATTTATATGGAAAATAACAGAACTTTTAGCAAACAGTGGAGGCCCTGATCAGACACTACATTCTGCGGCATCTGATCTAGGTCTGCACTGGTTGCCTAGGTACCCGTTTTGGGGTTCCAGGTACAAAATGGGTACAAAAACAAACAAACTCTTCCCTTCTGGGTCCAGCAACATTATTCCATGGAGAAGGAGTATAAAAATTTTTTTCTATGGTCATTACTCTACCTTCTGAATGGCAGTAATATAGGGATCAACCATGGTTTTTCATGCATTGACATTCGCCGGTCCCGAGGGAGCTGTTAGAACATGAGGCCACAAGGCCGAATGTTCAAATATCATCCTAGGGATCCGGCAAATGGTAATGCAATGAAATAACCATGGATGATCGTTGTTCTTGCATAATTTACGATTCTGACAGCAAATTTTGATGAAAATGCCCAAAAGCTCCATATAAACTCTTCAAATGAAACCGGCGAACCAACATGGCAGCCAGTTCAGAATGTTGTTTATAATGACGTCGTTACTCAGTAACCATCTGACGTCATCATAGAACCCTAAAACGCTACATTCAGGGCTCAACGTAATGTAAGCAAAGCAAGGCCAGTCTTGTGATATCAAAAGCTCACAATCCATGTTCAAATAGCACGCGAATTTCATGATTTGAACATGGTTTTTGCTGTTTGAGATGGCTTTTGCTCCATTTGACAATGGCTTCAAACAACCATGCGCATAGATATTTATTCAAGATATATCTGATAATGGGGCACGAATAATGGGGCACAAATGTGCCCTGTACCTGTACTAGTCAACCGCTTAGAAGAACAGAGCCTGCCTATGAAAAGTGTTGTACAATTAATTGATTTACCTAGTTGACATGACCTAAATGACATCAATATAGTTGACCAGGCCATTGAACCAATAAAAAGACAGAGAACCAGCAGAGAGCATTTCTTAACTCTTATCATGCTGTTCACGACAACCCCTATCTTTGGAAACAGTGTAGATCCAGATCAGATGGCTTCTGAAGAAGCCATCTGATCAGGATCTACACTGTTTGGCATTCAGTTTATGAATTTGTAGCAATAAATTACATCAAGTAATTTGATTGGTTGGTAGACAGAAATGGGTGTGGCTTAAATGAATATTCAGCAAGATAAGGGTTAATGGTTCAGACTGATGGTCTTCTCACTGGTGATCAAAAGGTTCTGGGGTTCTATCACTGCACTGCAGCATAGGGGCTTGAATCACTTTCCATGTGATTGTAATAATAACTCCAATACCTTTGATTTCTATTGTTGGTGCATGGTACAATTGTACATGGCATAAAGAAAATGTGCCATGAGCAAGAACCACAACTCTCAGTGCCATGGTATTTTAATTATCACCCCTGACATTATAACCTTGTGATCGCCATAATTCCAACACCTGCTGAGATACATGTATATTTGATGGTACAAGGTACAATAATTGCACACGAGGTTAACCCATTGTATGCGGGAAACCCCTAAAGGGGTACCTTGGCCAACAGTGCAGGCCCAGATCAGACACCAAAGAACACGGCGTCTAATCAGGTCCTGCACTATTTGCAAACAGAATTTTCTATCAAAAATAGAATAAAAAATGTTAAAATAGGCCTGGCACCCCTTATATGACAAATGGACTTGTCCAACATACAGCAATGGAAGAGTCCACTAGCATACAATGGGTTAAGAAGGCGTGTCATCAGCAAAAAAGACAACCCTGGGTACCATGGTAATATCTCCCCTGGTAGTATATCCTTATGATTGCTTTGACTCATGAGATCCTGGGGACCATCAACAGAATCAAAGTTGAAATTTAGGACAAGAGTTGAAATCTGGTGCTCAAGCTGTCCATCCCATTACCAGCAATTTTGCTGCTATATTAAGCTATTTATGCCATATATTTTCAAACTGTCTCTCAATATCTTTTACCTACCTGGAGATGTCACAGTTTTGAAAAAAAAAAAAATTCAGGAACTCGAAAGTAGGATTTGAATCATTCATAAAAAACGAGCCATTGGGTTTGAGTTATTGAAGTTAACCACAATTCTAATGCACTTACGTATGTAACGCGACGTCTAATTGGATAACGCCAAAAATTTGCGACAGTATATTCTGCGATATACTGTCGGAAACCCGACGTCATCACGTAACGTCGCTTTTCATTGGCTGGCATTTGGTTTTACGCAGCTCACTGCGCTTGCCGCCTTGTGCAAAATAGTACAATTGTTAGCTTTACAACCAAAAAAGTGCATTAGAATGGGGATAACTGTATTGAAAATTGTCATTTGGGGAGGTAAATCGTCGGTTTTACGGTCGCAAATTACGTTTTACGGCTCCGCTAGCGCGTCGCCGTAAAACGAAATTTCCGACCGTAAAACCTCCGATTTACCTCCCCAAATGACAATTTTCAGTACAGTTATCCCCTAAATATATATTTTATAGATCTGTATGGTGAAATTCTCCTACTTAAATTAAGACAAATTCTGCTTTTAAAAGCATATTAAAATGGTTTCAGTTTTCCTACACTCAGAGTACTCTAGAAAGAGAAAGACCACTTTTGAACAGTTCTAAAGGTGTACTTAATGTTCAGATTTTATTGTTTATCTTGCTTCTCATTTCAGATTTGAAAGAACAAGAGTCTAAAGGTATGGTTATTAAGTCTGTGAGTGAGTGAGTTTCAGTTTTACATCCCACCAACAGCTAAGGTCATACGGAGACTGGACCTCGTTTTAAAGACTCATCGGAAAGTCTGGAGAAGCCCGGGATTGATCCTGCGACACCTGGTTTACAAGGCAAGAAGCACAACCACTACTCCACTGAGGCTTCTTTTAAGTCCGTGAATCACAACATTTGCAGACATTATTCCAAATACATGTATTTCTTATTTTTAGCTCATCTGATAAAAGTGCTCAAGGTGAGCTATTTGTGATCATTATGTGTCTGTCATCCATTGTCCATCTGTCTGTCATCAATAATTCCTTCATATGACATTGCCTCCTAAACCACTGAGCCAATTTTAAAATAATTTCCCACAAATATTTCTGTTATAGCCCTCTATGCTTCCACTCCACTGGACAAAATGGATGTCAGGGCTGAAAATAGGAAATCCTTTAAACATTTCCTAGGCCTATGGCTCCATTTCCATATTATTTCAAAGAAATGTTCCTTGGGTGACAAGCTACCGAATTTGCTAAAATGGTTCAGCTCAGCTGAACAAAATGATCACCAGAGCTAACAATGGAAAGACAACATCTTCTCCTAGGCTAATTTAAAAATAATTTCACAGAGATGGTTCTTGCGTGACCTTCTATCAAATTGCTAAAATGGTTCCAGTCCGCTGAACAAAATGGCCACCAAAATGAAAAAAAGAAAAACCTTTAAAAGTCATCTTTTAGACTAATAACTCGCTTTCACAATATAATGTCCCAGAAATTTCCTGCTCTGCTGAACAAAATGGCCATAAGAGCTAAAAATTGAAAAAAAACAAACTGATTTCCAAAATATATAATTTCACAGAAATGTTTCTCGGATGACCTTCTACCAAAATTGCTAAAACAGTTCTGCTCTGCTGAACAAAATGGCCACCAGAGTCTTTCACCAGGAATGATCCTTGGGTAACCCTGTACCAAAATAGCTAAAATAATTCTGTTCCACTGTACAAAATGGCCACCAGACCTAAAAATAGGAAAACCTTTAACCACAACTCCTAGGCCAATGGCATGATTTCAAATTAATTTTATAGAAATGTTTCTCTAATGCCACTTTACCAAAATTGCTAAAGTAGTTCCACTCAGAAGAATAAAATGGCTGCCAGAGCTAAAAATTGAAAAGA
The DNA here is from genome assembly GCA_963580285.1 of Lucinisca nassula. Taxonomy (NCBI): domain Eukaryota; kingdom Metazoa; phylum Mollusca; class Bivalvia; order Lucinida; family Lucinidae; genus Lucinisca; species Lucinisca nassula. The sequence continues at coordinate 82,285,005 of OY757025.1, forward strand.
AAAAGTAAGCATCATTTCCGCTTAGACCACTGGTATGATTTCAAAATGGTATTAATGGAATGTTCTTAATATGTCCCTCCACCCTAATTGCTAAAATAGTCTGACATGATCAGCCTAACAAAATGGAAGCCTGAGTTAAAAATAGAAAATTCTTAAAATGATATCCAGCCTATAGCTACACTCAGAGACAGTTGACCCTCAAATGCTGTCAGTGCTTTGATTTTACAATGGCATTTACACACTTAATAATAGAATGGAAAATGCAAACTGTTCCATCCTGGTGGCCATCTTGAAATTCTTCATACAACATATCCCTAACCAAGGTTGGATTGAGCTGCAAAAGGAAGACATGGATATTCAGAATCGCTGAACACATTCCATTTCAGTACCCAAGATTGGACATCGCCTCCTGAACTGAAAGTTGGATTGAGGAGGCATTGCAGATTTGCTTTATATAGTAAAACTGGGGTTCACAGGGGTAAACCTTATTTTTCTTATTTCTGCTCCAAAATATAGATTGTGGGTACTCGATGAGGCGGTTCTAACGAGTATCCACAGTCCATATTTTGAGCAGAAATAATAAAAATATCACAATTTTTCATCTTAAAATTTTCATTTTTTTTGTCTATAAAGGTGACAATGTATTTGTATAGGCGTGTTTTCGTAATGATTCTGATATCCAAGATAGCTGCCATGGTCATTCTTCAACCAACACCTCCAGAACTGAAAGTTGGATTGAGCTGAAACTTCATGGGAGGCATTGGGGTGACATGAAGATTCTGACTTGCTAAGATGGCTGCCATTGTGGACATCCTGAAAATTTTCAAGCATTGAGCGGAAACTTGATTGTAGGTATTGGAGCGACACGTAGATTCACACTTGTTAGAACCATACTGTTTTGATATCCCAGATGGCTGCCATGTTGGCCAGCTTGAAATTCATGAAATGGCAGAAGGTAATGTTAGGGTCCAAACCCACACAGACACTTGATTACTAGATTATTACAATTTGCTTAAATGTTGGTATACATTATGATTATTCTATATACTAGTTATAGATAAGATGGCCACCATGGCGCAATGTAACAATACGTACATGTATCATATTAGCCTCATCCAGCTGAGCGATTTCTGGTCCACTAGGGACTCTTGTTTATTTGACCTACCTCATATGAGCTCCTTAACCCGTTTTGTACCGGAAACCCCAAAATGGGGACTTGACAAACAGTGCAGGCCAAGATCAGATGCTGCAGAATGTGGCATCTGATCAGGGCCTACACTGTTTGCAAAAAGTTCAACCCTTTTCCAAATAAATTTTGAAAACAACCTGACATTCCTAAATTTTGAAATTGGCTCCTGTTCCATACAAGGAGGAAGATTCCATTTGGTACAAAAAGGGTTAACAAGAAAACATGTCTTCAGGTTTTAGACCAGGTAAGCCACATACCAGCCGGATCAGCTACACAGACTGAAATTGTACATATAGGGACTAGACATACTGCAAATCAGATGGCACGGATGCGCAGTCTGATCAGTCTGATCTGCACCTTTGTTGTTTGCAAAAACTATAAAATGGGTCTTTCGCTGGATCAAAATGAGACTTTTTCTGGCTAAAGAATCCGCATTGTGGTTCAGTGCTTATGTAAAAGCCTGTCCTGGAAAAGTGTGGTGAGGTAAACTGGCTGGCTTCAAATGACCTTAATAGTGTTGACTGGGTCATTTTAACTCAAAAGGAACATAAAATAGGTTTTCTGACAGTGTGGCACATAATTATGATAATTTTTGCTTTTTATTTTTGCTGAAGAAAAATGTGAGCAGCTTTTGCATTTGCAAAAGCTGCTCACATTTTTTTTTCAGCAAAAATTTTAGCATATTTGCCATAATAACTGATCAAAGTTTTAACAGTATGTTACATGTAACTAATGACGATGTTAGTTTTGAACAGCTGGCCCCAGGTTAGGATGGGTTGTTCTAAATATTTCAGGTAGAGATTGTTCTGAGCCACCAGAAATCAAAAATGGCAGTCACAACGGCAGCAGTACCTATTCATATTCTCAGGGAAGCATTGTCATCTTTTCTTGTAATGATGGATTTACTCTAAAAGGACCAGAGAGTGGCCAGTGTAGAATATTTGGACAGTGGACGGTTCCACCAGTTTGTGAAGGTAAACACAGTAACACTTCATTGGCTTGAACACCCTTAGGGTTCAAGCCTTGCTAGGTTCAGATGTTAGATGCCAAGTTTTATAATGAAAGGTCAGGTGGTTTTGAACACCCTTGGATTTCAAGCCTCGCTCGGGTCACATGTGATGACAAGTTTTGTAATGAAAGGTCAGGTGTTTGGAACACCCTTTGGGTTCAAACCTTGCTCGGGTCACATGTGATGCCAAGTTTTGTTTAACGTCCCCATCAACACTTTAAAAGTCATTTTGGAGACGTTGCTTCCAATTTTGTGGGACTTTTACCCGACATTGAGCTGAAATGACATCTCAAGCCCTGTTGCCCAATGAAACCAATAGGGTTTATAAACTTGTGCGCACCGCTTTGCCTGGGCAGGCTTAGATCCTCTGAGTGGTTTACCAGTACTCGTGTGCGGGTCGGATTCAGCTCTGCGTGGAAGCATCATGCATTCTATATATTTCTACAAAGCCTGGATGGGCAGGGGCCGACACCCTTATGGTTCAAGCCTTGCTGGGGTCAATGTGATACCAAGTTTTGTAATGAAAGGTGAGGTGGTTTTGAACTCCCTTGTGGTTCAAACCTTGCTCGGGTCACTTGTGATGCCAAGTTTTGTAATGAAAGGTCAGGTGGTTTTGAACACCCTAGCGGTTCAAGCCTGGCTCAGGTCACATGTGAGATGCCAAGTTTTAAAATGAAAGGTCAAATGTTTTTTCTCTAGGTACATCTCAACAAGGGCATTCTAATGAGAACACAAAACATACATTTTCAACAATCTCCATAAATTTGTCAATCTCTTGGACAATTTTTGAACTCTCGTCTTGCAGCTTAAGGAGTGGGACCCAGCATATGTTACCGTGCTTATAAACCCTATTGGTTTCATTGGGCGACAGGGCTTGAGATGTCATTTCATCTCAGTGTCGGGTAAAAGTTCCACAAAATTGGAAGCAACGTCTCCAAAATGACCTACACAGTGTTGACGGGGACGTTAAATCTTAAACAAACAAAACCATTATAAACCCCACTTTTCTCTCTGTATAGTAGGGTTTTCTTGTTGCATGTTATGCCCAGCTTTGTGCACTGTATATTAATGTCTTGAATAGGGCAATAGGCAGAGCCAGTTTGGTATGTACTATTTTTATTGTCTTTGTACGAAAACTACTACTATCTCTGTGTTAATTTCCATGTCATATTATAATATATTTTCCTTACATAATTTTTGCATTTTGGTCGATAAAAGTCAAAGCCAGAATCTCCTGACTCACTTCATAAATGCACCCAAACCTCTTTATAACATTGTTATTGGGGTTCACAGCTGAAAATATGTTAGTCAAACAATATTGTGATATATCCAAACAAAAAGATATAGTTGTTAAAGAAAAATAACCATTTAAAAAACTGTTGTTGGAGTCTAAAACTGAAACCATGTGATTTTAAAAAACAACCATGTTATATTCAAACAAAATTGTAAAGATTATATAGGAAAATGACCATTTGTGGTCAATTTTATGCCCCCGCATCGGATGATGCCGGGGGCATAGAGTTTTTCGGTTTTCCATGCGTGCATCCGTGCGTACGGGTGTCCGAATGTACGTCCTTCAGTACGAAAGTGTGTACGTACGTATGTAATCCTGTTAGACTCAGGTTAAGGTTTTTGGTCAGGGTAAAACTTGAGCTCATATTTTTCAAACCATGCAATGAATGTGGTTTATATTTAGTATGATGATAGATATGGGTCCAAAGTTTTATCCAGCAATACCACCACACCTACCCTGGTCTCAAGGTCAAGGTCACAGACTTAGAAATTTTTAATATTTAAGACTCAGCTTAAGATTTTTGCTCAAGTAAGAACTTGAGCTCATATTTTTCAAACCATCCAATGGATGTGGTTTATATTTAGTATAAGATAGATATGGGTCCAAAGTTTTATCCAGCAATACCCCCACACCTACCCATGGTCTCATGGTCAAGGTCACAGACTTAGAAATTTTTAATGTTTAAGACTCAGGTTAAGATTTTGGCTCAGGGTAGAACTTGAGCTCATATTTTTCATTAATGCAATGGATGTGGTTTATATTTAGTATGATGATAGATATGGGTCCAAAGTTTTATCCAGCAATACCCCCACACCTACCCATGGTCTCAAGGTCAAGGTCACAGACTTAGAAATTTTTAATGTTAACACTCAGGTTAAGGTATTTGTACCACGTTGAACTTTAACTTTTATGATTCATTTGGTTCATATTTGGTTTAATGATAGATGCAGGTCCAAAGATTTATTCAGTAATACCCCCACCCATGCCTGTGACTTCAAGGGCAAGGTCGCAGACATAGAAATTTTCAAAATTAAGTATGTTAATAGCTTATATTTTCCAAACTCTATAATGGATTTGCTTCATATTTGGTATGACAATAGTTGCAGGTCCAAAGTTTCATTGAGCCATACCCCCCACCCCGTAACTGAAGGTCAAGGTCACAGACATAGAAATTTTTTATATAATATTTTTGAGAGCTCATATTTCTTGAACCATGTGATGGATTTGCTACATATTTGGAATGATGATAGATACATGTCAGGAGTTTCATTCAGCCATAACCCTGCCCCTGCCGCATGACCTTAAGGCAATTGGCGGGGGGGGGGGGGGTCCCTGGGCGGGGCATTTGTGTTGTATTGACACATTTCCAGTTCTATATGATCTATACATTTTTTGAAAAAAAAAGGTTGTATTATGTTATGGGGTTGGTATCTGTCTGTCCGCCCGACTGTAAACATTTTTGTTTCCGGAAAGGTAATGTCTGGAGTGCCGGTACTGGCATCCTAGACTGAGAGGCTAGAGTACCGGTATTCTAGCCAAGTCTAAAAGGGCTGGCTAGAGTGCTGGTAATATATTAATTCTTTGTTATTTCCAGCGCCTGTCACCTAGAATTGAGATAAATGACTTTTTTCGAAACATACTATTTCTCTGACCTTGCAGAGCTCTTGTTCTGTATATAATGGGCGATATTTGAACCATGTTATATCCAAACCATGTCATAACCAAACCGTATTATATCATGAATCTTGTTTTTTCGGTTTAGTATGGGTAGCCTCCATTGTTCCCTGTCATCTGTAGTCTCTCCACATTTTGAAACATATTTTATCATTATGACTGTCGTTGATAAGCAGTGGATAGCGTTGTGTAACAAAAATCATATGACCACACATGTATTAACACTATGGCGGGATTAAGTAACGTCATGACGAGGTCCATGTCAACAATGCATTTTTATGCCCCCGCCATTCGAAGAATGGTGGAAAGCAAGGTTGGGCGGTCAAAACCGGGGGCGGTTTTAACCGGTGGTTTTAACCGGTTAAAACCGTCCCGGTCAATACTCCCAAAGTGGTCAATACTGGTCGATTGAAATATTGAGTGGTCAACTGAATAATTTTAGTGTTAAAAATGCAAAGCTACTGAAACTATTTTGACGTTTTACTCTCTTTGCTGGAGGCTCATCATTTGATAGAGTTTCAGGTTCAGATGTTATTTCTTCAAGTGGCCTCTTAGCAATACGTTCTGGCTTTTTTAGCCCTAGGCATTTTTGTCTAAGATTCCTCAGTCTTAAGACCTTAGCACAAACTTCAACACCTTGCACTGTTTTTTTTTGTTTTGTTTTTTTTGTTATCTTCCAAAATAGTGAAGAAGTTCCAAACTGGGTCTTTAGGTTTCATTCATTTTTGACACCTTCAGTAATAGCTTGATGATAAGATTGTCCATATTGCATATAAATCCAAATTTCACACATTATGAATAAAGCCTGGTGTCAGTTTATAATACCCTTATTAGGGACATGTAATTGGTCAATTTAGCAATCAGATCTTTGCCACACCCTCTGCTGTGGCATGTGTTAGTCTGTTTTGACAGCAATTTACAGGTGTTGCAGATACTTTTAAATAGTCAAAGACATCATTGAATCTTCAAATATTGTTTGGTTAATAAATAAAGGACCTTTCATAAATCCTTCAAAATCCATGATACATTTAGCTTATTCATATTCCTGTAAATCAAAATATGAACAATCAGTCTAACCTATTAAGAAAAAAAAATAATTATAAAGATTGTTTGATTGAAAAGAACAGGCCTGTCTACAGTTCAGTGAGTCAATCGACCAGCAATAATGTCTTTTGACTTTTGATGAAATAAAAGATACCTCAAATAATTACTGTTATTAATAAAAACTATTTTGTCTTGTTCAGTGATGAATATATAGTCTAACATCATATACATGATGTAGGGGGAAAGCTTTTAAGACCAGTTTAGCAACAGGACAGAGGTATATACTCCAGTGATTTAATCGACCACCAATCGACCAGTATTGACCGGTTAAAACCGGTTTTAACCACTGGCCCGGTCAATACTCATATTGACCGGCTTTTTGCCAACCTTGGACTGGAAAGGGCATATAGCATTGCCCCTGTCCGTCCGTCTGTCCGTCCGTTCGTCCGGCCGTGCGTCCGAAACTTAAACGCGGTCGATAACTTCCTTATTTCTTGATGGATTTTAAAATTACTCAGCAGAAATGTTACCCATCATGAGACGACATGTCGCATGCAAATCCCAGGTCCTTACCTCAAAGGTCAAGGTCATACTTAGGGGTCAAAGGTCAAAAAAAGTGTCCGAAACTTAAACGCAGTCAATAACTTTCTTATTTCTGGATGGATTTTGAAATTACTTTGTAGAAATGTTAACCATCATGAGACATTGCGTCACGTGCAAAACCCAGGTCCATACCTCCAAGGTCAAGGTCATACTTTAATACTTACAGGTCAAAGGTCCAAAAATGGTCCGAAACTTAAACGCAGTCAATAATTTTCTTATCTCTGGATGGATTTTGAAATTACTCGGCAGAAATGTTGGCCATCATGAGACAATCTGCCTCACACAAAACCAAGGTGCTTACCTCCAAGGTCAAGGTCATACCTAGAGGTCAAATGTGAAAAAAAGGGTCCAAAACTTATACACGGTCAATAACTTTCTATGGATGAATACATAGACATATTTTCAGGTGAGGGCATCCGTGTCCTATGGATGCATTTCTAGTTCGTAATAAAATTGTCAAATAAAAAGGCGATGTAATTATACCCCCACAAATGAAATTTGGGGGGGTATATAGGAGTGAGCTTGTCGGTCTGTCGGTCTGTCGGTCGGTCTGTTGACTTGGTTTCCAGACGATAACTCAAAAAGCGCTTCACCGATTTTTATAATTTTTGGTACACTGATGTAACATCATAAAATACAGGTCAAGTTCGATTTCCACTACAATTCGTCAATTTTCAACATAGTTATGGCCCCTTTCAAGTGAAAAAATTGCAAAATGCCGCTGTTGTACTATCAAGGCAGTTTTTGTGGGGGTATTCATCACCTTTAGTGATAGCTCTAGTTTAATTTAAAGTAGTCGTATGATAAAGAAAATCTTACACTCATGGTCATTTCATATGAAATTTATGAAACTCGCCAAAGGCTCGTTTCATAAATTTCATATGAAAGGACCACTCTTGTAAGATCCTCTATCTCTAAAACCACTTTCATGTGGAGCCATAAGGGGTCATTGATTTAAAGTTTGTTTGTTTGTTTTGGAGTTTAAAGGCCCAGTCAACACTATTTTAGGTCATTTTTGAGCTGGTCAGTTTTCCTGGGCAGGCTTATACTTAAGTGGTTAACCAGTAGTGCCAATTCTTTTGCCAGAAACTGACAACTGCCCATCTTGAATCAGCGGAAGGGAGAGACTGAATGTAGAAAAGATTTCATGGTCAATCTCCACGAAAGAAAGTTGCAGTTTGTTTAAATGGTCCAGTAGACTTAACCAAGATGGCTACCATGAATCTTCGTATCCCAATTAATACACATGCAGCACTCAAGTGAGCTATTTAGGACCATTGGTCCTCTGGTTCTATTTAACCCATTTCAGACTGGAAACCACTAAACGGATACCATGGCAAACAGTGCAGGCCCAGATCAGACGCAGCAGAACGCGGCGCCTGATCAGGGCCTAAACTATTTGCAAAAAGTTCAGCCATTTTCCAAATCAGTTTTGAAGAAAATTCTACCTGACACCCCTAAATTTTGAAATGGACTCCTGCTATATATAAGGAGGAACATTCCATGTGGTACTAAAAGGGTTAATCTATACATTTTGGATCCATCTTTAAACAGTGTTATATCCAGAATCTTGTTATAATGGACAGTGTTATAAAGGGGTTTAGATGTGTCTCAGAAATATAGACACACATTTACAGACCCCGCCCATTGGGGCTTGAAGAAATAGATGGGCTGCATGATGCTACCACGCAGAGCTGAAACCGACCGGCACACAATTACTGCTAAACTGCTTAGAGGATCTAAACCTGCCCAGGCAAAGTGGTGCGAGTCGGCCCGTCCATACTTATAAACCCTATTGGTTTCATTGGGCGGCAGGGCTTGAGATGTCATTTCATCTCAATGTCGGGTAGAAGTCCCACAAGATTGGAAGCAGTGTCTCCAAAATGACCTTTACAGTGTTGATGGGGACGTTAAACCTCAAATCAAACAAACAAAAAACACTCATCTAGGCTCTTCTTGTTCTTACACAGAGACAACCTGTTCAATACCAGATCTACCTGAACATGTAAGAGTGTCTTTTGATGGAGAGGAAAAGACAGTTCTCTATGTTGGTGAATCAGTCAACTACGCCTGTGATGAAGGTTACCAACTGTTTGGTAGCCAGTCTGGCATGTGCACAAGACAGGGACGCCTGGATCATCAGTTTCCAGCATGTATAGAGTCGAAGTACATAAAAACGTCTACTACCCCTATAGGTCAGTTTACCATAAAAGACCTAAATATGTTATCAGCATTACTTAGACATCTTGAAATATAGGGATCAACCATGGTTTTTCATTCATTAACATTCGCCGGGTCCCGAGGAAGCTGTTTGAACATGAGGCCGTCAGGCCGAATGTTCAAATATCTTCCAAGGGATCTGGCAAATGTTAATGCAATGAAATAACCATGGTTAATCGTTGTTCTTGCATAACTTACGATTCCGACAGCAAATTTTGGTGAAAATGCCATTAAAGCTCCATTTAAACTCCACATAAACTCTTCAAATGTGACCGGCGAACCAACATGGCGGCCAGTTCAGAATGTTGTTTACAATGACATTGTTACGCAGTAACCATCTGACGTCATCATAGAACCCTAAAACAGGGCGATAACATTATGTCGCTCAACATAACATAAACAAAGCAAGGCCAGTCTTGTGATGTCAAAAGCTCAAAATCCATGTTCAAACAGCACGCGAATTTCGTGATTTGAACATGGCTTTTGCTGTTTGAGCGTGGCTTTCAGTCCATTTGACAATGGCTTCAAACAGCCATGTGCATAGGTATTTATGCAAGAACGTATCATCATATTAATTCTCTTCATGATATTTTATGGCCACAGTCATAAGAAACATGTGGAAATGCCATACCCCACTTACCCGACTTTTATATTGTATTAGTCCGGAAGTTGAGGGTGGGGAGGTGGGCAATTTTCTAACAAATTTGTTTCAAGATTCTGCAAGGAGTCTAAAAAGTGCAGATGGAATGGCAAACAGTGCAGACCCTGATCAGACTGCTCCTTCACTGTTTCAAACGCTTAGGCCTATCTGTTGCAATACTTAAGATCATTATGGTGGTAGTTCACAGTCTGATTACAAGTATAGTTAATGCCCTTGTAAACCCCTTCTTTGTATACTATAAGAATCTTTCATGGCTGTTTTTTTGTTAGCTCACCTGTCACGTAGTGACAAGGTGAGCTTTGTGATCACTTTTTGTCCGTCGTGCGTCCGTCCGTGCGTCCGTAAACAATTTCAAATAAGTATATCTCTAATACCCCATGGTCAATCTTGATCAAATTTTATGAGAAGCATCATCAGGTAGGGGGAAAGGCTGCATAAGGTTTTTGGGCTGATCAGATTGGAATTCTGGTTGCCATGGCAACATATAGCTCCCATAGACTTACAATGGGAAAAAATTAAAATATCTTCTTCTCTGAAACCACAGGGCCCAGAGCTTAGATATTTAGCATGTATTAACGGCCAGTGGTCACCTACATAATTCCTGCCATTCATGCCCCTGGGGTCCAAATTGGCCACGCCCCAGGGCCCCTTTGCTCCCATAGACTCATAATGGAACAAAAAGCTTCAAAAATCTTCTTCTCGGAAACCACAGGGCCAAGAGCTTAGATATTTATACCCCCGGCATACGGAGTATGCCATGGGGGTATATAGTTTTCGTCTTTTCTGTGTGTGTGTGTAAACTTTCTGTGTGTGTGTGTGTAAACTTTTTTTTGTGTCAAAGATTTCTCAGGAACTACTATACCTAGAAACTTGAAATTTGGTACAAACAACATGCATAACTAGTTGTATTGTGGGAAAGAAAATTGGGGCTGTGGGGCCAGGTTCTTTAGAGTTATTCCCCTTTGTTATATTTGCTACTGAGATGTGCATTTTGTGACTTACCTTAAATTTTGTGTCAAAGATTTCTCAAGATCTACTGTACCTAGAAACTTGAAATTTGGTACAAGCAACATGCATAACTAGTTGTATTGTGGGAAAGAAAATTGGGGCTGTGGGGCCAGGTTCTTTAGAGTTATTCCCCTTTGTTATATTTGCTACTGAGATGTGTATTTTGTGAGTTACCTTAAATTTTGTGTCAAAGATTTCTCAGGAACTACTGTACCTAGAAACTTGAAATTTGGTACAAACAACATGCATAACTAGTTGTATTGTGGGAAAGAAAATTGGGGCTGTGGGGCCAGGTTCTTTAGAGTTATTCCCCTTTGTTACATTTAGCATGTAGCAATGGCAAGTGGTCACCTACATAATTCCTGCCAATCATGCCCCTGGGGTCCAAACAGGCCACGCCCCGGGCCCTTTAGCTCCTATAGACTCATAATGGAAAAAAAGCTTCAAAAATCTTCTTCTCTGAAACCACAGGGCCCAGAGCTGAGATATTTGGCATGTAGCAACAGAAAGTGGTCACCTACATAATTCCTGCCAATCATGCCCCTGGGGTCCAAATTGGCCACACCCCGGGGCCCCTTAGCTACCAAAGACTCTTAATGAAAAAAAAGCTTCAAAAATCTTCTTCTCGGAAACCACATGGCCAAGAGCTTAGATATTTAGCATGTAGCAATGGCAAGTGGTCACCTACATAATTCCTGCCAATCATGCCCCTGGGGTCCAAACGGGCCACGCCCCGGGCCCTTTAGCTCCTATAGACTCATAATGGAAAAAAAGCTTCAAAAATCTTCTTCTCTGAAACCACAGGGCCCAGAGCTGAGATATTTGGCATGTAGCAACAGAAAGTGGTCACCTACATAATTCCTGCCAATCATGCCCCTGGGGTCCAAATTGGCCACACCCCGGGGCCCCTTAGCTACCAAAGACTCTTAATGAAAAAAAAGCTTCAAAAATCTTCTTCTCTGAAACCACAGGGCCCAGAGCTTAGATATTTAGCATGTAGCAATGGCCAGTGGTCACCTACATAATTCCTGCCAATAATGCCCCTGGGTTCCAAATGGGTGACGCCCCGGGGCCCCTTCGCTCCCATATACTCATAGTGGAACAAAAAGCTTCAAAAATCTTCTTCTCGGAAACCACAAGGCCCAGAGCTGAGATATTTAGCAGGTAGCAACGGCAAGTTGTCACCTATATAATTCCTGCCAATCTTGCCCATGGGGTCGAAACGGGCCACGCCCCGGGGTCCTTTAGCTCCTATAGACTCATAATGGAAAAAAGCTTCAAAAATCTTCTTCTCTGAAACCACAGGGCCCAGAGCTGAGACATTTGGCATGTAGCAACAGCAAGTGGTCACCTACATAATTCCTGCCAATCATGCCCCTGGGGTCCAAATTGGCCACGCCCCGGGGCCCCTTAGCTCCCAAAGACGCATAATGGAAAAAAAGCTTCAAAAATCTTCTTCTCTGAAACCTCAGGGCCCAGAGCTTAGATATTTAGCATGTAGCAACAGCCAGTGGTCACCTACATAATTCCTGCCAATCATGCCCCTGGGTTCCAAATGGGCGACGCCCCGGGGCCCCTTCGCTCCCATAGACTCATAATGGAACAAAAAGCTTCAAAAATCTTCTCCTCGGAAATCACAGGGCCCAGATTTGATTTGTTTGATTTGAGGTTTAACGTCCCCGTCAACACTGTAAAGGTCATTTTGGAGACGTTGCTTCCAATTTTGTGGGACTTTTACCCGACATTGAGATGAAATGACATCTCAAGCCCTGTCGCCCAATGAAACCAATAGGGTTTATTGGCATGGACGGTCCGTCTCGCACCGTGTTTCCTGGACAGGCTTAGATCCTCTAAGCGGTTTACCAGTACTAGTGTGCGGGCCGGATTCAGCTCTGCGTGGAAGCATCGTGCAGCCCATATATTTCTTCAAGCCCCTATGGGCGGGGGCGGCACAGGGCCCAGAGCTTAGATATTTAGCATGTAGCAATGGCAAGTGGTCACCTACATAATTCCTGCCAATCTTGCCCATGGGGTCGAAACGGGCCACGCCCCGGGGTCCTTTAGCTCCTATAGACTCATAATGGAAAAAAGCTTCAAAAATCTTCTTCTCTGAAACCACAGGGCCCAGAGCTGAGGTATTTAGCATGTAGCAACTGCAAGTGGTCACCTACATAAATCCTGCCAATCATGCCCCTAGGGTCCAAATGGGCCACGCCCCTGGGCCCCTTAGCTCACATAGACTCATAATGGAAAAAAAAAAGCTTAAAAAATCTTCAACTCAGAAACCACAGGGCCCAGAGCTTAGATATTTAGCATGTAGCAACGGCAAGTGGTCACCTACATAATTCCTGCCAATCATGCCCCTGGGTTCCAAATGGGCCACGCCCCAGGGCCCTTTAGCTCCTATAGACTCATAATGGAAAAAAAGCTTAAAAAATCTTCTTCTCTGAAACCACGGGGCCCAGAGCTGAGACATTTGGCATGTAGCAACAGCAAGTGGTCACCTACATTATTCCTGCCAATCATGCCCCTGGGGTCCAAATTGGCCACTCCCCGGGGCCCCTTAGCTCCCAAAGACGCATAATGGAAAAAAAGCTTCAAAAATCTTCTTCTCTGAAACCACAGGGCCCAGAGCTTAGATATTTAGCATGTAGCAAAGGCCAGTGGTCACCTACATAATTCCTGCCAATCATGCCCCTGGGTTCCAAATGGGCGACGCCCCGGGGCCCCTTCGCTCCCATAGACTCATAATGGAACAAAAAGCTTCAAAAATCTTCTCCTCGGAAATCACAGGGCCCAGAGCTTAGATATTTAGCATGTAGCAATGGCAAGTGGTCACCTACATAATTCCTGCCAATCATGCCCCTGGGTTCCAAATGGGTAACGCCCCGGGGCCCCTTCGCTCCCAAAGACGCATAATGGAAAAAAAGCTTCAAAAATCTTCTTCTCTGAAACCACAGGGCCCAGAGCTTAGATATTTAGCATGTAGCAACGGCCAGTGGTCACCTACATCAATCCTGCCAATCATGCCCCTGGGTTCCAAATGGGCGATGCCCCGGGGCCCCTTCGCTCCCATAGACTCATAATGGAACAAAAAGCGTCAAAAATCTTCTTCTCGGAAACCACAGGGCCCAGAGCTGAGATATTTGGCATGTAGCAACAGCAAGTGGTCACCTACATTATTCCTGCCAATCATGCCCCTGGGGTCCAAATTGGCCTCACCCCTGGGCCCCTTAGCTCCCAAAGACTCATAATGAAAAAAAGCTTCAAAAATCTTCTTCTCTGAAACCACAGGGCCCAGAGCTTAGATATTTAGCATGTAGCAAAAGCCAGTGGTCACCTACATAATTCCTGCCAATCATGCCCCTGGGTTCCAAATGGGCCACGCCCCAGGGCCCTTTAGCTCCTATAGACTCATAGTGGAAAAAAGCTTCAAAAATCTTCCTCTCTGAAACCAAGTGGCCCAGAGCTGAGATATTTGGCATGTAGCAACAGCAAGTGGTCACCTACATTATTCCTGCCAATTATGCCCCTGGGGTCCAAATTGGCCACGCCCCGGGGCCCCTTAGCTCCCAAAGACGCATAATGGAAAAAAAGCTTCAAAAATCTTCTTCTCTGAAACCACAGGGCCCAGAGCTTACATATTAAGCATGTAGCAACGGCCAGTGGTCACCTACATAATTCCTGCCAATCATGCCCCTGGGTTCGAAATGGGCGATGCCCCGGGGCCCCTTCGCTCCCATAGACTCATAATGGAACAAAAAGCTTCAAAAATCTTCTCCTCGGAAATCACAGGGCCCAGAGCTTAGATATTTAGCATGTAGCAATGGCACGGTACCTACATAATTCCTGCCAATCATGCCCCTGGGGTCCAAACGGGCCCTTTAGCGCATATAGACTCATAATGCAAAAAAGCTTCAAAAATCTTCTTCTCTGAAACCACAGGGCCCAGAGGTGGGGTATTTGGCATGTAGCAACAGCAAGTGGTTACCTACATAAATCCTGCCAATCATGCCCCTTGGGTCCAAATGGGCCACGCCCCGGGGCCCCTTTTTGTTCACATAGACTAATAATTGAAAAAAAAAAGCTTAATAAATCTTCTTCTCTGAAACCACAGGGCCCAGAGTTTAGATATTTAGCATGTACCAACGGCAAGTGGTCACCTACATAATTCCTGCCAATCATGCCCCTGGGGTCCAAATGGGCCACACGCAGGGGCCCCTTTGCTCCCATAGACTCATATTTAAAAAAAGCTTAAAAAATCTTCTTCTCTGAAACCACAGCACCTAGAGCTTAGATATTTAGCATGTAGCAACGGCAAGTGGTCACCTACATAATTCCTGCCAGTCATGCCCCTGGGGTCCAAAAGGGCTACGCCCCGGGGCCCCTTAGCTCCTATAGGCTCATAATGGAAAAAAAAAACTTCAAAAATCTTCTTCTCTGAAACCACAGGGCCCAGAGCTGAGATATTTGGCATGTAGCAACGGCAAGTGGTCACCTACATAAATCCTGCTAATCAACCGGGGCCCCTTAGCTCCCATAGACTCATAATGGAAAAAAGCTTCAAAATACTTCTTCTCTGAAACCACAGTGCCCAGAGCTTAGATATTTACCATGTAGCAATGACAAGTGGTCACCTACATAAATCCTGCCAATCATGCCCCTGGGGTCCAAATGGGCCACACCCTGGGACCCCCTTAGCTCCCATAGACTCATAATGGAAAAAAAACTTCAAAAATCTCCTTCTCTAAAACCACAGGGCCCAGAGCTTAGATATTTAACATGTAGCAATGGCCAGTGGTCACCTACATATTTCCTGCTAATCATGCCCCTGGGGTCCAAATGGGCCATGCCCCGGGGCCCCTTAGCTCCCATAAACTCATAATGGAAAAAAGCTTCAAAAATCTTCTTCTCAGAAACTGTGAAGCACAGAACTTAGATATTTAGTATCTAGCAACATAAAATAGCCAACTACATAAATCCTGTTAACCCTGCCTCTGGGGTCAAAATTGGCCACACCCGAGCTCATCACCTCCAATAGACTTATAATGGAAAAAAACTTGAAAAAATCTTGTTCTATGAAACCATAAGGCCCAGAGCTTAGATTTTTTGTATGTAGCAATGTCAAGTGGCCACCTACATAAATCCTGCCAGTTAAGCCCCTGGGATCCAAATTGGCCCCAACCCAGGGTTCTTTAGCTTCCATAGACTTACAATTGGAGAAATTTCAAAAATCTTCTTCTCTGAAACCACAGGGCCCTTATAATGAAAAAAAAAGAAAGAAAAAAAAACAACTTAAAATGGGGAAAAATTCTTCAAAAATCCTCTTCTCTGAAACCATAAGTCCCAGAGCTAAGGTATTTAGCATGTAGCAATGTCGAGTGGTCGCCTACATGAATCCTGCCAATCATGCCCCTGGGGTCCAAATCCTGTGGCCCCTTAACTCCAACAAACTTATAATGGAAAAAGCTTCAAACATCTTCTTTGAAACCATGAAGTACAGACCTTAGATATTAAGTATATGGCAACACAAAATGGTCGCCTACATACACTTGCCAACCATGCCCTTTGGCTCATTAGCTTCTATAGACTTATACTTGAAAAAACTTAAATAAAATCTTTTTCTCCAAAACCATAAGGCACAGATTTTGTTTGATTTGAGGTTTTACATCCCCGACAACACTGTATAGGTCATTTTGGAGATGTCTCTTCCAATTTTGTGGGAGTTTTACCAGACATTGAGATGAAATTACATCTCAAGCCCTGTCGCCCAATGAAACCAGTAGGGTTTGTAAGCATTGACACCGCTTTGCCTGAGCTTAGCTATTTAGTATGTAGCAATGTCAAGTGGTCTCCTACACTAATGATTTTCTCGTACACAGGTGAGCGATATAGGGCCATTGGGCCCTCTTGTTTTTTTTTGGTTTTGGTTTTACAGCCCTTTCAAGATTATTTCACTCATATCGAGCTGATCGTTTATCAGAGGTAGGCGAAAACCGGAGTACCCGGAGAAAAACAACCTGACCTTCAGTTGCAGAACTTGGCGTCTCACATGTGACCCGAGCGAGGCTCGAACAACAGCGGTGAGATTTTCATGGCTGTTAGAGTTTGATAGAGAAATCTGCCCCCAAGAGTCACTTGATTTTTAATTGCTGACACTTACCATATTGTGTTACGAGCCTCCATGGCTTAGTGGATAAGAGTGCTGGCTCTTAACCCTTCTCTTGCTGAATATTCATTTTAGCCACACCCATTTCTGATTTCGAACCAATCAGATTACTTGATGTAATTTATTCCTACAAATTCATAAACTGAATGTCAAACAGTGTAGATCCTGATCAGATGGCTTCTTCAGAAGCCATCTGATCTGGATCTACACTGTTTGCAAAGATTGGGATTGTCGTGAACAGCAAGATAAGGGTTAATCATTAGGTCTCTCACTGCTGTGGTTTGAGCCTGGCTTGGGTCATATGAAACGCCAAGTTCTGCAATGGAAGGTCAGGTGGTTTTTCTCTGGGTACTCTGGTTTTTGCCCACCTGATTAACTATCAGCTCGATATGAGTGAAATAATCTTGAAATGACTGCAAAAAAAACCCCAAAAAACACACACACAAAAAAACAAACAAAAAAACACCTTATTGTGTTGACAATGCTGTCTCATTAACTCTTATCATGCTGTTCACGACAACCCCTATCTTTGGAAACAGTGTAGATCCAGATCAGATGGCTTCTGAAGAAGCCATCTGATCAGGATCTACAGTGTTTGGCATTCAATTTATGAATTTGTAGCAATAAATTAAATCAAGAACTTTGATTGGTTGACAGACAGAAATGGGTGTGGCTAAAATGAATATTCAGCAAGAGAAGGGTTAACTTATTGAACCTGTGCACATATAGCATGAGAATTCTTGATTTTATCCTATCCCTGGGTAAGATAATTTGGGAAGTATAAGAATTACTATCCTAGGATAAAATCAGGAGTTACTAATCTGGTGTGCAAGAAAATATTTCTCTTTTATCAAATGATGTCGCGTCTGAGAGTGTAATAATGCCATGTAATATTTTCAATAATCCACTAGTGTATTAAATATGCAAATTAGCTAGAGACCTTCCGTAACGTTACATGTACGACGTCTTTAACAATGTGCATTTACTAACGGCGGAATATTAATATTTTTGTAAACAAACGTGAATAAAATGCGTTATAAATGTCATATGATAAATAGAATCTTGCATTCATGCTCATGTATTATTGAATTTATTATACTCGTTGAGGAA
This sequence comes from Lucinisca nassula, assembly GCA_963580285.1. Classification (NCBI taxonomy): domain Eukaryota; kingdom Metazoa; phylum Mollusca; class Bivalvia; order Lucinida; family Lucinidae; genus Lucinisca; species Lucinisca nassula. Next base: position 82,302,986 of record OY757025.1, read on the forward strand.
AAGGGATAAAATGCTCGGCACAGCCGCGCATTTTATCCCTTTTCCTCAACTCGTTTAATAAATTCAATAGTACATAAGCACTCATGTAAGATCCTCTATATACTGAAAGGAAAGAGAAATGTGGGGTAAACTTTCATGCTAAATTTAAATAAAGTTTGGAAAGTTTTTTATGTCCCCGGTAGCGATAGCGGGGACATATTGTTTTTGCCCTGTCTGTTTGTTGGTTTGTTGGTTTGTACGTGGACAACTGTAACGTTGGCCATAACTTTTGAACCGTTTGAGATAGAGCTTTCATATTTGGCCTGAAGGTTCCTTGTGACAAGCCCTTCACATTCATGCAAAAAAATTTGACCTGTGACCTTGACCTTGACCTTTGACCTACTTAAAAGAAAAAAATAACATTGGTCATAACTTTTGAACCACTTGAGATACAGTCTTCATATTTAGCATGTATGTTCCTTGTGACAAAAGCTTTACATTCATGCAAAAAATTTTGACCTGTGACCTTGACCTTGACCTTTGACCTACTTAAAATATAAAAATAACATTTTGGCCATAACTTTTGAACGGTTTGAGCTAGAACCTTCTTATTTTGCATGTAGGTTCCTTGTGACAAAAGCTTTACATTCACGCAAAAAATTTTGACCTTGACCTTGACCTTTGACCTTCATAAAAGAAAAAGTTAACATTGGTCATAACTTTTGAACCGTTTGAGATACAGCCTTCATATTTAGCATGTATGTTCCCTGTGATAAAAGCTTTACATTTATGCAAAAAAATTTGACCTGTGACCTTGACCTTGATCTTTGACCTACTTAAAATAAAAAAAAATAACATTTTGGTCATAACTTTTGAACTGGTTGAGATACAGCCTTCATATCTTGCATGTAGGTTCCTTGTGACAAGAGCTTTACATTCACATGAAAAATTTTGACCTGTGACCTTGACCTTTGACCTACATAAAAGAAAAAGTTAATATTGGTCATAACTTTTGAACCGTTTGAGATACAGCCTTCATATTTAGCATGTGGGTTCCTTGTGACAAACGCTTTACATTCATGCAAAAATTTTGACGTGTGACCTTGACCTTTGACCTACTTAAAAAAATAAACATTTTTGTCATAACTTTCAAACCGTTTGGGATAGAGCTTTCATATTTGGCATGTAGGATCCCTGTGATTAGAGCTTTTCATTCATGCAAAATGTTTGGACCATGACCTTGACCTTTGACCCACTTAAAAAAAAAAAAATTGTTCATATCTTTTGAACCGTTTAAGATAGAGCCTTAATATTTGGCATGTAGGTTCCTTGTGACAAGAGCTTTACATTCATGTAAATTTTTTTCACCTGTGACCTTGACCTACTTTAAAGAAAAAATATTATTGTTCATAACTTTTGAACCATTTAAGATAAAGCTTTCATATTTGGCATGTAAGTTTCTTGTGTCAAGAGCTTCCCACACAAACAAAAATCTTGAACTGTGAGCAACTTTGAATGAAAAATGACCATGCCCGGGGACATGTTCGTGTTTCACAAACACATCTTGTTTTTAAATATTTTGCTATAGCTTAAAAGCAACACATGTATTGAACACATTCCTCAAAATTCATTGATTTTTATGCCTCCAGAGTCAAAGATTCGGGGGCATATAGTGTTTGGTCTTTTTGTCCGTCTGTTTGTCTGTTAGTCGGTCTGTTTCTCTGTCCGCAAAAACCTTAACATTGGGCATAACTTTTGATTTGTTTGATTTGAGGTTTAACGTCCCCGTCAACACTGTAAAGGTCATTTTGGTGACGTTGCTTCCAATTTTGTGGGACTTTTACCCGACATTGAGATGAAAAGACATCTCAAGCCCTGTCGCCCAATGAAACCAATAGGTTTTATTAGCATGGACGGTCCGCCTCGCACCGCGGTTCCTGGACAGGCTTAGACCCTCCAAGCTGTTTACCAGTACTAGTGTGCGGGCCGGATTCAGCTCTGCGTGGAAGCATCATGCAGCCCATATATTTCTTCAAGCCCCTATGGGCGAGGGCCGGCATAACTTTTGAATGGTAACTGATAGGGCTTTCATATTTCACTAGGCATTCCTTGTCACAAGACCTTTCAAGAGGTACCATAAATTTTGACCTCGTGACCTTGACATTTGACCTACTTTTGACCTCCTTTTTAAAAAAACTTTAACATTGGCCATAACTTTTGATTGGTTAGTGGTAGCACTTTCATATTTCACTTGTCTATTTCATGTAACAGACCATTCTAGTGATACCATAATTTTTGACCTCGTGACCTTGACATTTGACCTACTACTTTTTTAACAACTTTAACATTCGCAAAAACTTTAACATTGGGCATATCTTGACCTTGACGTTTCACTTACTTTTTAAAAACTTTAACATTGGCCATAACTTTCGATTGGTAAGTGATAGGGCTTTCATATTTATTCCCCCGGCATACGAAGTATGCAATGGGGGTATATAGTTTTTGTCTTTTCCGTCTGTGTGTCCGTAAACAATTATTTTGTGTCAAAGATATCCCAGGAACTGCTTCACATAGAAACTTGAAATTTTGCACACATGATCAGTATGACTACTTGTATTGTGGGAAAGAAAATAAGGGCCAAGGGGTCAGGCCTTTTAGAGTTACAGTCCAACCTGTATTAAGCAAGCGCCTAAGGGATGATCAAAATGTGCTTGCTTAAGACAGGTGCTTGCTTAATAGAGGTGAATTTTAATGCATTTTCCTTTTTCGGGAACTGAAGGCATGCTTGGTTAAGACAGGTTGCTTGTTTAATAGAGGTGGCCACTATGACAGGTTTTACTTTATTTCCCTTTGTAGTTCTTGTTTCAGCTGAGGCGATGGCCCTGGCCGGGGGTATACGTGCCCCACTGGGCACTTTGTCTAGTTCACATGTGCACTGGGCACTTTGTCTAGTTCACATGTGCATTTCTTGTCACAAAAACTTTCTTGTGGTGCCATAATTTTTGACCTCGGAGGCCTTGACCTTGACGTTTGACCTACTTTTCAAAAACTTTAACATAGTCCATAACTTTCGATTGGTAAGTGATAGGGCTTCCATATTTCACTTGTGCATTTTTTTTCACAAGACCTTTCCAGTGGTTCCATAATTTTTTACCTTCTGACCTTGACCTTGACATTTGACCTACTTTTTATACACCCATTTGAAAAACGGTCGTATTATGTTATGCCCCGGCGTCTGTCCATCCATACGTCCGTCTGTAAACTTTTCGGTTCCGGATAACTCCCCCTAAAGTTTACATCTGATCAAGCTGAAACTTCATCCATATTTAGGCCATGGTGTGGGGCAGTGCATAGTTTCTCGAGGTTACGGTCAACCAAATATTAATAGAGTTATGCTCCTTTGAAATTTTTTGTAAACTATTCGTTTCCGGATAATTCCTCCTACAGTTTACATCCGATCAAGCTGAAACTTCATACATAGTTAGACCATAATGTGGGCAGTGCCTATTGTTTGGCGGTTAAGGTCCACCAAATATTCATAGAGTTATGCCCCTTTGAAATTTTTTGAAAACTTTTCGTTCACGGATAACTCCTCCTACAGTTTACATCCGATCAAGCTGAAACTGCATCCATAGTTAGACCATAATGTTGTGCAGCGCATATTGCTTCGAGGGTATGGTCCACCAAATAATAATAGAGTTATGCCCCTTTGAAATTTTTTGTAAACTTTTCGTTTACTGATGACTCCTCCTACATTTTACATCGGATTTAGCTGAAACTTCCTATATAATTAGACCATGATGTTGGGCAGTGCATATTGTTTCGAGGTTATGGTCCACCAAATAATAATAAAGTTAAGCCCCTTTGAAAAAAACTGTAAACATTTGTCCGGATAACTCCTACATTTTAGATCCAATGATGTTGAAACTTGAAACTCCATGATATGGAACAGTGCATATGATTTTGAGGTTTTACCAGAGTAATACCTTTTTCTAAACATTCCAATTCTGCTTAACTCCTCTTACATTTTACATCTGATGAAGCTGAAACTTTACATATAGTAAGACCATGATGTGGAACAGTGCAGTCCGCCAAATATTACCAGAGTTATTCCCCTTTCACATATTTTTCTAAACATATTTTGTTTCTGGATAATGCCTCCCACATTTTACATCTGATGAAGCTGAAACTTTACGTATAGTTAGACTATAATGTGGAGCAGGGCATATTATTTCAAAATTACAGTTCACTACTTATTGCCAGAGTTATGCCTCTATTATATTACCGACCATGACAATTTGTTGGAGACAGGTAGTTTGAGCCATTGAGGGTTATTAATAGTGCCAGGTAAAAATATATAGAGCACATATTGTTCCTTGGTTACATTTCACAGACCCAAACTTGTACAACAGTCAGTATATATATGCACCATCTTACTGATTGCCATGGGCGTATAATGCCTCCACTTGCGGAGCTCTTGTTAAAAACTTTAACATTGGCCATAACTTTCGATTGTTAAGTGATAGGGCTTTCATATTTCACATGTGCATTCTATGTCAAGACCTTTCCAACGATCCCATAATTTTTTACCTTGTGACCTTGACCTATTTTTTTAAGACTTGAACATTGGCCATACCTTTTGATTGCTTAGTGATACATGTACTGCTTTCATATTTAACATGGGCTGTCCGGGGGCATCAGTTTTTCACAAACACATCTTGTTTTATTTACAACTCATCAGTAATTTCAGTTCATTGGTAGGTAGCCCCCTGAAACTGTACATGAAAATTGACTGAAGTAATCAGTATCTTATGTGCTGATGCTGCCAAAATGAGTAATTGGCAAACATTGCAGGCCCAGATCAGATGCCACAGAATCCAGCATCTGATCAGGGCCTACACTGTTTGCAAAAAAGTTCAGCCAATTTCAAAATACCGTATTCGGGTGTGTACTACCCGCATTTGCGTACTACCCGCACCCCCCTTTTTTAGCCAAAATCTGGGGAAAAACTGTTATTCTGTAGTATTACCCGCATGAAATATTTGCTGAAATTTTGGTGGGTGCGTAAGTGAGAAAAAGTAAGAATTTGGCCAGTTTTTGTAACACACAACGGAACGCGCGATTGTCTTCAAAAGGCGGGAAAATGCACGTGCGTGCGAGTATCACCAGAATGCATGTATTTTATACTAAAACGTTGAAAAAACTTAACCTGTTCACCCTTGTTATTTATTTATTAACCAATATATACCCAGCGGCCCTTTTGGGGGGACATCGGCAAACAATGCAGTCCCAGATCAGACACCGCAGAAAGAAACCGCAGACGTCCGATTTGGATTTACACTGTTTGATGATTTATAACGGTTCAATTATGACACTATTGTTAATCCCGGTCGTATAATTGCCACCCTGCGGTGCGTGTCAATAAGGTGTGAAAATATGGTCAAGTTATGTTTATTCACCAATCAATAATTTAATCCACAATCAATGTGAAAATGATTTAATTGCTCCTAAGACGAGTTGCTAAATCTTACGGTAGATTTGTGTATATTCTAATATCTCGTGAATGGTTATGTTTTGGCGCCAAAATGTCGAACGCTTTAATTTATGTAAACACATCTGTATGCTGTTGTTGGTTATTGACACGGAGCTTCCGAGCTATCGACTATTTTTACCGTTTCCAAACATTTTTTTAATGAAAGAGATACACCGCATTAAAATAAAACAATAGACACGTGTGTCGTTGCTGGGGTTCCGATGACGTCATTCACCGATCGCGTGCAGAAAAATTGTAGCGGTAGTTTGTGGGCGGCGTTTTGGATGCCGGAAAACTTTGATGTTAGCATTGAACTTGCTTGTTTATTTCGTTTAAAATCAGAGTTTTAAGAATAATAAGCACCAAATCGGGCTTGCTAGTAATGAATATTGTTTTATTACTCATGTGTAAGTAAAATTGAGTCGACAATTAACGTTATTTATGTCGGGAATCGTAAAGGGATAGAGCATAACATTGAGATGCATCGTATTTTCAGCTGACAAAAGTAAAAAAAAACGGTCCAAAAATAATTCGGACGGATTACCCGCACCCTGAACTTGGGCCTATCATTTGAGGAAAAAAACTGCGGGTAGTACACACCCGAATACGGTAAGTTTTGAATAAAACACAACCTGATACACTTATATTTTGAAATGGACTCTTGCTATATATAAGGAGGAAGATTCCATTTGATACAAAATGGGTTAATATATACATTTATTTTATACATAGCAGTGTTTGTTTGTTTGATTTGAGGTTTAACGTCCCCGTCAACACTGTAAAGGTCATTTTGGAGACGTTGCTTCCAATTTTGTGGGACTTTTACCCGACACTTGAGATGAAATGACATCTCAAGCCCTGTCGCCCAATGAAACCAATAGGGTTTATTAGCATGGACGGTCCGCCTCGCACCGCGGTTCCTGGACAGGCTTAGATCGTCTAAGCGGTTTACCAGTACTAGTGTGCGGGCCGGATTCAGCTCTGCGTGGAAGCATCATGCAGCCCATATATTTCTTTAAGCCCCTATGGGCGGGGGCGTTATACATAGCAGTGAAATCAATGCATATCTTCAAGTGTGAAAATATTTCACCGTGTGAAAAATAACATGACCGTGTTATTTCACAGTAGCAGCCCGGACTGCTTTTATCGCCAAAATTCATATATATATGTTATCTATAAAATAATACTGTAAAATACCTTGAAGAGCACTCTTTATACTGTAAAAATGCTGTATTCAAAATGGTGATCTGTTTATGTTTTGAAACTGACAGTTATGACATCATAGCCGAGTCAAAAATTGTGACCTAAAATATTATAAAATAAAAAGAAAATTTACTTTTTCTCCATAAATATAAAAAATATTTCATCTCATATGTTGAAAACATCACAATTTTCACTCATGCTTAGCACTCGTGAAAATTCTGATATTTTCAACACACTCGATGAAATATTTTCGGTATTCATCTCCAAAAAGTGAACATCCTCTATGTAGTATTTCTAGCTAATCAGAGTTGAAAAGATAATCGATTATCAGTGATGCCATTGCGATTGATAATCGATTAGTAATCACTGGAGATTGTATCATAATTTTACCTATCTGGCTTTCTGCCCGAGCATGACTCTTACCATATGTTATACTGTACTGTATATTTTTGGACATTCTGGCCTGAGCAAACAGTGTAGACCCAGATGAGACGCTGCAGAATCAGGGTCTGCACTGTTTGCCACTCATCCAGCTATTTTAGACACAACATTGGTTAGTAAAGTGCACCTATCAAATAATCGATTACCAGCAAATTAGTAACGATAATAATTTTTCTGGAATATATTGATCGATTAATTGATTATACGATTAATCATGCCAGCCGTAAGTATTTCCTCTTCTTTTGTCTTCTTTTAATGTTCACTGTGGCCTCATAACACTGTTCATTATAACATGTATTTTTTGCATTACTTCTCCACCATCTCAGACATTTCGGCTTTTGACAGCCTTTATCAAGGAATTGTTCTTTCAACTGTTACATATTCTTCAATGTCTTCTTTCCACCATTTTTAGCTCACCTGAGCCGAAGGCTCATGTGAGGTATTAGTATACCACGAGCCGGCGTCCGTCGTCCGTCGTCCACACTTTCAACGAAGTATATCTCTGGAACCAGTGGGCCGGCCTTGATCAAATTTCATATGAACCATTATCAGGTAGGGGGAAAGGCTGTATTAAGTTTTCGTGCAGATCGGATGAGAACTCTGGTTGCCACAGCAACAAAGAGCTCCCATAGGCTTAACATAGGAAAAAGCTTGTCATCACTCTAGCTCCGTCAATTTTTTTCTGATCGACTTCATTCTTGCAGATAACGAGGACAGGCATGAAATCTCGATCAAGTTCGATTTTGGGCTGAATCGGATTATTCACTCAGGAGTTACGTGCCCTTGAGCGTTGAAAAAATTGCCTATTGACTTAACATGGGGAGAATGTTGTCATCACCGTAGCTGCTTCAATTATTTTCAGATTGGCTTTATTCTTGCAGATAACCAGCACAGCCATGAAATCTCGGTCAAGTTCGATAACTGGCAGAATCAGATCATTCACTTAGGAGTTACCTGCCCTTGTGTGTTTTTGCATTAGGGTTAATGGGAATTTCAAAAATGTATATCTTAAAGACTACTTGGCCAACTTTGATCAAATTTCATGTGTCGCATTATTGGGCAAGTGGAAAGGCTTCATTAGGTTTTCAGGCAGATCTGAGTGGAACTCTGGTTGCCATGGCAACATCTAGCTCCCATAGACTTCACATAGGAAAAAGCTTGTCATCACTCTAGCTCCGTCAATTTTTTTCTGATCGACTTCATTCTTGCAGATAACCAGTACAGGCATAAAATCTCGGTCAAGTTCGATTTTGGGCCGAATCAGATAATTCACTCAAGAGTTACGTCCCCTTGAGCGCCCGAAAAATTGCCTATCGACTTAACATGGGGAAAATGTTGTCATCACTGTAGCTGCTTCAATTTTGTTCGGATTGGCTACATTCTTACAGATAACCAGCACAGCCATGAAATCTCGGTCAAGTTCAATAATTGGCAGAATCGGATCATACACTTAGGAGTTACCTGCCCTTGTGCATTTTTGCATAAGGGTTAATGTGAATTTCAAAAATGTATATCTTGAAGACTACTTGGCCGACTTTGATCAAATTTCATGTGTAACATTATTGGGCAAGTGGAAAGACTGCATAAGGTTTTCATGCAGATCTGAGTGGAACTCTGGTTACCATGGCAACATATAGCTCCCATAGACTTAACATAGGAAAAAGCTTGTCATCACTCTAGCTCCGTCAATTTTTTCTGATCGACTTCATTCTTGCAGATAATAAGGACAGGCATAAAATCTCGGTCAAGTTCGATTTTGGGCAGAATCGGAATATTGACCTCGGAGTTACGTGACCTTGAGCGACAAAAAATTTGCCCATAGACTTAACATAGGGATAGCAACTTTATTTTTATTCAGATCAGCTTGAAACTTGCAGGTAACGAGGACAGGCATAAAATCCCGGTTAAGTTCAATTTGGGCAGAATCGGAATATTGACCTCGGAGTTACGTGACCTTGAGCGACAAAATATTTGCCCATAGACTTAACATAGGGAAAAATGTTGTGACTATGATAGCGACTTGAATTTTTTTCAGATCAGCTTCAAACTTGCAGGTAACGAGGACAGACATAAAATCTCGGTTAAGTTCGATTTTGGGCCGAATCGGAATATTTGCCTTGGAGTTACCTGCCCTTGAGCATAAAAAATATGTTGTGACCACGATAGCAACTTTATTTTTATTCATATCAGCTTCAAACTTGCAGGTAACGAGGACAGGCATAAAATCTCGGTTAAGTTCGATTTTGGGCCGAATCGGAATATTGACCTCGGAGTTACGTGTCCTTGAGAGACAAAAAAATTTGCCCATAGACTTAACGTAGGGAAAATGTTGTGACAGAAATAGCGACTTGAATTTTTAGCTCACCTGAGCCATAGGCTCCAGTGAGCTGATAGTATACCAAGGCTCCGGAGTCCGTCGTCTGTTGTCCGTCCATCCGTCGTCCACACTTTCAATGAAGGCAGTCGACCAATTTTGTTTAAATTTTATGTGTAGCACCATTGGGCAAGGGGAAAGGCTGCATTAGGTTTTGGAGCTAGTCTGGTTCATTTGTTCCTTCATTCTTCTTTCTCTCCATATAGAGATAATAGACCAATGTTAAATTCTTAATCAAAGATTTCTCAGGAACTATAAAAGCTAGAAGCATCAAATTTGGTATTCAATAGAATAATGATGACTTATTTTGTGTAAGAGACATTGGGCTTTCTCAGCTTATTTGTTCATCTGTTCTTTCATTCTTCTTTCTCTCCATTTTGACCAATGTTAAATTTTCGTCAAAGATTTCTCAGGAACTATAGAAGCTAGAAGTCTCAAACTTGGAATGCAATGCAATAATGATGACTTATATCCTGTAAGGGTCAATGGGCTGGATTCTATTAGCAGATTTAGTAGTCAAGTCTGTGAATTGTTAAAACTTAAGTTCCTCAGGTGAGCGGTTTAGGCTCATTGAGCCTCTTGTAAATTTATTTGTTAGCCATACCTATAGGTCAGTTTACCATATAAATGTGCATCAGCACATAAGATACTGATTACTTCAGTCAATTTTCATGTACAGTTTCAGGGGGCTACCTAGGGCCCCCGCCCATTGGGGCTTGAAGAAATAAATGGGCTGCATGGTGCTTCCACACACACAAGTACTGGTATACCGCTTAGAGGATCTAAGCCTGCCCAGCCAAAGCGGTGAGAGTTGGACTGTCCATGCTTATAAATCTGATTGGTTTCATTGAGTGACAGGGCTTGAGATGTCATTTCATCTCAATGTCGGGTAAAAGTCCCACAAAATTGGAAGCAACGTCTCAAAAATGACCTATACAGTATTGACGGGTATGTTAAACCTCAAATCAAACAAACAAATCAGGGGCTACCTACCAATGAACTGAAATTATTGATGATAACAAATTTAAAATGGTGGAAAGAATACATTGTATGTATGTTACAGTTGAAAGAACAATTCCTTGTTAAAGGCTGTCAAACGCCGAAACGTCGGAGATGGTGGTGAAGTAATGCGAAAAATAAATGTGCTAAAACTGTTTGTGCGTTAAAGTCATTATAACATGGTAATGGATATAACACGGTGTCAAGATTGATCCCCAAAATGTATAGATTATGTAGGAAATTGACCTTTTCTATATCGTCTTTTCATTTTTGTTTGTATATAAGAGGGTCCTTTAACTAACATGGTTTCTGCTTTGGACCCCATTAATAGTGTTATAAAGAGGTTGTGGTGTACGAGGGTCATCCAAAAATAACTGATCAGTGGGTTATAATTTTTTTATTTATTGACGTACGTATCTAATATTTGGCACGATTGCTGATCAATATCTCCGTCAAAGATTGCGCGCCAAAACACGACGTTACGTGACGTCATCTTGACGTGACGTCATTTATCGCAACGTAATGGCGGACTGCGCGTTCACGCTGACGCGGGAAGAACAGATTACGTATATTAAGATTGAATCAAGACGAGGAAAAGGCGCACCTGAGATTCTAAACGCTCTTGAAGAAGTTGTACCAATGTCAGTACTTGCGTATAGTACAATCAGGAGGTGGGTACGTGAATTTAATAATGGGAGGAGCAATGTAAGCAACAAGCACCTGTGCGGAAGGCCTGTGTCTGCAACGGATGGTGAAAATGTTGAAAAAGTAGCGAAACTATTGAATGATGATAGAAGATATACATGCACCGAGATAGCTCATGAACTGGATATAAGCCATGGGTCAGCACATTCCATTCTGCTTGAACGTTTGAAAATGAGAAAAGTTGCAGCCAGGTGGGTGCCTCACATGCTGTCAGATTCCGAAAAACACCATCGGGTAAAAATCGCTCGCTCACTCCTGCATAGGTATGGAGAAGAAGGAGATGAAATGCTTCAGAGAATTGTAGCAATCGACGAAACGTGGATACGGTCTTTTGAGCCTGAATTAAAGCGGCAAAGTAGTGAATGGCATACAAAAGATTCACCGAGGCCATTAAAATTTCGCCGAAGTCAGAATTGTCCCAAGATGTTGATGATATTTGAGTATGATTTCCGTGGCGTTCTTACCTCACACCGGGTACCAACAGGTCGAACAGTCAATAAAGAATATTATGAAAAGTATCTACGGACAATACTTCCTCCAGCGTTACGCCGCAAGCGCTCAGAACTTATTAACTGCACGCCGTTAATTCTGCACGACAACGCGTCACCACACAAAAGTAACGTTGTCAAGGAGCTGTTGGAAGGGTATGGCTGGGAAGTGCTCAATCACCCCCCGTATTCGCCAGATTTGTCTCCTCCCGACTTCGACCTGTTTCCAAAGTTGAAAGAAACTTTACAGGGAAACCGTTATGACAGTTTGGACGAGTTAGAGTGTGCCGTGAACGCAGAGGTCCGACGCATCAACTTCAGTTGCTTAGCAACCGGTATAGAAGCGTTACCAAGCAGATGGAATTCTGTCATCCGTTCGAGGGGAGATTACTTCGAAGGACTGTGAAGAAGTAAGCTGTATTTAAAACCTATTTTAATAGTTATAAGGCATTGATCAGTTATTTTTGGATGACCCTCGTATTTACATGTATATTTTATTCTTTTCAATTCCATGTCAAATCCCGCTATAACTATAAAGAGACCACCCCAAATTAACCCTCATCATGCTTAACCCTTGTCTTGCTGTTTACGACAACCCCTATCTTTGCAAACAGTGTAGATCCAGATCAGATGGCTTCTGAAGAAGCCATCTGATCAGGATCTACACTGTTTGGCATTCAGTTTATGAATTTGTAGCAATAAATTACATCAAGTAATTTGATTGGTTGATAGACAGAAATTGGTGTGGCTTTAATGAATATTCAGCAAGATAAGGGTTAATATTTCAATATGCTTTACTCCTCCCGGATTTTTAGCCATCTGTGTATCATGATTTTAATTTTTACCATATACATGTATTCAGAAGCAGAATCCTGATCAGCTGTTTGCTGAGGAGCTAGCTGATCTGGATATATACTGTTTCCAAAAAGAATCATATCTGGGTTTGCATCACGAAAACAAACCTATGTAATATTGACAACCTTGAAACCCACTTTTATTAGCTCACCTGTCACGTAGTGACGAGGTGAGCTTTTGGGATCACTTTTTGTCCGTTGTCCGTCGTGCGTGAGTGCGTGCATAAACTTTTTCTTCAAATGACATCTCCTCCTAAACCGCGGATTGGATTTTAACCAAACTTCACAGGAATGATCCTTAGGTGGTCCCCTTTCAAAGTTGTTCAAATGGTTCCGGTCCATTGCACATCTAGGTCACAGGAGCTAAAAATAGATTTTTTAAATGAAAACTTTAAAAATCTTCTTCTCTGAAACCGCAAGGCCCAGGTCTTTGATATTTGGTATGAAGCTTCATCTAGTGGACCTCTACCAAGATTGTTCAAATTATGGCCCTTGGGCCAGAAATGCCCCTGCCCCGGGGGCCTTTGGGTTTACATAGGCTTATATTGGGAAAATCTTTAAAAATCTTCTTCTCTGAAACCACAAGGCCCAGGTCTTTGATATTTGGTGTGAAGTTTCACCTAGTGGACCTCTACCAAGATTGTTAAAATTATAGCCCTAGGGCCAAAAATGCCCCCGCCCCGGGGGCCTTTGGTTTTACATAGGCTTATACAGGGAAAATCTTTAAAAATCTTCTTCTCTGAAACCACAAGGCCAAGGTCTTTGATATTTGGTGTGAAGCTGCATCTAGTGGACCTCTACCAAGATTGTTCAAATTATAGCCCTAGGGCCAAAAATGCTCCCGCCCCGGGGGCCTTTGGGTTTACATAGGCTTATATAGGGAAAATCTTTAAAAATCTTCTTCTCTGAAACAGAAAGGCCCAGGTCTTCGATATTTGGTATGAATCCTCATCTAGTGGACCTCCACCAAGATTGTTCAAATTATGGCCCTTGGGCCAGAAATGCCCCCGCCCTGGGGGGCCTTTGGGTTTACATAGGCGTATATAGGGAAAATCTTTAAAAATGTTCTTCTCTAAAACCACAAAGCCCAGGTCTTGGATATTTGGTGTGAAGCTTCACCTAGTGGACCTCTACCAAGATTGTTCAAACTATTGCCCGAGAGCCAAAAATGCCCCCGCCCCGGGGGCCTTTGGTTTTACATAGGCTTATACAGGGAAAAATCTTTAAAAATCTTCTTCTCTGAAACCACAAGGCTCATATCTTTCAAACTATGGCCCTTTTGGCCAGAAATGCCCCCGCCCCGAGGGTCTTTGTGTTTACATAGGCTTATACAGGGAAAAGCTTTAAAAATCTTCTCTGAAACCACAAGGCTCAGATCTTTGATATTTGTCGTGAAACTTCATCTTGTGGACCTATACCAAGATTGTTCAAATTATAGCCCTGGGGCCAAAAACGCCCCCATCCCCGGGGCCCTTTGGTTTTTCAAAGGCTTATATAAGGAAAATATTTAAAAATCTTCATCTCTTAAACCAGAAGGCTCAGGTCTTTGATATTTGGTATGGAGCTTCACTTAGTATAGCCCTTAGGACAAGAATGTACTAAGAGACACTGATTCTCAGGTGAGCGATTCAGGGCCCTCTGGGCCCTCTTGTATAGTAATACTCTGGGTTTACAGGGGTAAACTTTATTTTTCTAAATGAGGCAGTTCTAACGAGTACCCACAATCTATGTTTTGAGCAGAAATAAGAAAAATATCGCAGTTTTTCATCTTGCAGTGGTTATGCTACTCACCTTGTAAACCAGGGGTTGCAGGATCTATCCCGGGCTTCTCCAGACATTTGGATGAGTCTTTAAACCGAGGTCCCATCTCCGTATGACCTTAGCTGTTGGTGGGACGTAAAACTAAAACTCACTCACTCACTCATCTCCGTATGACCTTAGCTGTTGGTGAGACGTAAAAATCAAACACTCACTCACTCATCTTGAAATTTTAGTTTTTTTCCGCAGTAAAATTTACACTGTATATAGGCATGTTTTCGTAATGGAGAGTTTTTAGTAAGTCCCAAAAGACAATCTTATTTCTGTTTTGTGTTCAACATTAAGACCACATCACTAATGAGACCATATCAATTTTATGAAGTCACTCAAGATGTCTAAATAGTGTAGTTATATTGTATATGCATCACGAAAACATGCCTATATAATTTTGACCCCCTTGAACCCCACTTTTATATAGTTAAACTGGGGTTTCTGGGGGTATACCTTATTATCCCCCGCCGAAGGCGGAGGGATATAATTTTGGCGTTGTCCATCCATCCGTCCATCCGTCCTTCCGTCCGTCCGTCCGTCCGTCCGTCCTTCCGTCCGTCCGTCACACTTTTTTGTCCGGAACCGTTTCTCAGCAACTATTGCATGGAATTAAATGAAAATTGAAATATATATGTATTATTATGCAGCAGTGATGCACGCGCAATTTTTTTTCAGATTGACTTTTTACATCCAGAGTTATGGCCCCTTAAATGATTGAAATTCTGGATTTTTTCGTCATCTCACTTTGTCCGGAACTGTTTCTCAGCAACTATTGCATGGAATTAAATGAAACGTGAAATAAATATGTATTATTATGCTGCGGTGATGCACGCCCAATTTTTTTCTGGATTGGCTCTTTACATCCAGAGTTATGGCCCCTTAAATGATCGAAATTCTGGATTTTTCGTCGTCTCACTTTGTCCGGAACCGTTTCTCAGCAACTATTGCATGGAATTAAATGAAACTTGAAATAAATATGTATTATTATGCTGTGGTGATGCACGCACATTTTTTTTCCGGATTTACTTTTTACATCCAGAGTTATGGCCCCTTAAATGATTGTAATCCTGGATTTTTCGTCATCTCACTTTTTTGTCGGGAACTGTTTCTCAGCAACTATTGCATGGAATTATATGAAACTTGAAATAAATATGTATTATTATGCTGTGGTGATGCACGCACAAATTTTTTTCGGATTGACTTTTTACACCCTGAGTTATGGCCCCTTAAATGATTAAAATTCTGGATTTTTCGTCGTCTCACTTTGTCTGGAACCGCTTCTCAGCAACTATTGCATGGAATAAAATGAAACTTGAAATAAATATGTATTATTATGCTGCCGTGATGCACGCGCAATTTTTTTTTCGGATTTACCTGGATTGACTTTTTTATCCAGAGTTATTTCCCCTTAAATGATTGAAATTGAGGAATTTTGTCTATTCGATGATTATATCGGGTTTTTTTAATATTGGCGAATTTTATTTTGGTATCCTTGAAACCACATAACAGGTAAATAAACCTCAACTCTGACAGACAAGTTAATCTCTACTGATAATTAGGTCAGTAGGTCAGGGTACAGCCTCTCATCCAGGGAGTAAATGTTCAGCGGGGCCCTTCCTCATTGTCTCTAGTTTGCTTCTTAGAACCATCCTCAATTTTGGCCAGATATATTTTCTTGCCATTCTACACGAAAAACCCATTCGGCGGGGGATATCAATTCAACGAATTTGCTTGTTTTTCTTATTTCTGCTCTAAAATAAGAAAAATATCACAATTTTTCATCATAAAATTTTCATATTTTTGGCAATAAAAGTGGCAATGTATTTGTATAGGCGTGTTTGCGTAATGGATCCAAAGTTGAATGTGATTGCTTTATTTTCTCTTTTGATAGGTTGGATGATTGCAGTTATTGTGTTATTGGTGATCGTTTTAATTTTGACAATTGTGATCATTGTGATCTGTATAAAAGGACACAAAAACAAGAATCAAATGTACATTCCCGTAGCTGGAAATGAATCTGTTGCTATTCAAATGGACAAAGGGCATCCATCACTGCCTGACAAAGATGTAAATGGAATTCAACCAGATGCAGTACACAAAGACTCTGGGGTGAACATATCAATGACAGCACACTCAACAGCATCATCTTTTTCACAGACTGGTTCTGATAATTCTGATAATACAATACCAATGAAAGTGGATGAGACAGACTCCGGAAAAACTGCTGATGAATCCAAACAAGTTGTGATATATAACCATAACAGTAAGTTTACTTCCAATTTAACCCTTTTTAGCTCACCTGTCACATAGTGACAAGGTGAGCTTTTGTGATCACTTTTTGTCCGTCGTCCGTCGTGTGTGCGTCCGTCCGTCCGTGCGTCCGTAAACAATTTCAAATAAGTATATCTCTAATACCCCATGGTCAATCTTGATCAAATTTCATGAGAAGCATCATCAGGTAGGGGGAAAGGCTGCATAAGGTTTTTGGGCTGATCAGATTGGAATTCTGGTTGCTATGGCAACATATAGCTCCCATAGACTTACAATGGGAAAAAATTAAAATATCTTCTTCTCTGAAACCACAGGGCCCAGAGCTTAGATATTTAGCATGTAGCAACGGCAAGTGGTCACCTACATAATTCCTGCCAATCATGCCCCTTGGGTCCAAATTGGCAACGCCCCAAGTAGTGGTGGGCCGATGATCGACTATAGTCGAAAGTCAGTTGGTTTTGGCTTCCGATAGCGATAATCGATTGAGAATTCTCTAGTTGATTGTAGTCGGTTCCGGTACTTTGTATTCCGAGTTTTAGTGCATTCCGGTATTCCGTCGCACTTTTCTATTACTGTATTCGGGTGTGTATTACACGCTGTTTTTTCCCTCAAATTACAGGCCCAAGTTCAGGGTAATCCGCCCGAATTATTTTTGGACCATTTTATTTTTACTTTTGTATGATAAAAATACGATGCATCTCATGTTATGCTCTATCCTTTTACAATTCCCGACATAAGTAACGTTTAATTGTCGACTCAATTTTACTTACACCTGAGTAATATAACAATCTCCATTACTAGCAAGCCCGAATTTGTGAGTATTATTCCTAAAACTCTGATTTTAAACGAAATAAACAAGCAAGTTCAATGCGAACATCAAAGTTTTCCAGCATTCAAACCGCCGCCCACAAACCACCGCTACAGTTTTTTTTTCTGCACGCGATCGGTAAATGACGTCATCGGACCCCTGCAACCCCACACTTGTCTATTGTTGTATCTTAATGGTGCGTATCTTTCATAAAAAATGTTTGGAAACGGTAAAAAAAATTCTCGATCGCAAAACGGTTGTGGAAAACGGCGCTTTCCGTAAGCTCTGTGTCAATAACCAACAACAGCATACAGATGTGTTAACACAAAGCGTTCAACTTTTCTCGCCAAGCTTCTGCTATTTGGCGCCAAAACATAACCATTCACGAGATAGTAGAATAGTCGTAGCAACTCGTCTTAGGAGCAATTAAATACTTTTCACATTGATTGCGGATTAAATTTTATGATTGGGTAATATAAAACGCAAATTAGGGACACAACTAGACCATATTTTCACACCTTATCGACACGCACTGCAGAGTGGCAATTATATGACAGGGATTAACAATAGTGTCATAATTGAACCGTTATAAATCATCAAACAGTGTAAATCCAAATCAGACGTCTGCGGCGTCTTTCTGGGGTGTCTGATTTGGGATTGCACTGTTTGCCGATGTCCCACAAAAGGGCCGCGGGCATATGTGGGTTAATAAATAAATAACAAGGGTGAACAGGTAAAGTTTTTTCAACATTTTAATGTAAAATACATGCTGTCTGGTGATACTCGCACGCACGTGCATTTTCCCGCCTTTTGAAGACGATCGAGCGTTCCGATGTGTGTTACAAAAACTGGCCATTTCGTTTGTTTGATTTGATGTTTAACGTCCCTGTCAACACTGTAAAAGGTCATTTTGGAGATGTTGCTTCAAATTTTGTGGGACTTTTACCCGACGTTGAGATGAAATGACATCTCAAGCCCTGTCGCCCAATGAAACCGATAGGGTTTATTAGCATGGACGGTCCGCCTCGCGACGCGATTCCTGGACAGGCTTAGATCCTCTAAACGGTTTACCAGTACTAGTGTGCGGGCCGGATTCAGCTCTGCGTGGAAGCATCATGCAGCCCATATATTTCTTCAAACCCCTATGGGCGGGGACCGTAAAAAACTGGACAAATTCTTACTTTTTCTCACTTACGCATCCACCAAAATTTCAGCAAATGTTCCATGCAGGTAACACAACAGAATAGCAGTTTTCCCTCAGATTTTGGAAAAAAAATGGTGGTGCGGGTAGTATGTAAATGCGGGTAATACACACCCGAATACGGTACACGTTCTAATAAAGCATGCTTTGTTTTGGTTTCAATATGGCGGACGAAATGCAGCAACCACGAAATGAAAAGGAAATTTATTCCTACCCAGGTGGCCGAAACTTTGCTGCTTTTTTAAAAGGCAGGCAACTTTTGTGATTTTCTGAATGATTTTAAGCATTCAAACCCCTTTTGGAAAGGGGTCTTCACTAAAAGGAAAGAATTTGCTCCTAGACTCCTATTGACAAGGTAGGCCAAAAACATATTTGACATAGCTGCCTCTGTTGCAGATATATACATTCTCCTTAAATTGGAATTCTTGAGAGATTAAACAGACTAATCACTCATCTAAAGTGGTCAGTCTTCTAGTCATTCGGTGCTCAGGTCTGCACCGTCATAAGGTGTTGTTTCTAGTCTGAAGTTGTGCACAAATATTGTTTCATTGTCAAAACATTTAGTCATTACTAGTCATTATGATATCTCTTTCAGAAACAAACAGCATAATGACTGAATAATAAACCATTCCTTTCAATATAAATCATCCATTCAACAGTAGTCATTCAAATTTCTCATTTCACTGAATTATTTTAAGGTTATTAGAAAATAAAACAAAGGGTTCTGTATTTATGTTTTTCCTTTATTTTTTTAACATAATGTCCAGAAAAATCTCTAACATACAGTAAGTATTATGCATATATAAACAAAAATACAAAAGGCATTTAAACATACATTTACTCAAATTTTAACAGAGAAACCAATTATGCAATCGATAGCTAGTTGGTTTTCTCTTCCGATTATAAACCGATAATCGATTGTGATATAAAACCGATTGCCCACCACTAGCCCCAAGGCCCCTTCGCTCCCATAGACTCATAATGGAACAAAAAGCTTCAAAAATCTTCTTCTCTGAAACCACAGGGCCCAGAGCTAAGATATTTAACATGAAGCAACAGCAAGTGGTCACCTACATAATTCCTGCCAATCATGCCCCTAGGGTCCAAATTTGCCACGCCCCGGGGCACTTTCCCTCCCATAGACTCATAATGGAACAAAAAGCTTCAAAAATCTTCTTCTCTGAAACCACAGGGCCCAGAGCTTAGATATTTAGCATGGAGCAACAGCAAGTGGTCACCTACATAATTCCTGCCAATCATGCCCCTGGGGTCTAAGCGGGCCACGCCCGGGGCCCTTTAGCTCCTATAGTCTCATAATGGAAAAAAAGCTTCGAAAATCTTCTTCTCTGAAACCACAGGGCCCAGAGTTGAGATATTTGGCATGTAGCAACGGCAATTGGTCACCTACATAATTCCTGCCAATCATGCCCCTGGGATCTAAATGGGCCCAACCCCGGGGCCCCTTAGCTCCCATAGACTCATAATGGAAAAAAAAGCTTCAAGAATCTTCTTCTCTGAAACCACAGGGCCCAGAGCTTAGATATTTAGCATGTAGCAACGGCCAGTCGTTACCTACATAATTCCTGCCAATCATGCCCCTGGGTTCCAAATAGGCGACGCCCCGGGGCCCCTTCGCTCCCATAGACTCATAATGGAACAAAAAGCTTCAAGAATCTTCTTCTCGGAAACCACAGGGCCCAGGGCTTAGATATTTAGCATGTAGCAACGGCAAGTGGTCACCTACATAATTCCTGCCAATCATGCCCCTGGTGTCCAAACGGGCCACGACCTGGGGCTCTTTAGCTCCTATAGACTCATAATGGAAAAAAGCTTTAAAAATCTTCTTCTCTGAAACCACAGGGCCCAGAGCTGAGATATTTGGCATGATGCACTGGCAAGTGTTCACTTACATAATTCCTGCCAATCATGCCCCTAGGGTCCAAATGGGCCAGGCCCGGGGGCCTTTGAGCTCCCATAGACTCATAATGAAAAAAAAGCTTTAAAAATGTTCTTCTCTGAAACCACAGGCCCTAGAGTTTAGATATTTAGCATGTAGCAACGGCAATTAGTCACCTACATAATTCCTGCCAATCATGCCCCTGGGTTCCAAATGGGCCACACCCTGGGGCCCCTTCGCTCCCATAGACTCATAATGGAACAAAAAGCTTAAAAAATCTTCTACACTGAAACCACAGGGCCCAGAGCTTAGATATTTAGCATGTAGCAACGGCAAGTGGTCACCTACATAATTCCTGCCAATCATGCCCCTTGGGTCCAAATGGGCTACGCCCCAGGACCCTTTAGCTCCTATAGACTCATAATGGAAAAAAGCTTCAAGAATCTTCTTCTCTGAAACCACAGGGCCCACAGCTGAGATATTTGGCATGTAGCAATGGCAAGTGGTCACCTACATAATTCCTGCCAATCATGCCCCTTGGTCCAAATTGGCCACACCCCGGGGCCCCTTCGCTCCCATAGACTCATAATGAAACAAAAAGCTTCAAAAATCTTCTTGGAAACTACAGGGCCCAGAGCTTAGATATTTAGCATGTAGCAACGGCAAGTGGTGACCTTCATAATTCCTGGCAATCATGCCCCTGGGGTCCAAACAGGCCACGCCCGGGGCCCTTTAGCTGCTATACTCTCATAATGGAAAAAAGCTTCAAAAATCTTCTTCTTTGAAACCAAAGGGCCCAGAGCTGAGATATTTGGCATGTAGCAACGGCAAGTGGTCACCTACATAATTCCTGCCAATCATGCCCCTTGGTCCAAATTGGCCACACCCCGGGGCCCCTTCGCTCCCATAGACTCATAATGAAACAAAAAGCTTCAAAAATCTTCTTCTTGGAAACTACAGGGCACAGAGCTTAGATATTTAGCATGTAGCAACGGCAAGTGGTGACCTTCATAATTCCTGGCAATCATGCCCCTGGGGTCCAAACAGGCCACGCCCGGGGGCCTTTAGCTGCTATACTCTCATAATGGAAAAAAGCTTCAAAAATCTTCTTCTTTGAAACCAAAGGGCCCAGAGCTGAGATATTTGGCATGTAGCAACGGCAAGTGGTCACCTACATAATTCCTGCCAATCATGCCCCTGGGGTCCAAATTGGCCACACCCCGGGGCCCCTTAGCTCCCATAGACTCATAATGGAAAACAAGCTTCTAAAATCTTCTTCTCTGAAACCAAAGGGCCCAGAGCTTAGATATTTAGCATGTAGCAACGGCCAGTGGTCACCTACATAATTCCTGCCAGTCATGCCCCTGGGTTCCAAATGGGCGACGCCCCTTGGCCCCTTCACTCCCATAGACTCATAATGGAACAAAAAGCTACAAAAATCTTCTTCTTGGAAACCACAGGTCACCTATATAAATCCTGCCAATCATGCCCCTAGGGTCCAAATGGGCCACGCCCCAGGGCCTTTTAGCTTCCATAGACTCATAATGGAAAAAAAAAAATTCAAAAATCTTCTTCTCTGAAACCACAGGGCCCAGAGTTAAGATATTAAGCATGTAGCAACGGCAAGTGGTCACCTACATAATTCCTGCCAATCATGCCCCTGGGGTCCAAATGGGCCACGCGCCGGGGCCCCTTCGCTCCCAAAGACTCATAATGGAACAAAAAGCTTCAAAAATCTTCTTCTCTGAAACCACAGAGCCGAGAGCTTAGATATTTAGCACGTAGCAAAAGCAAGTGGTCACCAAATAATTCCTGCCAATCATGCCCCTGGGGTCCAAAAGGGCCACGCCCTGGAGCCCCTTAGCTCATATAGACTCATAATGGAAAAAAAAGCTTCAAAAATCTTCTTCCCTGAAACCAAAGGGCCCAGAGCTTAGATATTTAGCATGTAGCAATGGCAAGTTGTCACCAACATAAATCCTGCCAATCATGCCCGTGGGGTCCAAATGGGCCATGCTGCAGGGCCCCTTAGCTCCCATAGACACATAATGGAAAAAGCTTCAAAAATCTTCTTCTCTGAAACCACATGGCCCAGAGCTTAGATATTTAGCATGTAACAATGACAAGTGGTCACCTACATAATTCCTGCCAATCATGCCCCTGGGGTCCAAATGGGCCACACCCTGGGACCCCCTTAGCTCCCAAAAGTCTCATAATGGAAAAAAACTTTAAAAATCTTCTTCTCTGAAACCACAGGGCCCAGAGCTTAGATATTTCGCATGTAGCAACGGCAAGTGGTCACCTACATATTTCCTGCTAATCATGGTCCAAATGGGCCATGCCCCGGGGCCCCTCAGCTCTAATAGACTCATAATGGAAACAGCTTCAAAAATCTTCTTCTTAGAAACTGTGAAGCACAGAACTTAGATATTTAGTGTCTAACAACATAAAATAGCCAGCTACATAAATCCTGCTAACCCTGCCCCTGGGATCAAAATTGGCCACGCCCGAGCTCATCACCTCCAATAGACTTATAATGGAAAAAAACTTAAAAAATCTTCTTCTATGAAACCATAAGGCCCAGAGCTTAGAATTTTAGTATGTAGCAATGTCAAGTGGCCACCTACATAAATCCTGCCAGTTATGCCCCTGGGATCCAAATTGGCCACACCCAAGGGCTCTTTAGCTTCCATAGACTTACAATTGGAGAAACTTCAAAAATCTCCTTCTCTGAAACCACCGGGCTCTTATAATAAAAAAAACAAAAAAACTTAAAATAGTTAAAAAAATCTTCAAAACACTTCTTCTCTGAACCCATAAGTCCCAGAGCTTAGGCAATGTCGAGTGGTCGCCTACATGAATCCTGCCAATCATGCCCCTGAGGTCCAAATCCTGTGGCCCCTTACTTATAATGGAAAAAAGCTTCAATCATCATCTTTGAAACCATGAAGTACAGACCTTAGATATTTAGTATATAGCAACACAAAATGGTCGCCTACATAAATCCTGCCAACCGTGCCCTTTGGGTCAAAATTGGCCAAGCCCCAGGGCTCACTGGCTCCTATAGACTTATACTGGAAAAAACTTAAAAAAAACTTTTTCTCCAAAACCATAAGGCACAGATTTTGTTTGATTTGAGGTTTTACATCCCCGTCAACACTTTATAGGTCATTTTGGAGATGTCTTTTCCAATTTTGTGGGACTTTTACCCGACATTGAGATGAAATTACATCTCAAGCCCTGTCGCCCAATGAAACCAATAGGGTTTATAAGCATGGACACCGCTTTGCCTGAGCTTAGATATTTAGTATGTAGCAATGTCAAGTGGTCTCCTACACTAATGATTTTCTGGTACACAGGTGAGCGATATAGGGCCATTGGGCCCTCTTGTTTTATGTGACATAGCCTTTTTCCCATGCGATGTCTCAGGGTCTACACTGTTTGCCATTCCATTTGTACCTTTTGAACTCCTTGCCAGATAGTGAAACAAATTTGTTAAAATTTTGGGAGATTTACAAGTCCTAAAGGCATCTACATTTTTAGGATTTTTACGTTAGATTTATATTCAAATTGGGCTAGGTGCACAGGGGAAGTAAAGTGGAAGTAAAAAAATGTAACCTCCCTTATGAGCTCCATTGCAAGAAAACCTTTCTTTTGTGGGGTTTCTACCAGGTATACACAAACTGGCCTCCTAAGCTACACAGACTAGCAATAGTCTTGAAATTGAGCTGGGGCACAGCATTTCCTACAATTTACATGTGCGCCCAGCAAAGACTCGGATCAGCCTGTGCATCCATATAGTTTGACCAGAGACTTCTCTTGCTGCATGAAGGAACATTGGGCCCTTATCTATCCTTAGAGTGCCCAATGAAGACTCTGATCAGACTGCATAGATGTGCAGGCTGATCTGAGACTTCGCTGAGCACACATGTAAAATTATAGGAAATGCTGTACCCCAGCTCAATTTTCATACATGATACCTCCCTCACCAGGAGAGAGACTCCCTCATTTTGATGCTAATTTTTGCCCAAATTTTGCTAAAAGTTTGGCATCTCCCTCATCTGAACTGAGAATTTTCCTATATATTTTTAGCTCACCAGAATCGAAGGCTCCAAGGGGAGCTTATAGTATAGGCATTGGTCCGTCGTCCGTCGTCATCTGTGTCGTCAACATTTTCAAACAACATCTCCTCTGAAACTACTCGGCCAATTGAAACCAAATTACATGAGGAGCCTCTATGGGAAGGGGTAACCAAAGTTTGTTCAGGAGGACTGGGTCACTTGACCAATATGGCCCCCATGCCCATGTATGGTAAAAATCCTAAAAAATCTTCTTCTCAAGAACCGAACAGCCGATGATCTTGAAACATTGGTATGCAGCATCAGGGACTCGGGCCCTACCAAGTTTGTTCAAATGATGACCTTTGGTTGACCTTGACCTGTTTTACTTCAAGCTCAAATTTGGTCACTGAGACATTTGTATGGAAAAACGGCAAAACAGTGGATTTTTCTGATTGTATATTAGCTAGTAGCATCAGAAATGATATTTGCAATCAGCTGAATGGAAATTTATCAGTTTCAGAGGTCAAGGTCATTTACCGACCTTTGTCCAGGACGGTTCAGATTCAGTATTTTTATCTTCTTCTTCACTTAAACTATCTGGCCAATTGAAACCAAATTATATGTGGAGCCTCTATGGAATAGGGGAAGGAAAGTTTGTTCGTGAGGACTGGGTCACATGACCAATATGGCCACCATGCCCATATATGGTAAAAACCTTTAAAAATCTGCTTCTCAAGAACCGAATGGCCGATGCTCTTGAAAATTGGTATACAGCATCAGAGACTCTGGCCCTACCAAGTTTGTTCAAATGATGACCTTTGGTTGACCTTGACCTGTTTTATGTCAAGATCAAATCTGGTCACTTAGACATTTGTATGGAAAATGGCAAAGTAGTGGATATTTCTGATTGCCTGGTAGACTGTGACATCAAAAATGATATTTGCAGTTAGCTGAATGGAAGTTTATGAATTCCAAAGGTCATGGTAATTACTGACCTTTGTCTTGGATGGCTCAGATTCAGTATTTTTATCTTCTTCTCCAGTAAAAGAGCTGTGCTGATTGAAACCAAATTACATGAAAAGCCTCTATGGGGGTGAGGCAATTAAACATTCATGGTATTGTTGTCTCATGACCAAGATGGGCACCTTGCCTGTATATGGTATAAACCACATGACCTCTGGTGAGCGTAGTGGCCCATGGGCCTCTTGTTTTACATCTCCCTCATCACAGTGGCAAATCTCCCTCACAGTTAAAAAAGTTATCATATGTAGATATAGAAACAAGATGCATTATACTTTCCTAGCAACAAACCAATTGACATGTGCTGATCAGACAACTTTGCTATGCAGGCTGATCTGTACCTTAGCTGTTCATAGGTTTTCTCACAATCTGACTGATATATACATTTGTTTTACTTGTTGGTTTTTAGCTCACCGTCACGTAGTGACGAGGTGAGCTTTTGGGATCACTTTTTGTCCGTCGTCCGTCGTGCGTGCGTCCGTGCGTGCGTAAACAATTTCTTTAAACGACATCTCCTCCTAAACCACTGATCGGATTTTGACCAAACTTCACAGGAATGATCCTTAGGTGGTCCCCTTTCAAAGTTGTTCAAATGGTTCCGGTCCGTTGCACATCAAGGTCACAGGAGCCAAAAATAGATTTTTTTCACCAAAAACTTAAAAAATCTTCTTCTCTGAAACCACAAGGCCCAGGTCTTTGATATTTGGTATGAAGCATCATCTAGTGGACCCCTACCAAGATTGTTCAAATTATAGTGCTGGGGCCAAAAATGCCCCCGCCCCGGGGCCCTTTGGTTTTACATGGGCTTATATGGGGAAAATCTTTAAAAATCTTCTTCTCTGAAACCACAAGGCCCAGTTCTTTGATATTTGGTATGAAGCTTCATCTAGTGGACCCCTACCAAGATTGTTCAAATTATAGTGCTGGGGCCAAAAATGCCCCCGCCCCGGGGACCTTTGGTTTTACATAGGCTTATATAGGGAAAATCTTTAAAAATCTTCTTCTCTGAAACCACAAGGCCCAGGACTTTGATATTTGGTATGAAGCTTCATCTAGTGGACCCCTACCAAGATTGTTCAAATTATAGTGCTGGGGCCAAAAATGCCCCCGCCCCGGGGCCCTTTGGTTTTACATAGGCTTATATGGGGAAAATCTTTAAAAATCTTCTTCTCTGAAACCACAAGGCCCAGGACTTTGATATTTGGTATGAAGCTTCATCTAGTGGACCCCTACCAAGATTGTTCAAATTATAGTGCTGGGACAAAAAATGCCCCCGCCACGTTGCCCTTTGGTTTTACATTGGCTTATATAGGGAAAATCTTTAAAAATCTTCTTCTCTGAAACCACAAGGCCCAGGTCTTTGATATTTGGTATGAAGCTTCATCTAGTGGACCCCTACCAAGATTGTTCAAATTATAGTGCTGGGGCCAAAAATGCCCCCGCCCCGGGGCCCTTTGGTTTTACATAGGCTTATATAGGGAAATTCTTTAAAAATCTTCTTCTCTGAAACCACAAGGCCCATGCAGGACTTTGATATTTGGTATGAAGCTTCATCTAGTGGACCCCTTCAAATTATAGTGCTGGGACAAAAAATGCCCCCGCCACGTTGCCCTTTGGTTTTACATTGGCTTATATAGGGAAAATCTTTAAAAATCTTCTACTCTGAAACCACAAGGCCCAGATCTTTGATATTTGGTATGAAGCTTCATCTAGTGGACCCCTACCAAGATTGTTCAAATTATAGTGCTGGGGCCAAAAATGCCCCCGCCCCATTGCCCTTTGATTTTACATAGGCTTATATAGGGAAAATCTTTAAAAATCTTCTTCTCTGAAACCACAAGGCCCAGGACTTTGATATTTGGTATGAAGCTTCATCTAGTTGACCCCTACCAAGATTGTTCAAATTATAGTGCTGGGGCAAAAAATGCCCCCGTCCCGGGGCCCTTTGGTTTTACATAGGCTTATATAGGCAAAATCATTAAAAATCTTCTTCTCTGAAACCGCCAAGCCCAGGTCTTTGAAATTTGATGTGTAGCTTCATCTAGTGGACCTTTGCCAAGATTGTTCAAATTATAGCCTTTGTTGATGTTTGGTATGAAGCTTCACCTTTAAGACCTCCCTCAACATTATGCACATTAAAGCCCTGGGGCCAATAATGGCCCTCTCTGGGGCACACTTGTTACACTATGGATCAGGTGAGCGATCCAGGGCCATCATGGCCCTCTTGTTAGGTTTAACATCCCCGTCAACACTTTATGGGTCATTTTGGAGACATTGCTTCCAATTTTGTGGGACTTTTACCCAATAGGGTTTAAATGCATAGAAGGTCCAAGAGCATGCTTAGAACCTCTATGCGGTTTACCAGTACTCATGTGCGGTTGGTTTCAGTTCTGCTTGGAAGCATCATGCAGCCCAGTCTATTTGTCCTGGGGCTGACATTTGTAATTACTAGTATATAATTGGAAGAAATACTTCATTCATTATATTTGTAAATGCTGGTAATGTCCATTTCAGCTGTGAATGTTAATATAATTCCAAACAACGGAAATGATAGGGAAAATCCAAACAAACCTGGAGATGAAGACGCAGTTAAGGTCACCACCTTTGGTGTTGAGGAAACAGGTCAACCACCGAGTCCCAACACAGAAAGAAAAATGGAGCCACTTATGCCCACACCAGAACCAGAGTGTGGTGCAGTTAATGTCCACCAGCCTTTGGATGATGACAGGGGAGAGAAAGCTACATGTATTGCCACACACAATACTGATCTTCCAACTGCTGGCCAGTTGTTGTCAAGGCAACTGTCCAATCATGCTGAAGAAGTGGAGATGGGTAAAAGGAAGTTTATAGTGGGATCACGTGAGGCCGATATTCAAGATCTGGGAGTGTAGCCTACCGTAATAGGAAAAAATTCTAAATGTGCCATAAAATGTATAAAGCACTAGACCACCATTAACAACTACTGGAGATGGCAATTTAACCCTTGAGATGCCAAACATACAATTGTTCTTTGCTTTGTTGTCTGCTGGTTACTATAACACTTTTTGTACCAAATGGAATCTTCCAACTTATATATAGCACAAATCCATTTCAAAATTTAGGGGTGTCAGATTGTGTTTTCTTCAAAATTCATTTGGAAAATGGCTTAACTTTTTGCAAATAGTGTAGGCCCTGATCAGACGCAGAATCTGGGCCTGCACTGTTTGCTAGGGTACCCGTTTTGGGTTAAATAAAAGTCATTGTTGCCAACAGTGTGGATTCAGATCAGACTGCTCCTCTGATTAGAGTACACACTGTTTGCCTGCATGCAAAAATATGCAAGGAGACAGCACACAACATGAACAGACAACATTTTTAGGTGCAGTTTTTCTAGGCTTAAGGTTAAATTTGTTTTCTTGTTTTCAGTGAAAATAAGGCTTCACATTTCATGTTTCAGTCCAGGGACATAAAAATGAGCACAATGTTTTCTATGGCTGTGTTTGGTGTTTTAAGGTATGTGTGTTCCCATGATATTTTTTGTTTCTTTTCTTTTGTACCTTTGCATATTTTTATACCAGAATAATGTTACAGACATAGAGGATCATACATGAGTGGTCATTTCTTATGAAATTGGCCTTTGATTTTAACACGGGCCTGTGTAACAAAATAGGCTTATCAAAAATGTTTAGATTATATAGAAAAATGAACATAAATGGTCATTTTTCTATATAATCTAAACGTTTCTGTTTGGTTATAACACGGTTGTTTAACTAACATGGTTTCTGCTTTGGACCCCATTAATAGCGTTATAAAGAGGTTGTGGTGTATATGAGTTGCCATCCATATGGTATATCCTTTATTCTTGAATTGAATAGGGGCACCTCTCAAAGAAGGTTGGAAGGGTTGGGTCCATAGCGGGGAGCTGCTAGTCTTCAGACTAATCAAGATATAGAATGGGACACTGTGTGTTTCCTTGGAACAATTTTGGGGTTATCTAGTCCCCTTTAAAGCACTAGTCTTGTATTGTTTCATTTCATTGTTTTGTGCTAATTTCTGTATTGTATGTTAAATCTGTTGCACCCTTTTGTTTTATACTTGTATTTGGTGTTTTGTGCTAATTCGGTTTCTGGTATATCTGTATTGTTTTATTCTGTTGATTTGTGCTAATGTTTGTTTGTTTGTTTGATTTGAGGTTTAACGTCCCCATCAACACAGTATAGGTTATTTTGGAGACGTTGCTTCCAATTTTGTGGGACTTTTACCGACGTTGAGATGAAATGACATCTCAAGCCCTGTCGCCCAATCAAACCAAAAGTGTTTATAAGCATGGACGGTCCGACTCGCACCGCTTTGCCTGGCTATGCTTAGATCCTCTAAGCGGTTTACCAGTTCTCGTATGCGGGTTGGTTTCAGCTCTGCGTGGAAGCATCATGCAGCCCATCTGTTTCTTCAAGCCCCGATGGGCAGGGGGCCAGTGTTTTGTGCTAATATTTATTTCTGCTTCACCTGTATTGTTCTTAATCTGTTGTTTTGTGCTTATCTTTGTTCTGCATCTGTGTTGTTCTAAGCTAATATTTGTTTCTGCTACACATGTATTGTTCTAAATCTGTTGTTTTGTGCTAATCGTTGTTCTACATCTGTATTGTTCTAAGCTAATCTTTGTTTCTGCTACACATGTATTGTTCTAAATCTGTTGTTTTGTGCTAATCTTTGTTCTGCATCTGTATTGTTCTAAGCTAATCTTTGTTTCTGCTACTCATGTATTGTTCTAAATCTGTTGTTTTGTGCTATTCGTTGTTCTACATCTGTATTGATCTAAGCTAATCTTTGTTTCTGCTACACCTTTATTGTTCTAAACTGTTGTTATGTGCTAATCCTTGTTTCTGCTAGACCTGTATTGTTCTAAACTATTGTTTTGTGCTAATTTTGTTTCAGCTATACTGTACCTGTATTTGGTTTATACTGTTGTTTTGTGTTTATTTCTGTTAATATTTTTATGTTAATTAAATCTTCACTGTGCCATATTGACATTCTTTATTTGTTTTAATGTTGTATATAGGATTAACACATGATTTTAAATTGTCAAAAATTTGGTTTCATTCTAGGAATAATTTTAGTTACGAGTATTTGAGATAATAAAGTGACCAGTATTTATGTTACTGTATCACGACCTCTTTAACAGCTGTTGTTGGGCCCTGGTAGTTAAGCAACCGTGTTATTTCTAAAAAAAAAATGTATATGTTATATGGAAAAATGACTATTTATTTTTATCCCCGGTAACGATAGCTGGGACATATTGATTTTGCCCGGTCTGATTTTCAGTTTGTTTGTTGGCTGGACAAATTTAACCCATTTAGTACTGGAAATCCCAAAACGGGTAGTTGGCAAACAGTGCAGTCCCAGATCAGACGCTGCAGAACACGGCGTCTGATCAGGGCCTACTTGGTTTGCGAAAAGTTAAGCCATTTTCCAAATAAATTTTGAAGAAAAAACAACATGACACCCCTTTATTTTGGAATGGACTCCTATATATAAGGAGGAAGATTCCATTTGGTACAAAAAAGGGTTAACATTGATCATAAGTATTGAACCGTTTCAGATAGAGCATTCATATTTGGGCATGTAGTTTCCTTGTGACAAGGGCTTCCCACTCATACAAAACATTTTGACCTGTGACCTACTTTAAAGAAAAAATTGACATTGGCCATAAGTTTTGAACAGTTTCAGATAGAGCCTTCATATTTGGCATGTCAAGGTCTTCCCACTCATTCCAAAAAAAAAAATCGACCTGTGTCCTTGACCTGTGACCAACTTTGAAAAAAAAAATTGACATTAATCGTTTCAGATAGAGCCTTCATGTTTGGCATGATAAGGGCTTCCAACTTATACAAAAAAATTTTGACCTGTGACCTTCACCTAAAGAAAAAAATGACATTGGTCATAACTTTTGAACAGTTTCAGATAGGGCCTTCATATTTGGCATGTTGTATGTTCCTTGTGACAAGGGCTTCCCACTCATACCAAAGTTTGACCTGTGACCTTGCTGTTGACATGTGACCTATTTCAAAGAAAAAATTGACCTTGTCCAGGGGACATGTTCATGTTTCACAAACACATATTGTTCTGTTTAATCTATACATTGCTGGGGTCCATCTTTAACCCTTTTTGTATCAAATGGAATTCTCCTCCTTATACATAGCAGGTTTCCATTTCAAAATTTAGGGGTGTCAGGTTGTGTTTCCTTCAATTATCACAAAATATGAACCTTACCTGTGGCTATGTTGATATGTTCGCGTGCATATGTAGCACTATGCCAACCAAATATGTCCAAAGTTGGCATAAGGAGTATGAGGTTGCACCTGACTGTGAACAACTTTTTAGGCCTTGTTTCTATTATTAGAAAGAAAGTGCACTAATAATTGTCTATTTTTAGAGGGTAACGCATTTAGTACTAGTTCTAATCTACCATGTGGCCCTTTTCTTCCTTTTCCTGGGTAGAAACCAGTATTAAGCAATGTGGATAAAGTCTCTTGCTCAAGGAAACTATGCGTGGTGCTTGCGGGGATCGAACCGGCTACCTCTCGATCTCAAATCTGATGGTTTACCACTGCACCACAGCACTCCACTGTGCCCTGAATGCAGCAAATTCGATGAGGATTATTTTTGTGCTTAAATCGGGAAAGAAAAAAATGTGTCCTGCTCTTAACCCATTTTGTAAGGTAGTTGCACCGCCAAAACAAGTAATCGGTAATCAGTGCAGGCCTAGATCTGAATTCGCAGAATGCGGTGTCTGATCAGGGCCTAAACTGTTTGCAAAAAGTTCAGCCATTTTCCAAATAAATTTTGAAATAAAAAATGTCTTCCCCTAAATTTTGATATATATGGAGAAAGATTCCTTTTGGTTAAATATTTTTTACATTTTAACCCTTACCTTGCTGAATATTCATTTAAGACACACCCATTTCTGTCTGTCAATCAATCAAATTACTTGATGTAACTTATTGCTACAAATTCATAAATTGAATGCCAAACAGTGTAGATCCTGATCAGATGGCTTCTTCAGAAGCCATCTGATCTGGAGCTACACTGTTTGCAAAGATAGGGGTTGTCGTGAACAGTAAGATAAGGGTTAACATTTTTGAGCAGGATAAATTTGATGCTCAGTCAAGTGGATCAGACAAAAAGTTTAGTAACTTCAGGTCACAGTATGTAGAATGTGCCAAAGCAAATACTGTGATATACAGTAATATTGTGATATTAAGGGGAATAGATGCACCTGACCGATTTTTCTGCCATTTTTCAAAGGGAGACAACTTTCGGGACTTCCTGTTGAATTTTCTATAAACTCTGCCCCACAGAAAAAGGGGTCAGCTCTTAAAGGAAAGAATTTGCTCCTCATGAGCAAATTCTTTCCTTTAAGAGTTGACCCCTATTGACATGGGAGACAAAAATACTTTTGAAGGAGTTGCCTACCCTGAAGGTGTACCCATTCCCCTTAAAAGAATCTTTTTACTCAGAACAAATGTTGGGATAGAATGTCAGTATTACATGACAGAGCCAGCTCGTGGGAAAAGGGTACTCCTCAAACAGGAAACCAGCAAAGACTCTGGCAAGCCTGCGCAGCCTTGCAAGAGTTGTTCCTGTAAAAAGACATGGAATGGAAACTTTGAGGTAGCTCCATGCTGGAAGTTCACGTACTTAACCTACCGTAATGATCCTAAGTTTCAGGACATATAGGCCAAAGCAAACAGTGCAGACCCAGATCAGACTGCTCCTGAAGGAGCAGTCTGATCAGGGTCTTCACTGTTTGTCTTTCTGTCTGCACCTTTTGGCCTCCTAGGTGGATCATGGAACAAATATGTTACAGTTTAAAGAGTTACAGCAAGTCCTCTAGGTGTCCGAATTTTCAGGATCTTTACAGTAATAACTGGCTGCACGTTATTTGAAGGAAGTAAACTGGAGAATGATGAAGGCTCTTTTCTCAAGTGTAAGCTTAGTTATAGATGTTGGGGTCATACTTATTGATAGTGAGGCATTATGAGAATAGTTTAGGGACAGTTTTCTTTAGTTCTTACTGCAAATGTGTTGTAGGTGCTTGTTGGAAACATTGAATACTGGTTGATACTTCCACTGTTATATATTGGACAAGTCCATTTGTCACTTACAGTGTGTTGGGGTGTCTGTTTTTGATGGAAAGTCCTATAAGCAAACAGTGTAGACCCTGATCAGACACCACAGTGATCTGGGTCTACACTGTTTGCCAGTGTCCCTTTTAGGGTTTCCACGTTAGAATGGGATACAAACAAGTTTTTGAGATGATGACCCCTGAAAACCCAACATTATATAGAGAAAAGTGGGGTTTACATGAGTATACATTACTTTCCTTTCTCTTGCTCAGAAACATAGACTGGATGCTGGTTAGAACTGCCTCATTGTGGCAGTTCTAATGAGCACCCTAAGTCTTTGTTTGATGCAGAAATAAGAACATAATAATTGGTTCATCAGAAAGATGTCATTTTTGCAACTGTGAAAGAAACAATTACACCACATGGGTGCGTTACCCTTATAACCTCGCCGAGGCAGGTCTAACAAGTACTTACAACATGTTTTAATGAGAACTAAGAAAAATTATCCCTAAATTAATCACATTTCCTCTCCTTTTTGGGGGGCTATGGTTGTTGGGATACAGTGTCAGTTGTTGAATGTCAAATTTATTATAACTTATTTGAATGTGAATTTAACCCTTATCCCGCTTCATAAATTAAATAAGCCACTCCCATTGCTGATTATCAACCGATCAAATTTCTCGATATAATATATTTGTTCAATTCACAAACTGCATGATTTATTTTGGCTAGCTGATCTGGATCTGCACTGTTTACAAAGGTAGGGGTTGTCGTGAACAGTGGGATAAGAGTTAAAAATCTGGTATCTGCACTGTTTACAAAGGTAGGGGTTGTCGTGAACAGTGGGTCTGGTATCTGCATTATTATTTAAATTCAATTCACAAACTGCATGGCAAACAATGTAGATCCAGATCAGATGGCTTCTTCAGAAACCATCTGATCTGGATCTGCACTGTTTACAAAGGTAGGGGTTGTTGTGAACAGTGGGATAAGGGTTAAAATCTGGTATCTGCACTGTTTACAAAGGTAGGGGTTGTTGTGAACAGTGGGATAAGGGTTAAAATCTGGTATCTGCACTGTTTACAAAAGTAGGGGTTGTCGTGAAAAGTGGGATAAGAGTTAAAAATCTGGTATCTGCACTGTTTACAAAGGTAGGGGTTGTCGTGAAAAGTGGGATAACAGTTAAAAATCTGGTATCTGCACTGTTTACAAAGGTAGGGGTTGTCGTGAAAAGTGGGATAAGAGTTAAAAATCTGGTATCTGCACTGTTTACAAAGGTAGGGGTTGTCGTGAACAGTGGGATAAGAGTTAAAAATCTGGTATCTGCACTGTTTACAAAGGTAGGGGTTGTCGTGAACAGTGGGGTAAGAGTTAAAAATCTGGTATCTGCTTTATATTTATTACAAAATGTAAATATGGAAATGAATGTTGCGTAATGAATGGAATCATCATCTTGTTGGAAAACTTCTAAGGTAAGGATAAATGTTATAATGATATTACTTGTATTACGTACATGCATACATGTATGTGTTGTTGTATGCCCTCCATATGCCTAAATGGCAGTAAACATATTCTGTTCTATTCTATAATGAAAGGACCTACAGTATGTATACATGTATGTGTTGTAATATGACCTCCATGGGCCTAAATGGCAGTAAACATATTCTGTTCTATTCTATAATGAAAGGATCTACAGTATGTATACATGTATGTGTTGTTATATGCCCTCCATGGGCCTAAATGGCAGTAAACATATTCTGTTCTATTCTATAATGAAAGGACCTACAGTATGTATACATGTATGTGTTGTTATATGCCCTCCATGGGCCTAAATGGCAGTAAACATATTCTGTTCTATTCTATAATGAAAGGACCTACAGTATGTATACATGTATGATTTTGTTATATGCCCTTCATGGGCCTAAATGGCAATAAACATATTCTGTTCTATTCTTTAATGAAAGGACCTACAGTTTGTATACATGTATGTGTTGTTATGTGCCCTTCATTGGCCTAAATGGCAATAAACATATTCTGTTCTATTCTAGAATGAAAGGACCTACAGTATGTATACATGTATGTGTTGTTATATGCCCTCTATGGGCCTAGATGGCAATACACATATTCTGTTCTATTCTATAATGAATGGACCATCAGTAAAACTTCAATAGCTCGAACACATTCAGGACCAAGAAAATTTGAGACGGGGGTAGTTTGAGTTACTGAGGGTTAATCAAAGTACCAGGTCGGATGATGAGGGTAATATTTCTTTCTTCTATAGAATAAAGGTATAATGTGTGTACTCATTAGAATCGCCTTATTGTGGCAATTCTAATGAGTACACACAACATACATTTTCAAGATGAAATATAAAAGTTGCTAAATATTTCATTTTCTACCTACATGGGGAAGAAGTATCCATGGTATAGTGATTAAGCTATTTGCCTTATAAACCAGGGGTTAAATGGTTTGGTTCTGGGCTTCTCCAGGTCGTCTCCATATGACCATAGCTGTCGGTCATAAAAAACTCAATTAAGCGGCCCCGCCCATAGGGGCTTGAAGAAATATATGGGCTGCATGATGCTTCCACGCAGAGCTGAATCCGGCCCGCACACTAGTACTGGTAAACCGCTTAGAGGATCTAAGCCTGTCCAGGAACCACAGTGCGAGGGACCGTCCATGCTAATAAACCCTGTTGGTTTCATTGGGCGACAGGGCTTGAGATGTCATTTCATCTCAGTGTCGGGTAAAAGTCCCACAAAATTGGAAGCAACGTCTCTAAAATGACCTTTACAGTGTTGAGGGGGACGTTAAACCTCAAATCAAACAAAACAAACTCAATTAAGTCATCACGAAAACTCAACAATATAATTTTGACCCCCTTGAACCCCACTTTTATATAGTAAAACTGGGGTTTACAGGGATACATCTTAATTTTCTTATTTCTGCTCTAAAATATAGATTGTGGGTACTCGTTAGAACCGCCTCAATGAGGCGGTTCTAATGAGTACCAACAATCCATATTTTGGACAGAAATAAGAAAAATATCACAATTTTTTCATCTTAAACTTTTTGGTTTTCCAGCAGTAAAGTTTACAATGCATTAGTATAGGCATGTTTTCGTAATGACATACATTGGCAATTTTGCCGAGGGACTCAGTAACTGGTTTGAAACAGCCATGCTAAGCAAGACATAAGTGTTTGAGCCATTGAAGTTACAAAGTATTTTAAAAGTAAATCAATCATGTTTTTAATCGCATGTTGTAAGCTAAAGATAGACCAAGAACCAAAACATGACTATAGCTTTTTCTTTGTAAAGGCAGCAATGAGTTTTAGCTTTATATACTACCGTAATGGTCCAAATTATTGGGAAAGACAGGCCTAAGCAAACGGTGAAGATCCAGAGCAGTCTGATCAGGCTCTACACTGATTGCCATTCGGTCTGCATGTTTTGGACTCCTTGCTGGATCATTAAACAATTTTGTTTACATTTTATGAGAATTACAGCAAGACCTCAATGTGTCCAAATTTTTAGGAATTTTACGGTAATTCGATTTACTACCTTGTACTGTTGTACCAGGATATGCTCATCCTTTGCAAACAGTGACAGTCCAGATCAGCTGGCCATCTGATTGGGATCTTCACTGTTCTTCATTTAGTTTGCGATTTTAAAGGAATAAATTACATCAGGCACACATAATTTGATTGGTTGAAGGTCAAAAATGGGTTTGACAAAATTAATTTATTCAGTAGAACAATGGTCAACCCTTTGCATGCTTGAAACACGTAAAGGGGTACCTTGGCAAACAGTGCAGGCCCAGATCAGATGCCGCAGAATGCGTCGTCTGATCAGGGCCTGCAATATTTGCTGACAGAATTTTCCTTCAGAAATAGAATAAAAATAAAAAAAATAGCCCTGACACCCCTTATATGGGAAATGGACTTGTCCAACATATAGCTAAGGAAGAGTCCACTAGTATACAATGGGTTAAAGGCTGGATTTTACTGTATTGGTTTGTCTGGATGCTGAAATTATCTTTTACCCAAAGAAATTATAAGATTACCATCTGCTGCAGAGCTTTCTGCAGTACTTCAAGGGGTAACACCCAAACATTTAGGGCACAGATATGTCACTGATGAGACTGCACCAAAGTGCAGGCTTATCTGAGTCTTAACTGAGCATATGTCCAAGGACATATTTTTTGCTTCTTGTTGTGTATCTCTCACTTTGTCTTTGATAACTTTTCTGTCTTTGAACAAGTACAGTAAAATTCCGCTATTAAGACCACCTAAAATGAAGACTAAATCTGTTTTTAAAAGCTTATTTAAGAGGTTTCATGCATTCTTTCTTCGTGTGTTTGGCACTCAGTACCTCCTAATAAGAGACCACCTTTGGTACTGTTCAAAAGTGGTCTTAAAGACCACTTTTGAACAGTCCCAATGGTGGTCTTAATATAGGAATTTTACTGTATATGTTTTACTGTAAGATCTAGATTATCATGTAATCTCATTGGTTTTTTGTGTTTGGTTTTACGGCCCTTTCAAGATAATTTCACTCATATTGAGCTGATCATTAATCAGAGGTAGGCGAAAACCGGAGTACCTGGAGAAAAACCACCTGACCTTCCATTGCAGAACTTGGTGTCTCACATGCGACCCGAGCAAGGCTCAAACCACAGCGGTGAGAGACCTAATGATCAAGAGTCAGCGCTCTTAACCACTAGGCCAATTAATCTCATTGTTGGGCATCTCCATGTGGTCCTGTAAACTCATTGTTCTGACAAAACATTCCAATCAGACCACGAGCCCGACTCTGAAATACAAGAAATTACCTCTTCGGTGTTTGAATCATTTTGAGAAGGGTATTTATTTTGATAAATAATCTTGTTGAAACCTATGTTATGTGTACTTTAGGGGGTATTCGATTTAGTGCCCATAATTGTAGACTGGTACAAATACTTAACTCTTATCATGCTGTTCACGACAACCCTTATCTTTGGAAACAGTGTAGATCCAGATCAGATTGCTTCTGAAGAAGCCATCTGATCAGGATCTACACTGTTTGACATGAAGTTTATGAATTTGTAGCAATAAATTACATCAAGTAATTTGATTGGTTGATAGACAGAAATGGGTGTGGCTTAAATGAATATTCAGCAAGATAAGGGTTAAGCAAACATTGTAGATCCAGATGAGATGGCTTATAATGAGCCATCTCATCAAGATCTACAATGTTTGTTAATGACTTAAACTAATCTCCATGAGAATATAGAAGTTTCACACCATGCAATTTTGTAAGATTAAAGAAATAGATGGGCTGCATGATGCTTCCATACAGAGCTGAAACCAACTGCACATGAGTACTGGTAAACTGCTTGGAGGTTCTAAGTATGCCCAGGAAAAGTGGTGCGAGTCGGACCCGTCCATGCTTATAAACCCTATTGTTTCATTGGGCGGCAGGACTTGAGATGACATTTCATCTCAATGTCGGGTAAAAGTCCCACAAAATTGGAAGCAACGACGAGGACTTTAAACCTCAAATCAAACAAACAATATAGTTTTGTAAGAGTATTCTCCCTTGACCCACCATGTTGGAGACACAGGACATCTTTTTGTGCACAATTTTTAGCATTTTCATCACTTTATAAACGAATGACAAACAGAATTTAGTCATAATAAATTTCATGGTATCATTGTTTCAGTGTATTTCTCCTTGAGTCAAGAACATAATTAATGTTCCGAGTACATTGACTTTCTGTTAAAAATCAGCCTGGGTGTCTCCAACAAGGAAGGTAACTCTGTGTACCTCAATAGTGGAGTTTTCCAAATTCAATAATAGAGGAGTCCAGTTCAGAAACTCAGGATTGTAAAGGTTAATGGAGAAACAAGAAAATTGATCTTAAGGGGAATGGGATTACTTGGCAGATTTTTCTGCCATTTTTCAAAGGGAGACAACTTTCGGGACTTCCTTTCGCTTTTCTATAAACCCTGTCCCACTGAAAAGGGGGTCTACTCTTAAAGGAAAGAATTTGCTCCTCAGGAGCAAATTCTTTCCTTTAAGTGTCGACCCCTATTAACATGGGAGACAAAATACTTTTGCAGGAGTTGCCTCCCATAAAAGTGTATCCATTCCCCTTATATTATCCTTCTTTTCATCAGAAGCTGATTTATCAGAACTTCTTTGCAGCTTTAATAGATAAACAGATCTGACAGGTACATACCAAACATCCATTTTTGTATGGAATAAAGTGTTTTTATTTTTCTTCCAGCGTTGTTTGGTTTTTAATTACTTCCATAGTCCTCTTCAGACAGAGTCTTTCCTAAATTAATACAACTGGAAATGGGCCTCCAGGGCCTGACAAATGCAATTTGCAGTCAACTGCAAGTCAGTCACATTGCAACAACACATCCGTGCGATAAAATGGTTTATCATATGGTGTCGCGTCTGAGTGTGTAATAATGCCATGTAATAAATTTGATAATCCACTAGTGATAAATTTGATAATCCACTAGTGGATTAAATATGCAAATTAGTTAGATACGCCCCGTAACGTTACATGCAGACGTCCTTAACGCCGTCGCATTTACTAATGGCGGAATATTCACACTTTTGTAAAACAATCTTGAATAAAACGCATTTTAATTGTCATATGATAAATAGAACCTTGCATTCGTGCTCATGTATTATTGAATTTATTAAACTCTTTAAGGAAAAGGGATAGAATGCTCGACAAGGCCTCGCAATTATCCCTTTTCCTCAACTCGTTTAATGAATTCCATAATACATGAACACTCGTGTAAGATCCTCTATATCTCTCCTACCTCTTGTGCCAGCAATTTTTAAATCAAAATGTTTGATATTTTTCTTGTTAGCTTATCTGGAGGAAAGCTCTAGGTAAGCTTATGCCCTGGCCTGTTGTCCGTTGTCTATCCATTGTCCGTCATTAATTGTTCACATTTTCGACATTCTCCTCCCTAACTGAAAGTCGGATTAAGCTGATACCTGGTGGGAGGCATCCTGTTGACATGGAGATTCAGATTTGATAAAATGGTTCTGTTCGGATTTCCAAGATGGCTGCCATGGGGGCCAGCTTGAAATTCTTCAAATGACATCTCCCCCAGTACCAAGTCGAATTGAGCTGAAACTTGATGGGAGGCATGGGGGTGACATATTACCTAAGCCGAAGGCTCGTGAGGTATTAGTATGCCAATGGTCCGTCGTCCGTTCACATTTTCAACTAAGTATATCTTTAAAGCCAGTTGGCCAATCATGATTAAATTTCATGAGAAGCATTATCAGGTTGGGGGAAAAGATGCATCATGTTTTGGGGCTGATCAGATGGAAACTCTTGTTGCCATGGCAACATACAGCTCCCATACACTTACATTGGGTAAAACTTAAAAAATCTTCTTCTCTGAAACCACTAGGCCCAGAGCTTACATATGAAGCATGTAGCAATGTCAAGTGGTCCCCTACATAAATTGTGCCAATCATGCCCCTGGGGTCTAAACTGGCCACGCTCTGGGATCCCTTAGCCCCCATAGACTTATAATGGAAAAAAAAGCTTAAAAAGTCTTCTCTGAAACCGCTAGGCACAGAGGTTACATATCAAGCATGTAGCAATGTCATGTGGTCCTCTACATAAATTGTGCCAATCATGCCCCTGGTCTAAACTTGCCACACCCCGGGGCCCCTTAGCCCCCATAGACTTAAATGAAAAAAAAAAGCTTAAAAAATCTTCTTCTCTGAACTAATCATGCCCCTGGGGTCTAAACTGGCCACGCCCTGGGGCCCCTTAGCCCCCATTGACTTAGAATGAAAAAAAAACTTTAAAAAATCTTCTTCTTTGAAACCAGTGGGTCCAGAGATTACACATTAAGCATGTAGCAAAGACCATGAGACAAACAGCTAAATAAAATTTCCTCAGGTGAGCGGTTAGGTTCAAGGAGCCTCTTGTTCAGATTTGCTAAAATCGTTCCGTTCCAATATCCAAGATGGTCATGGCGGCCATATTGAAATTCTTAAAACGACATCTCCTTCAGAACCACTGGTCAAATTGTGCTGAAACTTGATGGGAGGCATCGGGTTGGCATGGAGATTCAGATTTGCTGAAATCGCTCCATTCCAATATCCAAGATGGCCATCATGGTGGCCATCTTGAAATTCTTCAAACAACATCACCCAAACCAAAGGTTGAATTGAGCTGAAACTTGATGTGGGTATCAGGGTGACAAGGAGATTCAGATTTGCTAAAATCGTTCAGATCCGATATCCAAGACGGCCATCTTGAAATTCTTCAATAGACATCTCCTCCCGAACCAAAGGTCGAATTGAGCTGAAACTTGATGGGAGGCATCAGGATGACTTGGAGATTCAGATTTGATAAAATCATTCCCTTCCGATATCCAAGATGGCTGCCGTGGCATCCATCTTGAAATTCTTCAAACAACATCTCCCGAACCAAAGGTCCCATTGAGCTGAAACTTGATGGGAGGTATGAGGGTAACACGGATATATTGGTTTGCTAAAATTGCTCCATTCTGATATCCAAGATGGCCATCTTGAAAGCCATTTTGAAATTATTCAAACAACATATCCTAAACCAGAGGTCTGATCAAGCTGAAACTCGATGGGAGGCATCAGGTCGACATGGAGATTCAGATTTGATAAAATCATTTCATTCTGATATCCTAGATGGCTGCCATAGTAGCCATCTTGAAATTCTTCAAAGGACATCTCCCAAACCAGAGGCTGGATCAAGAGGAAATTTCATGGAAGGCCTCAGGGTGAAATGGCAATTCAAATTTGCTAAAATTGTTCTGAATTCTTCAAATGACATCTCTTCCTGATCCAAGGGTTGGATTGAGCTGAAACTTGATGGAAGGCTTTGGGGGACATGGAGATTCAGATTTATTAAAATTTTTCTGTTCTGATATCCAAGATGGCTGTGCATGGAGGCCATCTTGAAATTCTTCAAAAGACATCTCCCAAACCAGAGGTTAGATCAAGCTGAAACTTGATGGGAGGCATTGGGGGGACATGGAAATTTGTATTTGCTAAAATCGTTCATTCTGATATACAAGATGGCCACCATGACGGCCAGCCTGAAATTCTTCAAAGTACATCTCCTGAACCAAAGCCTCGTCAGCCTCAATAGCGC
Source organism: Lucinisca nassula (assembly GCA_963580285.1). Lineage (NCBI taxonomy): Eukaryota > Metazoa > Mollusca > Bivalvia > Lucinida > Lucinidae > Lucinisca > Lucinisca nassula. Next base: position 82,345,895 of record OY757025.1, read on the forward strand.
AATGGTTAACACTTTCAACTTATGATTGAGAGGTTGTGTGTTCGAATCCGGCCAGCGGTATCGAGGTGTGTCCTTGGGCAAGACACGTAATGACACTGCCCCACTCCACCCAGGTGTAAATGGGTAGCAGTGGTGTAAAAGCCACTGCCTCTCGCGTGCACGCACGTGAAAACACCTGGAATGAGTGTTTGAGAGCGATTCAAAAACTTGAAGCTTTCATCGCAATCAAACTAAAATAAATTAGTATAAACTTACCAAAAGTCATATGGTCCTGAAACTTAATTGGAGGCATCTGGGGCAACATGGAGATTCAGAATTGCTGAAATTATTCTGTTCTGCTATCTAAGTTGGCTTCCATGTTGGCCATATTGAAAAGCTTCAAACCACATCTCCTACTGAATGGTCTATTGCATTGAGTTGAAATTGTTGGGAGGCATTTGGGTGATATGAGATACAGAATTGCTAAAATGGTTGCATTCTGATATACCAGATGGTGGCTATCTTGAAATTCTTCAAACCACCTGTATAGTAATTACATACATTGTATAAGATTTACAGGGCAGGATAGCTTGGGTGTTGTCAGTATATGTCAAACTCTCTGAGTCCACAAGCAGATTCAGTATTGTGGCTTTTTTGCAAATGGCCATATACAACACTGTAAAGGTCATTTTTAGCTCGTCTGTTTTTTGAAAAAAAACTTTCGAGCTATTGTCATCACTCCGGCGTCTGCGTTGTCGTTGTCGTCTGGCGTCGTCGTTCCAAAAAAAACTTAACCTTGGCTATAACTTAAAAAGTATTAGACCTAGCCTCATGAAACTTCATACACACACTCATCATCACAAGAGCTACATTTTGACCAAGGACCATAACAACATTATTGATTTTGGCTGAATTATCTCCCCTTTTCCAATTTTTTTCTGAAACACATTTTTTGCTCTCATTTTAATACTATTCACAACAGAGCCTTCAAACTTCACATGAATGTTCCTTGGGACAAGACCTTTTCAGTGATACCACACTTTTTGATCTGTGACCTTGACCTTTGAACTTTGATCTATTTTTCGAAAATTTAACCGAAAACCTTAACCTTGACCATATTTCCAAAAGTATTTGGCCTACCTTCATGAAACTTCATACACATACTCACCATCACAAGAGCTACATTCCCTACAAGTTTTATAACTCCATCTTGCAATTTGATTGAATTATCTCCCCTTTTCTCTCCGTTTTTTTAAATTGTTTTTGTCTCTTATTTCAATACTATTCACAACAGAGCCTTCCAACTTCACATGAATGTTCCTTGGGACAAGACCTTTTCAGTCATACCACGCTTTTTGACCTGTGACCTTGACCTTTGAACTTTGACCTATTTTTCGAAAAATTAACCAAAAAACTTAACCTTGACCATATTTCCAGAAGTATTTGGCCTGCCTTCATGAAACTTCATACTCACACTCACCCATTATCACAAGAGCTACATTTTGACCAAGGGTCATAAATATATTATTGATTTTGGCTGCATTATCTCCCCTTTTCCAATTATGATGCAATTTCACTGATTTGTCTATGTGACATGGAAAAACAGACGAGCATGGCGCCGCTTGCGGTGCTCTTGTTGAGACGTTGCTTCCAATTTTGTCGGGTAAAAGTCCCACAAAATTGGAAGCAACGTCTCCAAAACGACCCTTACAGTGTTGACGGGGACGTTAAACTTCAAATTAAACAAACAAACAATCACCATAGTTTTGATTGTGTTTCAGTTGTATTCACATGATTGGCTGACTTGGTTTACTTTTTTGACAATAGAATATGTCAAAGGCAGGTGCAAACGATAGCTCTGCCCTGCCAAACTATTCACTTCCACTCTGCATTAACTTATCTCTTCCTGAATCCTAAATCAGACTAAGCTGTTCAGAAACTTAATCAGAAGCATCAAGATAACATGCAGATTCAGAACTGCCAAAGGTAATGTGATCTGATAGACAAACTGGCCAACAAGGCACAATGTAATATATGATCAGCCTCATCAAGGTGAGCGATTCTGGCCCACTTGGGCGCTCTAGTTCTAGTTCAAAAATAGATTGTGGCTGCTCAGTGCTCATTTGAACTGCCTGGATGAGGCAGTTCTAACAAGTTCCTTCAATGATACTTTTTGAACCCCCCCCCCCCCCCACACACACACACACCCTTAAAAGGATTAAACCCTACCTACTTGTTTTTACGTGTCTGCACACCCCCCCCCCCCCCCATTTCAAGCTCAGAAGCACCTTAAATCTGCATTTTCCTACCCCTGGATAGTTGTGTTTGCTTTAGGATTTGTTGGGCAAAAAAGTGACCCTCACATCCGAAAAATTGTGGGTGTATGGCCCAACCGGCCGTTAAAATTTATATCTGAGGGTGTCTGGGGTCAAATATGCCTCAAAATCCCCGAGTGGGAAAGGGTTAATGAAAAAATCCCAACTGACCAAAATAACGTTTTTTCATCATTTTATTGCAAGAAACAATATTTCAGATATAATTAATGCATTTTAGACTAAAATTCAGTATGTTCCCAGATTCAAGTTAACCCTTTCCCACTCAGATACGTGTTTTTACGTGTCTGCACCCCACCCCCAGCATTTCAAGCCTCAGAAGCACCTTAAATCTGCATTTCCTACCCCTGTTTGGCAAAAAAGTGACCTGTTTTTTCGCGCCCCTCGCCACTAAAAATATTCTGTGGGGGATTGAAGGTGGGGGGGTGGGGGGGGGGGGGGGGGGCAACGCCTCTATTTGTTGGAGAAATGTCAAACCTGGGATATTTGTGCCATGTGACCCCATGATTGACCTCAAAATAAAATATATCTAGGTCACTGTGACCTATATTTCATGGTTCAGTGATGTTGCCTATTATCTTGAAAGGAGAAATGTCATACCTGGATTATCAGTTCCATGTGACCTGATAGTTGACCACCAAATATATCTAGGTCAGTATGACCTATATATACCAAAGTCGTTAAAAATGGTACTAGCTGCTCCTCGCTTGGCACTCAGATTTACGGGGTAGAGCTAGGACTGGTTGATCCAGTGTCAGGATAATGTGACTGGGTGTGGTATCATGTAATGTGTCTGGGACATGATACTTCAGTGAGGCAGCACTATAAACGTGAGCATTGAGCTCCCTGTCGCAACCAGACACCGTCGTGATATGACTGAAAAATTGTTGAAAGCGACGTTAAACCCGAATTCACACACACATGACCTATATTTCATGGTTCATTGATTTTGCCTATTATCTTGAATACTATTTGATGGAGAAATGTGATACCTGGATTATTAGTTCCATGACCTCAAAATATATCCAGGTCAGTGTGACCTATATTTCGTGGTTCAGTGATTTTGCCTATTATCTTGAATACTATTTAATGAAGAAAAATCATACCTTGATTATTAGTTCCATGTGACCTGCTGATTGACCTCAAAATATATATAAGTCAATGTGACCTATATCTCATGCTTCAGTGATTTTGCCTATTATCTTGAATACCATTTAAGCGAGAAATGTAGTACCTGGATTATTAGTACCATGTGACCTGATGGTTTACCTCAAAAGTATATCTAGGTCAGTGTGACCTATATTTCATGGTTCTGTGATTTTGCCTATTGTCTTGAATACTATATTGATAATGAAATGTTATACCTGGGATACTACTTCAATGCAACCAGATGATTGACCTCAAAATATATGTAGGTCATTGTGACCTGTATTTCATGGTTCAGTGACTATGACTTATATCTTGAATACTATTTGATGGAGAAACTGCATGTGTTAATAATCAATTCCATGTGACCAGATGATTGACAAAGAAATATATCTAGGTCAGTGTGACCTATTTTCATGTTTCAATGCCTTATAATTGAGACACTTATTTGATTCTGAAGTGTAATATCTGGAATATAGGTTCCATGACCTGATGATTGACCTCAAAATATATGTGAGTGTGACCTATATTTCATGGTATAAGTGAGTGTGACCTATATTTCATGGTTCAACAGTTGTACCTTATATCTTGTTCACCCCCGCCCATTGGGGCTTGAAGAAATATATGGGCTGCATGATGCTTCCACGCAGAGCTGAATCCGGCACGCACACTAGTACCGGTAAACCCCTTAGAGGATCTAAGCCTGTCCAGGAACCGTGGTGCGAGGTGGGACCGCCCATGCTAATAAACCCTATTGGTTTCATTGGGCGACAGGGCTTGAGATGTCATTTCATCTCAATATCGGATAAAAGTCCGACAAAATTGGAAGCAACATCTCCAAAATGATTTTTACAGTGTTGACAGGGACGTTAAACCTCAAATCAAACAAAAACCTTATATCTTGAAGGCGCGAAACAGGCGAGCTATGCTGTCATGCGACAGCTCTTGTTCTTATTTCTGCTCCAAGACATGAGGCCTGAGGCGGTTCTAACGAGCACCCACAACCTATGTTTGTAGTATAAGAAAAATATGGATTTTCATCAGAAAAGTAGCCATTTTAGAGATGTGAAAAAATGCACTATGTCGCACAGGTGTGCCACCATAAGGCACAGCTCACACGCGACCAGAGAAAACTCGGGTTTACGGGGGTATATATTATTTTTCTTATTTCTGCTCCAAGACATAGGTTGTGGGTACTCGTTTAACAAGAACCCACAATATATGTTTGCAGTATAAATAAGAAAAACATCACAGCTTTTCATAGCAAAGTAGCCACATTGGAGATGTGAAAAAAATGCACTATGTCACATGGGTATGTTATCGTTAATTGGGGCTACCATACGGCACAGCTCACACGGGACTTGATGTTGTAACGTTTCAAATTATCAGATAGTCTGCTTACTACATTTGAAGCAGCAATTCAGAATTTCAAACATTTATAACTTAGTAACTTCTGAATGAAAACATTAGGTGTGCGTATGAGTTTTTTTTAAATTAAATCGAAAGCAACTTTTTGGTTCCAGACTTCGTTATATTATTTATTTTTATTTTTTTTCCTCTTTTTCACCAGCTTTCCTGAAGAAAAAGGTTGCAATCGAATCATCATAATCAGGTTGTATTAGAGAAGGGGAATTGATCATTATTGTTCAGTGGGGAGAGGAAACCCCAACCCTTGGGTCCCGTGGTCATGTTGGAAACTCGGCAAAGCCTCGTTTCCCACATGACCACTGGATCTCGAGTTGGGATGTCTGTCCCTACAGATGACAATGATGGATTCTGTTTTCCTCAGGCAACTGGACAAGGATTTTTCAGGCCTATGGTCTCTGTGGTTTTGTGGTGCAGAGTGCTGAATCTTTGTCCATCAAGTTTGAATCACTACTAGCAGACAGCATTTTCAACCCTTGACCTGCTGGATATTTATATATACCACACCCACTACAGATTATCAACCAATCAGATTTCTTGATGCAAATATGAATGCAAGTAGAACGTTTTCTCATGCACTAATGCGAAAATCACCTGGAAATAAATATCACAGCGTAGAAAAACATTTTACCTATACATTGATACCAAACCTGTTAAAATCCGTCCACTTTAGCCATGTATATCGTTCGATAAACACTGTCTACTCTTATATACTAATACAAAACATGGTTGGAAGAAGGTCAGAGTATGCCGTTGAAATACGGGCCTATATTAAGTATCGTATTCTTGGTATACGGTGCAAAGACATTTTTGATGAAATATGTTCGGTTTATGGGCATAATGAAATGTCTTTTCCGACAGTTTTTTGTTGGTGTAAGTTTTGTTTGTTTGATTTGAGGTTTAACGTCCCCGTCAACACTGTAAAGGTCATTTTGGAGACGTTGCTTCCAATTTTGTGGGACTTTTACCAGACATTGAGATGAAATGACATCTCAAGCCCTGTCGCCCAATGAAACCAATAGGGTTTATTAGCATGGACGGTCCGCCTCGCACCGCGGTTCCTGGACAGGCTTAGTTCCTCTAAGCGGTTTACCAGTACTAGTGTGCGGGCCGGATTCAGCTCTGCGTGGAAGCATCATGCAGCCCATATATTTCTTCAAGCCCCTATAGGCGGGGGCAAGAAATTCAGCTGTGGGCTAGGCTCAACAGAAGATGCACCACATGATCGTCGGCCGAAAAGAGCAAAATCTGCCAAGATGGTTGCTAGAGTGAAAGAAATAGTTGCTACCGATGCACGATACACCACTAGGCAAATAGCTAGTACGGTTGGCAATTCATTGGGAGCAGCTCATACAATTCTGAAACGAGATCTGAATATGAGAAAGATCTGTGCTAGATTGATTCCCCATCTGTTGACAGATGAGCAGAAAAAGACACGCGTTCAGTGCGCCAAGAAGTTGCTTAAAAAGTTTCCAAATTACAATGCACTGTCTTTCGCTAATGTCGTCACAGGTGACGAGACATGGGTTCACTTTTTTGAGCCAAAACGAAAGATTCAGAACAAAATATTGGCAACAAAGTATTGCAAAAGACCATGCATTGCAAAGCGGACCATGAGCGTCAAGAAGGTAATGTATGCCATATTCTTTTCAAATCAGGGCCCTGCTATTCAGGTTGCTGTACCTAAAGGCAAATCTGTAAATGCGAAGTTTTACAAGAATAAAATTCTTCGAAAATTGAAGAAATATTTCAAAGAACGAAGACCCGCAACTGGTTTGGCCAATGTCAGATTGCTACATGACAGTTCGTCATCGCACAAGGCGTTCATTGTGCAAGACTATCTGAAGCTGGAAAAGGTTGTTGAACTCCCTCACCCCCCCCCCCCCGTATTCCCCTGACCTTGCCCCGTGTTACTTTTTTTGTTCCCGCAGCTGAAAAAATACCTTTCTGGTCAAAAATTTGTACAGCGCAATATTCCAGTGCCTTCATAGTATACCTCGAAAAGACTACCAAAATGCATTCAATGATTGGATCAGAAGTCTGAAAGTTTGTATATCTGTTAAAGGGGAATACTTTGAGGGTACAAAATAAATTTTTCATCGAAATCTATCACAGAATAATTTTTATGTGCTTAGTTACATTCATATTTGGACAGTCCTCGTAACTGCAACAAATTCATAAACTGAATGACCAACAACGAAGATCCCATCTGATCTGGATCTTCATAGTTTGAAAAAAAAATAAGGTATATCCCGGCTCAGTAGCACAACATATAGCATAATGCAAAAATAGCTTCCATGCAGAAAGTGTCTGAGAAATAAGAGACACCCGCTAATCTTCAAGTACATTGCTGCAAAGTATCATCAAGATATCTGCAAAATATTCCATGTGTGGTGTTTATTAGGGCTAACCAGCTGATACTAGGGACCCCTTCTCAACATGATATAGAATTGTATCCTGATCTCGTATATTGAAGGTAATAGAAGTTATGTGTTAGAGGCATGCTCGGTAAAAATTAAAGTAAAAGCTATTGGCGCTTTGCTCGGCCCCCATCAATGGGGGCTTGAAGAAATAGATGGGCTGCATGATACTTCTACGTAGAGCTGAAACTGACCCACACATGAGTACTGGTAAACTGCTTAGAGGATCTAAGCCTGCACAGGCAAAGCGGTGCGAGTCGGACCGTCCATGTTATAAATCCTATTGGCTTTATTGGGCGACAGGGCTTGAGATGTCATTTCATCTCAATGTCGGGTAAAAGTCCCACAAAATTGGAAGCAACGTCTCCAAAATGACCTTTACAGTGTTGACGAGGAAGTTTAACCTCAAATCAAACAAACAAACAAACAAATTGGTGCTTTGCTACTTGAATTACCCACTCTTGTATCAAGAACTCATTCTTATTGCAACCACATACTATCATTATATCTCAAAGGATGTTGGAGTCATATCAGTGTTATACTGCCAGAACAGTGAACTCAAATACAGTGGCACCCAGAGTTGTTGTTTTTGCACATGACAAGCTGTCTCAGCCCAGTGTAGAGTTAAACCAAGTATCATCCAACTACCTCAAAACATGTTGGGGTTATGGGGATCACAAGGTTATACTTTCAGGGAAGATAATTAGAATAATGTGGTATTCACAGTTGCGGTTCTTATTCATACCATGCTTTCTAAATCTTGTGTACAATTGAGCCAACACACGACAAAATCTACAATAAGACGTGCACCCAACAAAGACTCAGTCTGATCAGAAAAGTCTGATCAGAGCCTTCTTGTGCACTGTAAGGTTTAGCTAAGGACCCAGTGCTCCTACATGCAGCAAGAGAATTCTCTGGTCAGACTATATGGATGCGTAGGCTGATCTGATTCTTGGCTGGGCGCACATGTAAACTGTAGGAAATGCTGTGCCCCGGCTCAGTAATCATCGTATCAACATATCTCAAAGGATCTTGGAATGATGGTATCTTGAGGTTCTACATTGATGGAGATAATGGAAATACCATGGCACCCACAGGTGTGGTTTTTGCTCATGACATCCGTCTAATGTACAAATGTACCAAGTTCCAACATATCTCAAAGGATCTTGGAATGATGGTATCTTGAGGTTCTACATTGATGGAGATAATGGAAATACCATGGCACCCAGAGGTGTGGTTTTTGCTCATGACATCGGTCTAATGTACAAATGTACCAAGTTCCATCAATATATCCCAAAGGTGTTGGAGTGATGGCAATCACAGGGTTATATTGTCAGGGAAGGGTTATATTGTCAGGGAAGGTAACTAATACCACAGCACCCAGAGTTGTGGTTCTTGCTTTCTCAACCTCGTACAACTGTACCAAGTACCATCAATATATCACAAAGGGTATTGGAGTTATCGCAATCATAAAGCTGTGTCTACAGATACATCAGCTGACAAACAGATGGATGGATGCATGCACACGAGGCTGAAACTTATATCCCCCGAACCTCTTTGGTCGGGGATGAAAACTGATCAGACTGCACATGCTGATTTGAGTCACTGATGTTTCAGAAATACACCACTTCAGGTCTGGTTCTGTCAAATTCGTAATCAGGTCAAAGATTTCATCCCCAGAACTGGCAAGATTATTTTATTGATACTGGCAGATCGTAATTCTCAACCTCCCACATACTCAAGAAGGGCAATAATTTCAGTTCTTTTTTGTTTTTAAGGGGAATAAGTATATTGTCAGGGGAGGCAACTCCAGCAAAAGTATTTTTGTCTCCCCATTTCAATAGGGGTCAACTCTTAAAGGGAAGAATTTGCTCTTGAGGAGCAAATTCTTTCCTTTAAGAGTAGACCCCTTTTTCTGCTGGATTGAGCCTTTAGAAAAGCAAACAGGAAGTCCCAAAGGTTGTCTCCCTTTGAAAAATAGCAGAATAATGTGCTGGGTGTTCCCATTCCCCTTAATCGCTATGAAATATTCAGAAATCTACAAGCCTTCATTATGCAGGATGAGTGTAATGAGTGTAATTTTGAAGAAGTTTTAAGCCCTGACTTTCTGCAATATTAAAAGAGAGACAACTTGCTACTTTCCGTTTGCTTTCTTGTACCCGAAATAATACATGTACTCTCCAGACTAAGGCTTCACGATCAATCGGATAACTGATTGATAAAATCCATAAAAATGATCATCTTTACCAATTTGCTAGTAACTGATTATTTAATAAGTACAATTTACTACCCAATGTTGTGTCTAAACACCACGAAAACACACATATATTATTCTGACCCCTTTGAACCCCACTTTGATACAGTAAAACTGGGGTTTACCGGGGTGAACTTTATTTTTCTTATTTCTGCGCTAAAATATACACTGTGGGCACTCGTTAGAACCGCCTCAATGAGGCAGTTCTAACATGTACCCACAATCTATATTTTGAGCAGAAATAAGAAACAAGATGTGTTTGTGAAACACCGATGCCCCCGGACAGCGCCTGTGCAATATGAAAGCCCCATCACTAAATTATGTCATGGTTGAGGCCACAAGGTCACGAGGTAAAAAATTATGGTACCACTGGAAAGGTCTTGTGAGAAAGAATACACATGTGAAATATGAAAGCTCTATCACTTACCAATCAAAAGTTATGGACTATATTAAAGTTTTTAAAAAGTAGGTCAAACATCAAGGTCAAAGTCACAAGGTCAAAAATTATAGTACCACTAGAAAGGTCTTGTGACAAGGAATGCACATGTGAAATATGAAAGCCCTACCATTTACCAATCAAAAGTTATGGCCAATGTTAAAGTTTTTAAAAAGTAGGTCAAACATCAAGGTCAAGGTCATGAGGTCAAAAATTATGGTACCATTAGAAAGGTCTTGTGACAAGGAATGCACATGTGAAATATGAAAGCTCTAGCATTTACCAATCAAACGTTACGGCCAATGTTAAAGTTTTTAAAAAGTAGGTCAAATGCCAAGGTCAAGGTCATGAGGTCAAAAATTATAGTACCAATAGAAAGGTCTTGTGACAAGGAATGCACATGTGAAATATGAAAGCTCTACCATTTACCAATCAAACGTTACGGCCAATGTTAAAGTTTTTAAAAAGTAGGTCAAATGCCAAGGTCAAGGTCATGAGGTCAAAAATTATAGTACCAATAGAAAGGTCTTGTGACAAGGAATGCACATGTGAAATATGAAAGCTCTATCACTTACCAATCAAAAGTTATGGCCAATGTTAAAGTTTTTAAAAAAGTAGGTCATATGCCAAGGTCAAGGTCATGAGGTCAAAAATTATAGTACCAATAGAAAGGTCTTGTGACAAGGAATGCACATGTGAAATATGAAAGCTCTATCACTTACCAATCAAAAGTTATGGCCAATGTTAAAGTTTTTAAAAATGAGGCCAAAAGTAGGTCAAATCTCAAGGTGAAGGTCACGAGGTCAAAATTTATGGTACCTCTTGAAAGGTCTTGTGACAAGGAATGCACATGTGAAGTATGAAAGCTGTATCACTTACCATTCAAAAGTTATGCCCAATGTTAAAGTTTTTGCAGACGGAGAAACGGACAAACGGACAAACAGACAAACGGACAAACAGACAAACGGACAAACAGACAAACAGACGGACAGACCAAAAACTATATGCCCCCCAGAATCTTAGATTCCGGGGGCATAAAAATATCACAATTTTTCATCTAAAAATATTCATTTTTCGGCTGTAAAATTGACAATGTATAGGCATGTTTTCCTAATGAAAAGTGGGACACGTGGCAAGCAGTGCAGACCCTGATGAGAAGCTGTGTTTTCTGCAGAATATCATCAGGGTCTACAGTGTTTGCTTAGGCCTGTCTGTCTTAGTACATATGGTTAAGTATAACATATATAGTTATGATTAAATCTTCAGAGATTACTAATTGATTATCCATCCCAATGGCAGGACTGATAATGGATTATTTTTTCATCGCTGATTATCCAGCCCAACTCCAGACCCTTTGAAAATGTTATCTACTCTTACGGGTAAAAAATATTGCTCCTTTGGAGCAACTCTTCTAGAGTAGACCCCTACTTATTAGGAAATACACCACAACCTTTTGGGGTCCAAAGCAGAAACCATGTTAGTTAAATAACCATGTTATGTCCAAACAATATACATGTTAAATTATACAAAACAAATACAATTTTTTATCATTTTTCTATATAAGCCAGATCTTGAGAAATCCAATTTTTATTGCATCTGCGAACAACAAACGTGCTGATCAGCCCGCGCATCCGCGCCGTCTGATCTGCACCTTTGTGTTCACTCGAAGACAAACACGGGGTCGTGGGTTCAATCCCGGGCTTTTCCAGACTTTCAGATGAGTCTTTAAATTGAGGTCCTGTCTCCGTATGATCTTAGCTGTTGGTGAGATGTAAAAAAGACACAAACCCAGAAGGATTTCATTAAACATGGCTCATATAATCTATTTATTTTTGTCATCTTTACTTTGTGTTATATGATCCAAAACCTTGTTATATTGAACAGTGTTATAAAGACGTTAACCATCATGATCCTAAGTATTGGAACTAAGCAAACAGTGCAGACCTAAGCAAACAGTGCAGACCCAGACCAGAGTGCTCCTGAAGAAGCAGTCTGATCAGGATCTACACTGTTTGCCATTCTGTCTGCACCTTTTGGACTCCTTGCTGGATTGTGGAACAAATTTGTTAAAATTTTAGGAGAATTTCAGTAAGTCTTCAAGATGTCTGCATTTTTACAGTATGTGTATTTTAACACATTTTTTATGAGAGACCCTGAAAATGGGATACTGACAAATGGTGCAGGCCCAGATCAGACGCCACAGAATGCCGTGAAGGTGAGTATGTACAGACTGGTGATACTACCAGTATTAGGCGGTATATGCCCCCACACACTGAAAATGGCAGGAGCAGAATTAGGTATCCCAAAATTATTGTTATTACTCCTTTTCTAGAGCTATGTACGATTTCTAACCCTTATCCCACTGATTAATTAATTCAGCCACACCCATTTCTGATTTTGAACCAATCAGATTACATACTGTAATTTATTTCTGCAAATTCGAACTGAATCTCAGTGTAGATACTGAGCGGATGGCTTCATCTGATCTGGATCTAAACTGCACAGATAGAGGTTGTCATGTTCAGCGGGATAAGGGTTAACCAATTTTGTACCAGAAACGCCAAAACGGGTACCGGGGCAAATATTGCAAGCCCAGATCAGACGCCGCAAAACGCGGCGTCTGATCAGGGCCTCCACATTTTGCAAGAAGTTCAGCCATTTTCCAAATCAATTTTGGAGATACCACAACCTGACACCCCTAAATTAAGAAATGGACTCATGCTTTATATAAGGTGGAAGATTCCATTTGGTACAAAAAGGGTTAAGGCTGAGGAAAGTATCAGGATACAGCATCTTGCATTTTTGTGAGGAAGTCCTTTGCTTTAGAAATAGGTCTATACAGTGTAAACCAGTATCCTTGAACTACATCACCATTTTCTTTGTAGTAAGTTTTGCCAAAGTCCATTAGGTCCCGCTCTGCTTTATTCCTCTCCAGGAATTTCCTATAAAATTCAACACCTCCTTGAATATAATCCTCTCCGAGGCTGGCAGTTTTCATGTCCATATCTTTATCAACATACCACGTATAAGTGTAATAGAGTATATGATAAACTGCAACAAAAGCCACAGCAAGACCTACTTGATAATATATATTGTAAGCTCTTATAATTTTATACCTATCCAAGTCTGACAACGTTCTTTTGTATCCTGTTGCTCTATCACTTACTAACTGAGACTTATCAAAAATCCTTTTCAAATTATCTTCCCGCAACAGGTTAATCTGATTGCGTTTGCTCTGTATAAAGTATGAGATAAACATAGAAACACCTATGAAACTCTTCAAAAGGAGGTAGTTAGAACTGACATAATTTAGCTGCCAAGCTATAGCAAACTTTTTTGCCCTGTCTGACAGGGAGATGTTCCTGATGAACTGTTGTCCGGCTTCTGAATTCCAATCAATCTTGGTATTGTCACTCGAGTACACTCCTTTCATTGTGGGAACCAGTTGAGGAAGTGTCAACTCAAAGGTAAACGGTATGCCTGAAAAAATAACAAGGTGTTTCTTTCATATTTGCATCCATCATGATTTTCTTTGTTTGTTTGATTGGAGTTTTACAGCCAAGTCAACACTTTAGCTCATATTAAGCCAGTCAGAATACCTACCCACACTTCCTGGACAGGCTTTTATATAAGCAGTTTTCCAGTAGAGTGCACAGTCTTTTACCAGAAACTGACAACTACCCTTCTTGAATCAGCTGACAGCACAAGTGAGAGAATGGCAGTACAAAAGATTTTGTGATCTATCTCTCGATAAGGCAATTCTAATGAGTACACACAACACACCTTTACATAAGTGAACACCAATCAAATTTACCTGACCTGGTCCGAGTTTATAAAACTTTATTCATGTTCAACTCACTTGAGCATGAAATTTATCCTGCTTATAAATTTTAAAATGCATTTTTTGGCATTTTTAAATTTATGAGCAGGATAAATGACATACTGTCCTGATCTGAACAACTGCGGTTCTACACATTTTGCCCCAAAATATACAACAAGAACCTGGCAAAAATAAGAATATAGCGATCAGATATTTTGGGCATTTTAATATTACTGTAACAAGTAGAACATATCATAATCTTTTGATCTGACAGCAAAAAAAAATCTTCGTCATCAATATTTTATGAACCGTGTGTTTTACAAGTTCAGGTGAACATACAAAAGAGCTCAAAAGCTTGGAGCCAGACAAGCTTCTCTCTTTGTGATTTATTCATATTACGGTATATTACTTACCAACAATGGCCCCTGTCTTGATCTTAGTGGTGCCTTTGTTAAACATTGGTCCAAGAGAATTCAATTTGAAGAAACAGCATCTCTCAAAACAGTGTTCATTAACCCTCTGAGATCTAAGATCAGCTTTCACCTGCAATTGAAAACATATTCCTAGATAAGGACAAATTTTCAACCAGTTTCCCTATGAAGCCATATGTATGATGTAGGTACTACATGTTGGAATTGACTTGATCAGGAGCCCACAAAATGTTCCAATAAGAAATGAAGAAAATTATCTCAAGATTGATTATCCTTTGTCCCCTCTTTATCTGCTAGCTTTCTAGGCTCAGTTGGATGCGCATCTTTCATGGAGATTGAGCAAGAAATCCTTCTGCATCATTCAAGAAGAAATGTTTTCAGTTTCTGGCACTGTACTGTACTAGTTAAATGTTTATGTGTTAGCTCTCTTAGGGAAACTGACTGATTAGATATGAATATTGCTGACCTTGCCATTACACTCCTATCACACAAAACGAAACCTTTTCTGGATGGCTCCCGCCCATCAGGGATTGGAGAAATAAATTGGGCTGCATGATGCTTCCATGCAGAGCTGAAACCGACCGCAGGTAAACCACTAAGAAGGTCTTAAGTCTGCCCAGGCAAAGATGTGCGAGTCAAACTGTACATGCATATAAACCATATTGGTTTAATTGGGCGGCATGGATTGCGATGTAATTTCATCTCAATGTCAGGTAAAAGTCCTACAAAACTGGAAGCAACCTCTCCAGAATGACCCAAAATGTTGACAGGGATGTTAAACATAAAATCAAACAAACAAATCCTTTTCTGGACCTATAAAGAGAGAATCATCTATAAAAGTACTGAAACTAGCTACCATAATGATCCTAAGTAGTGGGACAGGCAAGCCTATTAAGCAAACAGTGCAGACCCAGATCGGACTGCTCCTTTAGGAGCAGTCTGATCAGGGTCTACATATTTTGCCATTCCGGTCTCCACTTTTTGGACTCCTTGCTGGATCCCAAAACAAGCATGTTAAAAATTTTCAGAGAATTACAGCAAGAACTGAAGGTGTCCAAATTTTTAGGATTTTTACAGTACTCTGGCATTTGTTAATAAGGGGAACAAAGGACTTCAACAATGTCATTCAGAGAGGTAAATCATTGTGTTGATGTTTTTTTTTTCCTTAGTTTGCTGACGTTTCACTGTAAAATCCAATTTGCAGCTATAAAACTGGAAATTTACACAAGAATGCACTTATTCATTTGATAATTTCTGAGTTGCTGCAGTTGTACATCAAGGCCAGTGCTGTCAGTGTCAGCATGAAACCAAAAATTGGCCAATGAACAGATATGTTATACGATGAAGTGATATCAAATCTTTGATGTTACCCAATGAGATGTTGCCTTACATTCACACATGCATCAGTGTGTCAAAATTGCTAATCTTAACAAGTAAAGTCATCTTAAATCTCATTTATTACAGGAAGAATTCCGCCAAAGGCTATGTGGTGCCTGTAGGGTGCAAAGTCACTGAACCATGAAAAGTAGGTCAAGGTCAAACAATTGATGCTTGCAAATAAACTGCCATTTGTAGATGCAAGCTTGTACAAAGCATCATTAATGAAGCTCTTATAGGTCTTGAGAAATGAACTTAAACATTAGAGTAAATGCTAGGGTTGACCCAATAGATCAAATGTCTGTGAAACATGAAATGTGGGTCAAGATCAAATATTGCAGGCTTGCATCATTGTTGTCATTCCTAGATACAAGTTTGTATCAATTATCATTTATGGAGCTTTTATGGTTCTTGAGAAATGAACTTGACCATTTGGGTGAATGCTATAGGTTTGACACCGGCCCCGATAGCTCAGTTGGTAGAGTGTCCGCTCCGGGGAACGGGAGGTCTCGGGTTCGATCCCGGGCCGCGACATACCAAAGTCGTTAAAAATGGTACTAGCTGCTCCTCGTTTGGCACTCAGATTTACGGGGTAGAGCTAGGACTGGTCGATCCAGTGTCAGGATAATGTGACTGGGTGTGGTATCATGTAATGTGTCTGGGACATGATACTTCAGTGAGGCAGCACTATAAACGTGAGCATTGAGCTCCCTGTCGCAACCAGACACCGTCGTGATATGACTGAAAAATTGTTGAAAGCGACGTTAAACCCGAATTCACACACACACACACACACACACACACACACACACACACACACACACACACACACACACACACACACACACACACACACACACACACACACACACACACACACACACTATAGGTTTGACACAATTATGTCAATAAATAACAAGTCAGTGAAGCATAAAATGTTCGGCCAAGACCAAATATGGATGCTTGTATTAAACTTGCCATCTTTCAATACAAGTTCATACCAAGTACCATTACTGAAGCTCTTATAGGTCTTGAAAAAAAACTTGACCATTTGGGTGGATGCAAAACGTAATTTTGCAAAAAGTAGGGGCCGACCATAAAAGTTCTTCTGTTTGCTGTCACCCTACTTACCTGGAAAAATGGCCCCTACCCAAAAATAACATTCTTGATTAATTGACTATCTTGTATTGATCAGAGGTCATCCGTATTAACACCAGGTCAACCAATATTAACTGAGGTCAAGTGAGGTAAAAAAATCAATAATCATGGTTTTTTAATTGTGTCAATTATTAAAATTGTCATTATTCAAGTAATTTCATACTGACCCAGATACAGGTCCTCGGTCAGCTGCATTGGCCTTCGGCCTCAGGCCAATGCAGCAGACCTTGGACCTGTTCCTGGGCCAATACAAAATTACTTGATTAATAGCATTATATTCTAAATTTTCTTTCAAAAAGGCTTAATTTGTATTTGTGATGTTAAATAGATACTTAATAAAGAATAGACAATCCAATAAAAACATTATTTTACCTACCTACCTACCCATCTTGAAATCTATGGGTCGGGTGACAGCGAACAAATACTCTTTAAGGATGGTCAGGAGTGCAGTCCACAGGACTATAAATTAGCAGAGAATGAAACACCGGTGACTGCAATACTTTTTGGAAATTCTCCATGATAATCTATATGTACATGTATGTTGTACATGTATGTTGTACATGTATGTTGTGTGCACTTGATAGAACTGCCTTGTCAAGGCAGTTCTATCAAGTACACACAACATACTGTTCAAAGGAGAAATCTAGAAATCCTATAAGAATCTTACATGGGTGTGAAGGGTGGCTGGAAAAATCTGTCCCGAGGGTCTCTGTCCGGCATCACGAGGCTTGCCTCGTGATGCCGGACAGTGATCCCGAGGGACGGATTTTTCTATCCATCCCACACACCCATGTAGAATTCTTTTTCTTGCGTACTTTCCATTTCTGAGCATGGACTTTTATTACTGCAGTCAATTCGGTTGCCGATGTCTGTCATATTGTGATGACACTACAGTGACGTCACATAACGGGTTGTGACGTCAACCTTAACGATGGGGCATATGAGGTTGTATTCAACCAGTGCATGTATCAAACACGCGAGAATATTCGATTTTGGTAAAGAACACCAGGGTTAGAACAGAATTTCTACCCCAAGCTAAATCTATGGATTTCCTTATCTGATGGGCAAGAACATCTGACTTGGTCATAACTTGCACTATGCTAGAAAAAAGCTATACCTGATCTATCAGTGACAGAGTAGAACCAGCCAGCTCTTGAGTTTCCGAATTACCGTCTTGAAACCTGTGCCAGTCTTTGTACCAGGACAGTCCTGCTGTATGTGGTAGCCAAGTATATGTTAGCCACACTCCTGTCACAGAAGATCCCAGGATGATCTGGCTTCTGTATGTTGCCAGGAACTTTAATGCCATTCCTGAAAACAATGCCAGTGGCAAGAATCTAAAACCAAAGTACAAGAATGAACGAGCATCTTCAAGCGCAAATGTCTTTGAATACCTTAAAAAATCCTCAAAATTCTGACACCTTGAGGACTTGCTGTAATTCTCCTAATTTTTTAACGAATTTGTTTCATGATCCAGCACAAAGTCTAAAAGGTGCAGATGGAATGGCAAACAGTGTAGACCCTGATCAGACTGCAGGAGCAGTCTCATATGTGTCGGCACTGTTTGCTTAGACCTATCTGTCCCAATACTTGGGATCATTACGGTATGTGTTTGGCAAAGACAAATCAGTGTACCCATCCAGAATACAACTGTCCCTGTCTGCATGTAGAATCTTTGGATCAATGATCAATAAAACTGACACGATTAATTGGATAATCGTTAAATCAATCAATAAATTCCACAAAAGTGGTTATCGTTCCTGATTTGCAAATAATCTATTATTTAATTTCTGAGTCTCTTACATTACTGTATTTACCCTGATTATTTGGACACCTCAACGTGTACTTATGACACTTATTCTAAAATTTGAAAAAGTTCAAACTACTACCCAATGTTGTGCCTAATACTAGTTGGATGAGTGGCAAATAGTGCAGACCCTGATAAGTCTTATCATCTTATTAAGAGCAAAAGAGACTGTGTTCTGGCCTACCATGTTTGTTCAGGCCTGTTTGCAGTAAAGTATAAAATATGGTTATATGGTAATGCTCAGACAGAAATACAAAAAGTTAAATTTTGACCAAATCTTCAGTCAAGTTCAGTGATTACTAATCCATTATCGATCACAATGGCAGGACTGATAATTGATTATCTTTCTCCGGATTCAGCTCTGCGTGGAAGCATCATGCAGCCCATTTATTTCTTCAAGCCCAGACATGGCTGAGAATTTAACTTGTATAACCGACTGAGAATCAAACAGTTTCATTTTACCCTTAAATTCCAGTTATTTAAGCAAACAGTGTAGACCCTGATCAGACACTGCATTCTGCAGAGTCTAATCTGGGTCTACACTGTTTGCCAAGCCCAACCCATGGTTCCAGTCATGATTCTATAAATGAACTTCTTATTTAACACTCTGAGCTCACAGCAGCTGTTTCCTATGAATAACCTGGATTTCTGAAAAGCCTTCAGTGATGGTCATGTGGACTTCAACATTGACAAGCATACTGCCTTTAGTAACGATGGGTCCACTGATAAACAATCAACGCAAAAACTCTGATCAGATGTGTAAGCTGTTCTGATTCTTTGCTATGTACTTCATATAACCCATTGTATGCGGGAAACCTTGGCAAACAGTGCAGGCCCAGATCAGGGCCTGCGCACTATTGGCTTACAGAATTTCCTGTCAAAAATGGAACCAGAACGAAAAATAGGCCTACCAGCCCTTATATAAATATGACAAATGGACTTGTCCAACAAACAGCAATGGAAGAGTAAAACAGGGGTTTCCGGGGGTATACCTTATTTTTTCTTATTTCTGCTCTAAAATATAGATCATGGGTACTCGTTAGAACCGCCTCGATGAGCAGAAAATGGATTATTGTCAAAAGTTAATCAGTTCATCTTCTCATCATCCCCAACCATTCTGTAAAGTTTCAGGGCAATAGCTCAAACAGTTTTTTAGTTATCTTGCTTACAAGCTTAAAACACAAAAAAATTCAAAGGGCCATAACACAAGAAAAAAAAAATCAGATTTTTTCCAAAAGTTGATCAGTTCATCTACTCATCATCCTGAATCAGCCTGTAAAGTTTCAGGGTAATATCTGAAACAGTTTTTGAGATATCTTGCTTACAAGCTTAAAACATGCAAAATTTCAAAGGGGCATAACTCAAGAAAAAAAAAATGGATTTTTGTCAAAAGTTAATCAGTTCATCTTCTCATCATCCCCAACCATTCGGTAAAGTTTCAGGGCAATAGCTCCAACAGTATTTTAGTTATCTTGCTTACAAGCTTAAAACGCAAAAAATTTCAAAGGGCCATAACTCAAGAAAAAAAATTCGGATTTTTATTCAAAAGTTAATCAGTTGATCTACTCATCATCCCAAACCAGTCTGTAAAGTTTCAGGGCAAAAGCTCAAACAATTTTTAAGATATCTTGCTTACAAGATTTCAAAGTATTTTTTTTGCAAAGGGGCATAACTCAAGAAAGGGGCATAATCCTGACGAGAAAAAAAACATGGGTCAATTATTTTTTCATAAGGAATCCATATATGAAATTTCAAAAACCTAGCACACATGGTTCTTAAGTTATGCTATGCAGTAAAAAAGCGGGACGGATGGAAGGACGGACGGACGAACAGGCAAAACCAATATGCCCCCACAACTTCTCCAAAGTTGGGGGCATAATCATAACGATAAAAACCAAAGCATGTACCACCCAACGTATCAAAATGGCAGCTGGTGACGTCAATTTGATCGTCTCTTACTATCTATCTACTATTACTGCGATCAGTCACATTTGACAACTACTCGCAGGTGTACATTACATACACTCCAGATTTGCAGGATGAAAGTCTACACTGTAATCATGCAATAACGGAAGGGTTCTTTGGCCTGCACAGGGGATGGTTCTCTCTGCACAGTGCACAGGGGCTTCCAGTTAACGTCCCGATCCAAAGGACTGTGCACTTTATGGCATTCATCTCTGCAAATGATGTCAGTGGAGTCCAGAATCGAAACTGGTGCCTCTAGCATCATAGGCAAGTGCACTAACCACTGAGCAACTAGGCTCTACTATATTAGTGTTTCCCCAGCCCTTTTTAGCATGGCACAGCGACATGCCCTTTTTCTAGCACCATGCCCTTTTTCAGATAGATTAAGTGTTGCCTTACATTTTGGTGAAAAAATCACTGAAATTGACAGAAAAAATAAACAAAGTTATGCCTGTTTAAATAAGGACTGTTTTAGACACATTTTAGCAATAAATCGTTGCCTATTTTGATTGTCCCCATTTATGGTTGACTGCAAATCCCCCTGTTTATTGTACTTGATTAACTCACATTTAGAAGTCATAACTGTGTTTTGATAACAAGTGTATGTGACAACAATTGAAGTGTGAAAGTGTGTTTGACCAGTGTCATGCCAGTGTTTTTGTGTATTAGACAATGGGAGCTGTGCCCCAAACATGAATAAATTAAATGAATAAAATAAAGTAGAAACTGGGAGGGAATTGGTCCGTTCCAGTAAATTTACGCACCCATATTATTTAATGATTATAGGTCTCTTCTTGGAGTAACAAGTTGGTAACAAAGATAGATGGTCATTTTCAGGAATAAATTGTTCATCTTTACGCTATATTACTGTTTTAAGCCTACACAGTAATCATGTAATTAGGGTAGGGGTCTTTAACCTGCTGAGGAGATGATTCTTCCTGCACAGGGGGCCTCCAGTTACTGTTCCGATCCGAAGGACGTCCTTAACTCATGACCTTCCATACATTACGCTACAATGCTTTCCTGTACGGAGTGAATGAACGTAAGCAGGGTCTTGTTGTACAGAACTAATGAATTCACAACTTTTTCCACTTTTTATAACCCCAACCACAGGGCCTGGCACATTTTTTGTGATTTGGAAAGTTTATATGAAGAAAATGGGAAATGATCACTTCCTATTTTTTTAGCTCACCTGACCGAAGGTCATGGTGAGCTTTTGTGACAGTAAGATGTCCGGCGTCGTCGTGCGTCGTGCGTCGTCCGTCGTCCGTCGTCCGTCGTGCGTAAACTTTTTCTTGTGAACACACTAGAGGCCACAGTTTTGGTCCAATTATCATCAAACTTGCTCAGAATGATAATCATGACAATATCTCGGTCAAGTTCGAATTTGGGTCATGTCGGGTAAAAAAGTAGGTCAGTAGGTCAAATCATAGAAAAACCTTGTGAACACTCGAGAGGCCACAATTTTGGTCCAATCATCATCAAACTTGCTCAGAATGATCATTGTGACAATATTTTAGTGAAGTTTGAATATGGATCATGTCGGCTTAAAAAGTAGGTCAGCGGGTCAAATCATAGAAAAACCTTGTGAACACCCTAGAGGCCACAATTTTGGTCCAATCATAATCAAACTTGCTCAGAATGATCATCATGACAATATCTTGGTCAAGTTCGAATATGGGTCATGTCCGGTCAAAAAGTAGGTCAGTAGGTCAAATCATAGAAAAACCTTGTGAACACTCTGAAGGCCACTGTTTTGGTCCAATTATCATGAAACTTGCTCAGAATGACCATTGTGACAATATTTCAGTCCAGTTCGAATATGGGTCATATCGGGTTAAAAAGTAGGTCAGCGGGTCAAATCATATAAAAACCTTGTGAACACCCTAGGGGCCACAATTTTGGTCCAATCATAATCAAACTTGCTCAGAATGATCATCATGACAATATCTCGGTCAAGTTTGAATATGGGTCATGTCCGGTTGAAAAGTAGGTCAGTAGGTCAAATCATAGAAAAACCTTGTGAATACTCAGGAGGCCACAAGTTTGGTTAAATCATTAATCTTGCTCAGAATGGTCATTGTGACAATATCTTGGCTAAGTTTGAATAAAGGTCTTTTCGGGTCAAAAAGTAGGTCAGTAGGTCAAATTAAAGAAAAAACTTGTGAACACTCTAGTTTTACATAGACTTATATAGGGAAAATCTTTAAAAATCCTTTTCTCTGAAACCACAAGGCCTAGGTCTTTTATATTTGGTATGAAGCTTCATCTAAAAGACCCCTAACAAGATTATTCAAATGATAGTGCTGAGGCCAAAAATGTCCCCGCCCCCGGGCCCTTTGGTTTTACATAGGCTTATATAGGGAAAATCTTTAAAAATCTTCTGCTCTGAAGCTGCAAGGCCCAGGACTTTGATATTTGGTATTAAGCTTTATCTAGTGGACCCCTACCAAGATTGTTCAAATTATAGTGCTGGGGCAAAAAATGCCCCCGTTCCGGGGCCCTTTGGTTTTACATGGCCTTATATAGGGAAAATCTTTAAAAATCTTCTTCTCTGAAACCGCAAGGTCCAGGACTTTGATATTTAGAATGAAGCTTCATCCATTGGACCTCTACCAAGATTGTTCAAATTATCGCCCTTGGGCCAAAAATGCCCCCGCTCAGGGGCCCTTTGTTTTTACATAGACTTATATAGGGAAAATCTTTAAAAATCCTTTTCTCTGAAACCACAAGGCCTAGGTCTTTTATATTTGGTATGAAGCTTCATCTAAAAGACCCCTAACAAGATTATTCAAATGATAGTGCTGAGGCCAAAAATGTCCCCACCCCCGGGCCCTTTGGTTTTACATAGGCTTATATAGGGAAAATCTTTAAAAATCTTCTGCTCTGAAACTGCAAGGCCCAGGACTTTGATATTTGGAATTAAGCTTTATCTAGTGGACCCCTACCAAGATTGTTCAAATTATAGTGCTGGGGCAAAAAAAGCCTCCACCTGGGGCCCTTTGGTTTTACATAGGCTTATATAGGGAAAATCTTTAAAAATCTTCTTCTCTGAAACCGCAAGGCCCAGGACTTTGATATTTTGTATGAAGCTTCATCTAGTGGACCCCTACCAAGATTGTTCAAATTATAGCCCTTGGGCCAAAAATCCCCCTGCTCAGGGGCCCTTTGGTTTTACATAGACTTATATAGGGAAAATATTTAAAAATCTTCTTCTCTGAAACCGCAAGGTCCAGGACTTTGATATTTAGAATGAAGCTTCATCCAATGGACCTCTACCAAGATTGTTCAAACTATCGCCCTTGGGCCAAAAATGCCCCCGCTCAGGGGCCCTTTGTTTTTACATAGACTTATATAGGGAAAATCTTTAAAAATCCTTTTCTCTGAAACCACAAGGCCTAGGTCTTTTATATTTGGTATGAAGCTTCATCTAAAAGACCCCTAACAAGATTATTCAAATGATAGTGCTGAGGCCAAAAATGTCCCCGCCGCCGGGCCCTTTGGTTTTACATAGGCTTATATAGGGAAAATCTTTAAAAATCTTCTGCTCTGAAACTGCAAGGCCCAGGACTTTGATATTTGGAATTAAGCTTTATCTAGTGGACCCCTACCAAGATTGTTCAAATTATAGTGCTGGGGCAAAAAAAGCCTCCGACTGGGACCCTTTGGTTTTACATGGCCTTATATAGGGAAAATCTTTAAAAATCTTCTTCTCTGAAACCGCAAGGCCCAGGACTTTGATATTTTGTATGAAGCTTCATCTAGTGGACCCCTACCAAGATTGTTCAAATTATAGCCCTTGGGCCAAAAATGCCCCCGCTCAGGGGCCCTTTGGTTTTACATAGACTTATATAGGGAAAATCTTTAAAAATCTTCTTCTCTGAAACCACAAGGCCTAGGTCTTTTATATTTGGTATGAAGCTTCTTCTAAAGGACCCCTACCAAGATGATTCAAATTATAGTGCTGGGGCCAAAAGTGGCCCCGTCCCGGGGCCCTTTGGTTTTACATAGACTTATATAGGGATAATCTTTAAAAATCTTCTCTGAAACCACAAGGCCCAGGACTTTGAAATTTGGTATGAAGTTGCATCTAATGGACCTCTACCAAGATTGTTAAAATTATAGCCCTGGGGCCAAAAATGCCCCCACTCTGGGGCCCTATGGTTTTACATAGACTTACATGGGGAAAATCTTCAAAAATCTTCTTCTCTGAAACCACAAGGCCTGGGTCTTTGGTATTTGGTATGAAGCTGCATCTAGTGGACCTCTATCAAAATTATTCAAATTATAGCCCTGGTACCAAAAATGTCCCCGCTCCGGGGCCCTTTGGTTTTGCATAGACTTATATAGGGAAATCTTTAAAAATCTTCTCTGAAACTGCAAGGCCAAGGCCTTTGATATTTAGTATGGAGCTTTATCTAGTGGACCTCTACCAAGATTGTTCAAATTATAGCCCTGGGGCCACAAATGCCCCCACCCCGGGCCGGGGCCCTTTGTTTTTACATAGATTTATATAGCCCTGGGGCCATTTGGTTTTGCATAGGCTTATGTAGGGAATATCTTTAAAAAAAATCTTCTTCTCTGAAACTGCAAGGCCCAGGTCTTTGAAATTTGATGTGTAGCTTTATCTAGTGGACCTTTGCCAAGATTGTTCTAATTATAGCCTTTGTTGATGTTTGGTATGAAGCTTCACCTTTAAGACCTCCCTCAACATTATGCACATTAAAACCCTGGGGCCAATAATGGCCCTCTCTGGTTTATATAAACTTTCCAAATCAAATAAAAAAAATGCGCCGGGCCCCTGTGACCACGACACCCACTCGCGAGGATTCTTTTTTCTTCTTTTTTTCTACTATTACTGCTATTAGCTCACATCTGGAGCACTCACAAAGTGGAGCGCTTTGGTGCAGTGGTAGCGCATCGGATTTGTGATTGAGAGGTTTGAGCCTCACGCTGACCAAAGTGTTGTGTCCTTGAGCAAGGCACTTCATCCACATTGCTTAAAAAATAAAGTAATAAAAAAAAAGTACTGGTTACCACCCAGGAAATCCTGCTCGTAATGCTCAGATGTGAGCGAGTAGCAGTAATAGGAGAAAGAAAAAAAGATATTGCCAAAAAAAATCTGAGCAATACAGGCAGGATTTCCTAGGTGGTATCCCTTATGCACCTATTACCGGTGTATACTTATTATCGGTGTATTCCGTTTTACCCGAATTACCATCGCGTGCGTTGTTGACATTCGGAATTTCCCCCTTCATTGCTTATAAGATGTTTTTCTCTCTATCTGTTAAGGAAAAAAATTATAACAGAATTGTCCGTTTCTCAGGCTAAGTGACTTCTTTTATCTGTAGTAATAATTATTCATGATGTAGGTTCACTATAATTGCATAAAAAACATAAAATTTTCGTTTAAAGTAGTTTATAAAGTGTGTCTGCTCGTATCCAAATTTTTGACAGTCTAGTTCTCGATGGATAGATAAAAACAATGACGTCAAACCTTTCGTATTTACGCGTAAGTCACATGATACCCAAATATGGATGAAGAGTGTAGATACAAAAATTTTCCACTCGCATTTTATCTTGTTAGTTTCTCCCCTTTCTAGTTCTACCTCTTGAAGGGTAAAACATAATGTGTGATACGTATTCTGTGATATAATACATAGTTGTGGTTATATCCCTTCCATTAATGCAATTATTATGATAAAAAAGATAATTATAACTAGATCTAATTGTGACACTTGATTTTCTTTTAAAAAATCTAATATTATGTTCTGTCATGTGTAGTTAATAAAATGGTATACTTCATAAAAATGGTGTAGAAGCAGAAAAAAAAACTTTCAAACAGACCGTTTTTGCTTTCATTTTGAAGGCCAATAACTATATCATTACAGAACCTCATCGCATGTAGGCTCTTATACCCAAATACTTTTCTACAGGACTTGTTTACATATACACCGGTAATTAGTAACACCGGACATTCGAGATGGTGACAGGGGTGGTCCAATATAAATAAAGTATTTAGCATGTTGAAGTTTATTTTGAAAACAAATATTGTTTATTTCCTTTGGAGGAATGAAACAATAGTTTGACTAGACACAATTTATCAGAATCGGTAGAATGGTTTGTTTTATATACTGACTTGAACAGTTAATACACCGGTAATAAGTAACGCCAGTATAACATATACTCCCTTCCTACTCTATCGCGGGTCCTACTTTATCGCGGTATTCACGTTCTCCTCTTATTCTCGCGAGCAGCGGCCCCCTGCTGGTTGTTTACATTAATAACCTTCCGAGGCAAACATCAAACTCCACATCACGAGAGAAATTGAACAAAATATCAAGTATATTGTTGAGTAAAGTTTATTTATTTAGAAAATCAAGTAATACTTTCTTCACTGAATCTATTCTATACCCCTACCTATATAAATCCCACTCTACTTTATTAAAACTTCAATGTATTATTTTGGTTCGATTCTGGTTGTTGTCGTCTGAAGTTGACAAATGCCGCGCGCACGTAAAGTCACGTTATTACCTTATATGGAAACGGTTTCCTGGAGCCGAAAGTCACGTGGACAATTAGCGACTATAATTGGAAATGAAACCCTGAACGGCTTATGGGGGGCATCTAAATTGAAAGTGTTTAAGTCGGTCAAAATTGTGAACTGGGCAGAGTGTGACATATGCGGTCATTGGGCACCCCTTTAGTTTTGCTCCGCAATCCTTTCTGTGAATGAAGGCAGTGAGTAAAGGTGTCCATGCCTGTCATGTGACCAGTAAATAGCATACTAAGAACACCAAACATTGCAAATACATTAATTTCTGTTAAAGTTGAATTTTTGGATTATTTAAAGGGTTAATTAACGTTTAATGATTCAATTCAAGTGCTAAATATGTTCTTATGAATCAGTGCTGATAACTGATATTACATGGATATGCACCCGACCTCAAATATTTTGGGTGCGTAAATTTACCGCAAAGGACCAGAAAGGACCTGATTACCGGAAAGGACCTGTTTCTACCCAGTTTCCTCCCTATTTCATGATATTTTTTATTGTATGCACCCTAACTACACTGCTTTCATCGTTAACCACATACTACATGTGTTTTTTGCATAAAAAAGTTGATTTTTGAAATCAGAGTGCCCAGTGCCTGCCTCAGTCTAATGTGGAACGGATTTGATTGCAGAAGGTCTGTACATATTCTGTATCTATACCTATTTGCTAGTTTGACCATGAAATATTATTTACTGTTTTAATTTAGGCCAAGAAGTGCAGTTGTCAGCTTCTGGCGACAGACTTTACGCTACATAACCACATACGCATACACAGGCCCTGGAAAGGTGTGGATAGGTCAACTGAACTGGTTGACATGACCGTAATATTGTTGAATGGGCTGTTAAACTCTGAGTAATTATTTCAATAACCAGCCATTCCCTTCGTTCCACCCGTCATGAAAGGGCAGCTTTCAGTTTCTGTCCAAAGAATTTACTACAAGAGGGCCCAGAGGGCCCTGGTTTGCTCACCTGATCCAATGTATAACAAGTGGGCCCCGGGCAGGGTCAATTTTGGCCCCAGGGCTATAATTTGAACAATCTTGGTAGAGGTCCACAAGATGAAGCTTCATATCGAATATGAAAGACCTGGGCTTTCGGGTTTCAGAGAAGAAGATTTTAAAGGTTTCCCCTGGCTTTCTTTGCCGGATCGTTACAGGGTCACTGATGAGGCTTTTTTAGCCGAAACTACGTAGTATGACCCATCTTCTTTCTTATGAATGTTTTCATTGCTCTTAAAGGAACTCATTTTTGATTTTTATTTGCCTTCACTGCAGCTGGTGTTGTGCCGTGTGGCGGCCGTAAAACGTCTCCCCGTACATCAACCATAGTGCAGTTTATATTTTACTTTTGGTCCTTTGAGATCAGCGTGAATGTTCTGAGAAATCAGAAATAAATTATTGGTTTAGACTCATATTCTAGACAGGTTTTTAATTATTTGGACCCCATTTTGATTTATATCAGACTTTGAATCGACTGCCTATTTGAAATTCGCAAAATTGCAGTATGTTTCCCCTGGCTTTCTTTGCCGGATCGTTACAGGGTCACTGATGAGGCTTTTTTAGCCGAAACTACGTAGTATGACCCATCTTCTTTCTTATGAATGTTTTCATTGCTCTTAAAGGAACTCATTTTTTATTTTTATTTACCCTGCATATAGAAGTCTATGTAAAACAAGGATTTCCCTATATAAGTCTATGTTAAACCAAAGGGCCCCGGAGCAGGGGCATTTTTGGCCCCAGGGCTATAATTTGAACAATCTTGGTAGAGGTCCACTAGCTGAAGCTTCATAACAAATATCAAAGACCTAAGCCTTGTGTTTCAGAGAAGATGATTTTTAAATATTTTCCCTATATAAGTCTATGTAAAACCAAAGGGCCACATGGCGGAGGCATTTTTGGTCTCAGGGCTATAATTTGAACAATCTTTATAGAGGTCCACTAGCTGAAGCTTCATAACAAATATCGAAGACCTAAGCCTTGTGGTTTCAAAGAAGAAGATTTTTCATGATTTTCCCTATATAAGCCCATGTAAAACCAAAGGGCCCCGGAGCGGGGGCATTTTTGGCCCCAGGGTTATAATTTGAACAATCTTGGTGAAGGTCCACAAGATGAAGCTTCATACCAAATATCAAAGTAATGGGCCTTGCAGTTTCAGAGAAGAAGACTTTTCAAGATTTTCCCTATATAAGCCTATGTAAAACAAAAGGGCCCTGGTGTGGGGGCTTTTTTGGCCCCAGCACTATAATTTGAATAATCTTGGTGAAGGTCCACTAGATGAAGCTTCATACCAAATATCAAAGACCTGGGCCTTGCGGTTTCAGAGAAGATTTTTAAAGATTTTCCCTATATAAGCCCATGTAAACCAAAGGGCCCCCGTGTGGGGGGCATTTTTAGCTCCACCACTATAATTTGAACAATCTTGGTAGGGGTCCACTAGATGAAGCTTCATACCAAATATCAAAGACCTGGGCATTGCGGTTTCAGAGAAGAAGATTTTTAAAGATTTTCCCTATATAAGCCTATGTAAAACAAAAGGGCCCTGGGGCGGAGGCATTTTTGGCTCCAGCACTATAATTTGAACAATCTTGATAGGGGTCCACTAGATGAAGCTTCATACCAAATATCAAAGACCTGGACCTTGCGGTTTCAGAGAAGAAGATTTTTCAAGATTTTCCCTATATAAGCCCATGTAAAACAAAAGGGCCCCCGTGCGGGGGCATTTTTAGATCCAGCACTATAATTTGAACAATCTTGGTAGGGGTCCACTAGATAAAGCTTCATACCAAATATCAAAGACCTTGGCCTTGCGGTTTCAGAGAAGAAGATTTTTAAAGATTTTCCCTATATAAGCCCATGTAAAACCAAAGGGCCCCATGGGGGGGGCATTTTTGGCCCCAGCACTATAATTTGAACAATCTTGGTAGAGGTCCACTAGATGAAGCTTCATACCAAATATCAAAGACCTGGGCCTTGCGGTTTCAGAGAAGAAGATTTTTCAAGATTTTCCCTATATAAGCCCATGTAAAACCAAAGGGCCCCCGTGCGGGGGCATTTTTAGCTCCAGCACTTTAATTTGAACAGTCTTGGTGAAGGTCCAATAGATGAAGCTTCATACCAAATATCAAAGACCTGGGCCTTGCGGTTTCAGAGAAGAAGATTTTTCAAGATTTTCCCTATATAAGCCCATGTAAAACCAAAGGGGCCCCGTGCGGGGGCATTTTTTGCCCCAGCACTATAATTTGAACAATCTTGGTAGAGGTCCACTAGATGAAGCTTCATACCAAATATCAAAGACCTGGGCCTTATGGTTTCAGAGAAGAAGATTTTTAAAGATTTTCCCTATATAAGCCCATGTAAAACCAAAGGGCCTTGGAGCGGGGGCATTTTTGGCCCCAGCACTATAATTTGAACAATCTTGGTAGGGGTCCACTAGATGAAGCTTCATACCAAATATCAAAGACCTGGGCCTTGCGGTTACAGAGAAGAAGATTTTTTAAGTTTGCGGTGAAAAAAATCTATTTTTGGCTACTGTGACCTATATGTGCAACGGACTGGAACCATTTGAACAACTTTGAAAGGGGACCACCTAAGGATCATTCCTGTGAAGTTTGGTCAAAATACGATCAGTGGTTTAGGAGGAGATGTCGTTTGAAGAAAAGTTTACGGACGCACGCACGCACGACGGACGACGGACAAAAAGTGATCCCAAAAGCTCACCTTGTCACTACGTGACAGGTGAGCTAATAAAACCCAGCACCAGAAAAGTGGATCGCAAGACTGACCGGCCGCGACATGACCTTTACAGTGTTGACTAGGCTTACTGGTACTAATGTATGTTTTAGCCTGAGCTCTGTGTAAGAACTTCATGCAGTCCCAATATTTAATCAAGCCCTGGGGTGGGGGCGCATTTGTGTCATCATTTGTATTATGTTTTCAGTTTTCAATGACCTTAATAATGTTGACTGGGCTTACCAGTTTTCATGTCCTTGTAACTCTGCTCTGCGTTAGAACATCATGCAGTCCTTATATTTCTTCAATTTCCGCTGGGTTTGGGCGCTCTTAGTGTGTCAAACTTAAGTCATTTGGATCACGTATTCATTTTTTTAAAATGACCTTTAAAGTGTTGACTTGGCTGACCAGTACTCATTTGTGGTTTTGCAGCTCTGCGTCTGCATAATATGCAGTAAATCTATATCTTCAATCTTCGGAGAGCGACGGCGCACATTTCGTAAGACAATACGTAAATAGGAACATTATTCATTTTTAATGAACAACAGAAATTATTATATACAAGCCAGTGCATGAAAAAAATCCACGAAAGGATTGAGCGGCCAACATAGACTCAGATCAGCCTGCGCATTCGCGCTGTCTGATCAGAGCATTCACTGATCGCATGTACCTATTATAGAATACGATCAACGAGTCTTTACCACTTCAGATTAATCTTATACTAATTAATCAAAAGCAATCAGGAACAATACTGCATCATCATGCAACGATGTGTAAGTCTTTTTTTCACCAAAAGGTTATCAAAAACCTTAGTAGTTATAGCTATTTAATATTTATTTAAGAATTAACTAGCAAGGAATAAAAAAGATTAAGAAAAATAATAAAAATAGGAAAAAATAGAAAATTATGGGTCCTTTCCGGTAATCAGGTCCTTTCTGGTCCTTTCCGGTAAATTTACGCACCAAAATATTTTGACACTTTCAATTCAAGTGAATGCCGCGACAGACTAGGAAGTCACTCTGACGTAACTCTGAACAACATGGCTGCCAACAACAGGAAAATTTAAAATTGACTGACGCTAAAATATATTTCTACCCCTTTTACAATATCGAAGTAGGGTTACTTACGGTATAACACACAAACAGGCACATATAAGGTAAGTTGATGTGTTTATTTAATTACAGGCGATTAACTGTTAGTACCGCGATAGAGTAGGCAACCGGGATACATATAGAGTAAAGTCGGGTATTATCGACCCTTTAAGGTTGAAATTAAGCTAGGATTAAAAATAACTGACGAATGATCCTATCGTGACTGATTTATGAAACTGTGTTCTTTGTTGGTCAGAACCAGCCAATCAGATACAATGTAACAAAGTGTCTTACATATTATAATGTCTGTTGGAAAATGTTAGTCAAGTCGTTAATTATCGACCCATAGAGGCAATTATCGACCCCCTTAGGGATTTTTAAAAAATAACACTCATAAACTCTAAGTTAAGAGACTTTACGCCTGGGTAACAAATATATATGCCTACCAGGAACATTGACAGATTGTTCATACCCTTAAACCAAATATACGCTCGAGATATAACCTGAGGCGCGTTCAACAATGTGGGCACACGTCGAGCGCTCACTTTCTTGCCTACGTTCCGTAAGTTAAAAAGTGGGCACTCCGCGGGCGCCCGCTTTGTTTAGTGCATCTCACATGTAGATATTACAAAATATGTAATAGATTTATTTACTAAATATCTAGATTTACTGTAATCTATGTTTTATACATTTTCTTATCATGTTTAGATCATTGATCTTAGAAACACTTAACAATCGCCATGTATAGGCGTACAAAGGAGTCCCACATAGCAGCTTAAAGCTGAAATGAGCCTGTGCATGGGAAAACTTTAAATAGAACTGTTGCGACCAGCAAAGACTCATAACAGCTTGTACGTCTGCGCAGTCCGTCAGAATGTTTGATGTTCGAAGGAGTCTTCTAAGGTTTCTAGGTTATCCAGTGAGCAACAATCAAGACTGGCCAGACTTACTGTTTGTACATGATGATGTAGATCTAAATCTTTGCTATTTGGACAAATCATATTGTAGGCATAGATCTATATGTGCAGTCTCAAATGAGATCTGCAGATAAGCTAGATTTACCGCACTCGTTATTGCATGGAATGAATAGCATATAAAGAGAAGCAAACTTAATGGTGTGCTTAAAAGTTAATTACGAAAACACGCCTATACATATGTGTTGAATATGTAATCACCTGGTAATTTTAATATTTCTATACAAAACATATATTATAGGTTTTCGTTATAACCGCCTTCTAACGAATTCCCACAATCTATGTTTTAACCAGAAATAAGAAATATAATATATCCCCTTTCCCCCCATTTTACTGAATAAAGATGAGGTCTAAGGGGGTCGGATCATATAGGCTTGTTTTCTTGAATTTCTGTAGATATTTCAACGTATAGAAAATGACATCAAATAGCAAGATTAAGGGTCATCTGTGCAATCTAAAATATACGAGGAAACATTTTCATACTGATCAAACTTCAAACTGTAGAACGACGTTTCGATTCTACTCACTGTTTATCTGGTTGCGATTGATATATTGTTCTTAAATGATGGACCCATGCCAAAGGAAATATCGAACATTTGAGTTGGATCAGTTTATAGAGAATACCAGGTTCGTGTCTTTTGATATCGAGTTTATCAGGCAAGGCTTCGAGAACGCTTGTAGAATCGCGATAAACTTGATATCAAAAGACACGAATCTGGTATTCTATTTATCAGTTTATCCCCTTGTAAACTCTTTAAATCGGCAATTTACGATCAGTCATTGCGTCCCAACATTCCGGCGCGGTATATAATGGGTCACTATATTTACTATAAGCTGACCGTTATTTTTATTTTATTTTTTTTTTTTATTCATTTTAAATGTAATTTTTCCAATTTTTCTAGTAATTATAACTTTTTAGCCATTTTTGCCGGTAGTCCGCTTTATTCATAAAAGTGCAACGTCACATTGACGTGATAAAGCTCACTTGTCCTGAGATAGCATATCTTTATCAGGTCAATGCGTTACAATGCAATATATAGAGTGGGTAACTGATAAAAGAATGCATTATGTCACATGGATGTGTTGTCATAATGCTTTCTGCAGCATGAAACTTGAAACAGCTTGAAACTGTGGTGGAATCGAATATTAACCTCTTTCATACAGAAACCACAAACAGAACACTGTTACACAGTGCAGGCCCAGATCAGATGCTGCAGAATCTAAGAATCGGCTTTGGGACTTATTATGTTAACCTTGTCCTGCTGAATATATAGAGAATACCAGGTGAGTGTCTTTTGATATCAAGTTTATCAGGCAAGGCTTCGAGAACGCTTGTAGAATCGCGAGGCTTGCCGAGCGATTCTACATGCGTTCTCGAAGCCGAGCCTGATAAAATGACACGAATCTGGTATTCTATTTATCAGTTTATCCCCTTGTAAATCATTTAAATTGTCAATTTTCAATCATTTACCGATTGCCCTCAAGCTCTTGGCGGCCATAATGATGCATGCCAACACCGTACAGGTTGCGAACAACAACGTTCCTCATTTTTGTCTGAAAAAGGAAGAATTTAGTAATGGTCTTTCGATCAGGTTCTAGTCTGATAACAGTTAAAGGATTCCGGAATTTATTACACGACGTTATCACATTCTCCGACTACGTCATGTGATAAAGTTCGTTCATATGTTCGTTCGTTCGTTAGTTAGTTAGTTAGTTATCAACTCCATACGCCAACATCTGTACCTCAGACAAGGGCATAGGCCTACAGTATACCTTATCTTAAATCAGTCTTCCCCACTCTCAGCCTCATCTGCCACTTCTTTCCAAGCCTAAGAGCTCAGTCCTACCTTTGAATTAACTTCTCTAAGCTCATTTTGCCCCCTCACATGCCCAACCCACATCGCGGGTTATGCACTATTTAATTGCCCAGCCCCGTTCTACCGTGTCCCGCCCTGTTCCGACTATACGTCCAGATAGTTGAAAAGTGAAATGATCAGTAACCGTACAAACGTACAAATCAATATCATATGAGCTATCACATGACAAAAACAACAATAAAGATCGGGCGACCAGCAAAGACTCGCATCCGCGCAGTCTGATCAGTCTTCGCTGATCACATGTGCCTACTATTGGCTACGATCTATGCAAAGAGACATTAGCAAAAGGTATTGTCCTAGTGGATGGGTGCGCAGGTTGATTGCAGTCTTCAATTGTCGCCTCTGTCTTGTAGGTTTTGTCATGCGCCGGCTAATATATCATTTTCGACGGTTTTGATGGTAAATTGGGTATCTAGACTACATGATAACACGTGTCATTCCTGGGGGTCGATAATTGCAGAGTGAAGACTTTTGCTCTGCTATTATCGACCCCCCACGTTATATGGCCGCTTTAGGATTTTGGCGCTCGAAACACAAGTGGAAAAACATTTAAGCATTGTAGGCCTTATGGAAACCGCAAACTGCGATCAAAATACCGAAATTTAATCAACAATGGAAGAAAGAGTTATACCTCCGTCCTTATCGCCGCTTGTAACACCACGACTTTTTGACAATGGAATTCTGACCACCCGGGATTTTTTGCCCAACAGTCACACTATCCTAATCGGAGCGGAAAGGTTAATCGATTTTTATGACGATATTATGACGTAATAATTATCCCAGGCACCACCGCTTCCAAGAATCAATTAGTATTCGCGTAAAACCAATTAAGACAGATAAGGGGTCGATAATTCACATGGGTCGACATTAGACTCTCTTACTCTATGCATTGGTTTGAGACAATTATTTCATCATTTTTACTTTTACTCTTTTAATTTTATTAGGACCAGAGGTGTGCTTTGATGCTCAAGTTGCCATAAGATACTTAGACCATCTTTAAAACCAATGAAGAAAATCGCAGCTCAAAAAACCTTTTCTCCTCAATGGAGCTAGTGACATGGCAATCGGTGCACACTAATGTCCGGTATGTAATGCCGATGGTCAGTCTGATTACCCCAGGACACCGGAGGAGCGGTTAGCAAACAGCGAAAGGAGCTTCCTTCCGCGAAAGGAAGATTTTTCTACGAAAGGAAGGTATTTCTGAGGTACTAGGAGTGAATTTACATATAAATGGGTATCAAATATACTGATTTAATTGAAATAGGGTATTTTGCCAGAGTTGGGGCATATGGGGATTGACTGGAGCTTTTATTTCAACTCTGACTAGGCCATCTCCATGTCAGAGACCCTTGAGGGCTTCAAGAGGGGTCTGGCAAGCCTTCACTAGCCTGTATAGAACTGCTTTTAGAGATCTTTAACAAGCACCAGTTGTTTTAATGTCACTTGTTTGCGCCTCACCACAACCTTGTACATAGCCAAAGTACGACGATGCTCCAGAGTGGAATCTGTACTGTATGGGAAGAAGAAGTAGGGTCGTTCCCGGTACAATCGGACTTCGGGGTATCTTCGGACAATTTGGTACTTTTTCCTTGCATAAATCTGCACCAATGAAATTAATTGAGCACTGCTTATCAAAAAAGACCAATAAAATACCTGTTTGCAACCGCCTAAAAACATTTCATAGCTCGAATATAAAACCATTTTCTATTGGTTGAAAATCTGTCACATAAGCAACAGGCATACTGGCGGGAAAATCAGAACAAATTGCGATCAAAGCACAAGATGACTAGCGCGTGAAAAAATCCCAGCTAGTGTCAAATGAAGGCTGTGTACTAGTAGTTTGTGAATCCTTTAAGCCCTGTATATATTTCTGTGAAGGAAAATATATAAGTTTCTGTTTACAATTGAGCCAAAAGGCGATTTTGAGACACAATTCAGTTGTCCGAAGGTACCGGACAAATAAAAAATCACATACAGGTACGATCGGACACATATTTTTGGTTTCCTCCATGAACGTCTCACCTTTTATATAGATCTAATGATGACCAACACGTGATTGCATATGCGCTAGGCTATGTATTTGTGTATTCACTATAACGGAACAAGAAGTTTTTAAAGGTTTCATTTGATCTCGTGG
The DNA here is from genome assembly GCA_963580285.1 of Lucinisca nassula. NCBI lineage: Eukaryota > Metazoa > Mollusca > Bivalvia > Lucinida > Lucinidae > Lucinisca > Lucinisca nassula. Next base: position 82,382,808 of record OY757025.1, read on the forward strand.
GAAAGATTAGACCTTTTATTTCCCGAAGGAAAGTTCATTTCGTTCTTTTTTTTTTGCAAAAGTACCTCATTTCCAAGTATGCCTATATACATAAAATACCACTATAGGCCTCATAAATATCTTCCTTTCGTACAATACCTTCCTTTCGCGGAAAGGAAAATACATGTTCGCTTTTATCCCCGTATGTCTATTATTATTGTTTTGCAAAAGTACCCCACATCCACTAAATTGTTTCATAAGTTTCCCTATATACATAAAATACCACCATAGGCCTAATAAATATCTTCCTTTCGTAGAAAAATCTTCCTTTCGCGAAAGGAACCTTCCTTTCGCTGTTTAGCTATACCCCCAGAAGGGACCGGAAGACACCAGAGGACACCTATATTCATAAATCTAGAATGATTTTTAACTTACTAAAAGCATAATTATTTAAAGAAACACATATATGCATACTATTTATGACAAATTTATCGACCCCCACCCGCAACCCCCCACGATAAGGTACCACTAAAGTGGCGAGACCGGAGGACACTTTTATTGATACTTCTTAATGGATGTTTCACTTTAAAAAGTATAATTATGTACAAAAAGACATTTCTACATACTCCTATGATAAATTAATCGATTCTCCCCGCATTCCGCGTGAGGTTTGTTTCAGTATTCCTGGTGCATGAATGTCATTTGACGTGTCACCTGTAACAATTCTGATTCTGAGTATGAATACCAACGAAGTGACGAGACCGGAGGGTACGCCTTCGGCACGAAAAAGTTTTGTTTTTAGTATGAACACCACTCAAGTTGCGATTTGTTTTCTCCTATTACTGCTGCTCGCTCACATCTGAGCATTACGAGCAGGTCGCGCTACCAGATGATTGGCGACAAGCAAATAAAAAAGGAAAAAAATATGATGATGCAAATTATAGACCAGTGTCACTTACATGCATCTGTTGCAAAACCCTAGAGCATATATAAGTTAGCAATATTAACAAGCAACTAGCATTTGAAAGCATTCTTGCTGACTGTCAACATGGTTTCCGCAGTCAAAGGTCTTGTGAAACCCAATTAGTACAATTTTACCATGACATCGTAAGTAAACCGGATGCGGCCATTAACCATGGCCACAAACAGACTGACTCAATTATCATTGACTTTGCCAAGGCCTTTGATAAGGTATCACACAGAAGGCTATTGTACAAACTGGAATATTATGGGATAAGAGGATCCACACATAGGTGGATTAGCTCATGGCTCTCGGGGCGCACACAAAAAGTTGTACTTGATGGACACGCGCCCGATCCAGTCCCTGTTCTATCTGAGGTCCCACAAGGCTCGGTACTTGGACCGGTCCTTTTTTTAGTATTCATAAATGATCTCCCCGATAACATCAGGTCATCTGTCCGTTTGTTTGCTGATGATTGTGTGCTGTATAGGAATATATACTCTACTTCTGACTGTCTTATTTTACAAGATGACCTGGACCGCCTAGCACAGTGGGAGGCCAATTGGCAGATGAAGTTTAATGTGGCCAAATGTCATTCGATGAGGGTGTCACGGCATCTTCCTGTCAATCAGATTAAATTTGATTATTCACAACACCACCAAACTTTGTAGCAGGTTCAATCCGCCAAATATCTTGGTATCAACATCACTGACGATCATGATTTGGGTCATCATATTTCAGAGTTTACATCAAAAGCAACTAGGACTTTAGGATTTTTAAGACGTAATTTAGCTTTTGCACCTAGGCAGATAAAGGATGTTGCATATAAAACATTGGTTCGCCCTCAACTTGAATATGCATCACCCATTTTGGCATCCCCATGTTAAAACTCAGATTCACTTGGTTGAGAAGGTTCAGAGGACAGCATCTCGATGGGCATGTCGGCGACGGCGAAATAAGAGTAGCGTCGGTGACATGCTTAGCGAGTTGGAGTGGCCGTACCGTGAGGCACGTCGTGAGCAGTCCTATTTAACGTTCTTCTATAAGATACACTCTGATACAGTGTCTTTGGATAAAGATAAATCCTTGACCCCTGTGGCAGCTTCAACTCAAACACGGGCATCAAATGTAAATAACACACAATATCGTAGGTACCTGACCAATAGTGATGCCCTAAAGCATTTTTTTTCAGAACTATTCCTCAGTGGAATAGTCTTCCCTCGTCTGTGGTAGATGCCAAGTCCGCAGTTAAGTTCAAAGTAGAAGTAAAACAAAGATCAGGAATTGATACAATTAACTTACTCCACACATAAAAGACACCAAAGGGAAAGAAATACAAACATTAAGCGACCAGACCATACTGGAAACCTAAACAAAGGAAGGCCATAAGGACAGTTACTTTCCCACAAAATGGCCATATGGCCATCCAAAATTAAAAGACACTAGTGATACACACAGTAAGCAGCAAACAACAACATAAATAAATCGCCACAGAAGAGCGGCCTTGGAACGGTCAGTGGAAGATTTCCACCGGGGGGCTTAAATCGATTTTACGTGGCCACAACCCTCGCCCTTACTTCCGTCGCGATTTAGACAAATAATTTGTTCAGTCCGCATGAAGGCCTCCTAACTCATCAGTGCAACATCTCCGTGAACACAAAAATCAAAGAACCACAGAGGTGAGACAACGGTGAGGACTCGACAGCAAGAAACCACTGAAATGCTGGAGCAAAAGAAAACCAACAGTTAGACTCCGATGAGCCCGACCAGAGACAGAGCATCAGGCACCAACCAACATTATCTCTCTAATTTTCAATAAGCCTTTACGTTGGAACCGTCATAGAATCTGAGGCCTGACCCACCGGCGTGCAATTAAAGAGGGAAGCAAAGTTGCAAACCGTGATTGGGTTAACTACCATGCATGCAGTCTGTCGTATAATATCCATGTTGTACCCAATCTTTTTATATCGAAGAATGATTTTACGAAATTGGGTGCTGAAGTCATTGCGGTTATATATTTTTCTGAATTTATATACTAAGTCACCATAAAATTCGGGTTCCGATAGACCTTGTTGCAGAAGAGATTTAAGTCCAATATTGAATTTTGAAATTAAATCAGAATGGCGTCTATAAAATTTTGAAAAGGCTTTGCGTAGTTTATGGTACCGATAACCCTGATTAAGGAGTTTAGCCGTTAATAATTTATTACGAGTGTTGAAGTCAGTTACATGACTACACACTCTAGCAAATCGAATTAATTGCGAAATATAAACGTCATAGGATGGCGCACGAGGAACATCAAAGCCCGTACAGTGAAGATTGGAACTCAGAGGTATGCGTTTTAGTATACCTCTGTTAGTCAGATTGTGAATAGTTTTAAGGACTCATCCAGTGTCCTCTCCTTTTTTAAGCTAAATTCTAAATTTAGCCACCCACCCAACTGAGGTAATGGTCAAATATGACCAACTTATTATAGGAAGATAGATAGATGCCCATAAACAAGGTTGGCAAAAAGTCAACATGAGTACTGAACGGGCCGGTGGTTAAACTCGGTTTTAACCGGTCATTACTGGTTGATTGGTGGTTGATTAAATCAAAGGAGCATATGTCTCTGTCTTAAAGTAGAAGTAAAACAAAGATCAGGAATTAAAAGCTTTCCCCCTACATCATGCTATATTTTCATCACTGAACAAGACAAACTAGTTTTTATTAATAACAGTAATTATTTGAGGTATTTTTATTTGATCAAAAGTCAAAAGACATTTTTGCTGGTCAAATGAAGAGGTTGAATTGACTCACTGAACTGTTGACAGGCCTGTTCTTTTCAATCAAACAATCTTTTTAATTATTCTTTTTTCCTTTATAGGTTAGTTGATTGTTCATATTTTGATTTACAGGAATATGAATAAGCTGAATGTATCATGGATTTTGGAGGATTTATGAAAGGTCCTATGTTTTGACACAGAAAACAAAAATTGTTGCACCAGATTGACCCACTCACCTCTCCCCCCCCCCCACCCACACACATATCTTCTTCCCTCTTCAACTTTGAAAACATCAATTATTTAACATAATCTTTGATCATAAAATTTTAAAGCAGTTCACATATAATTTTGATGGTTGGTATTGCAGAAAATTGTCACATACATATATTGACAAATGTGTGACATACACCTGTCATTAATTTTAGGCTTGTGAAGTAGTTCATCTGTAAAAGGCTGTAATGTATTAACCAAACAATGTTTGGAGATTCACTGATGTCTTCATGATGTCCCTTTCTGCTGATAACCAGTCTGAAATCACTGAAGCTTTTAGCTCCATTTCTAGATATTTGGATGATTTATTAAATATTGATAATACCTGTTTCGATGGTTTCACCAGTCAAATTTGCCCCCCCCCCACATGAACTTCAGTTAAATAAAGCAAATTCTTCTGATACCGAGGCCCCGTTTTTGGATTTACATCTATCTATTGTGGATGGGTTTATTTCTTTAAAAAATTATTATAAACGCGATGATTTTGATTTTGAGATTGTAAACTTTCCTTTTATGGATGGTGACGTTCCACGTGTGCAATACTATGGCGTTTATATTTCACTATTAATTCGATTTGCTAGAGTGTGTAGTCATGCAACGGACTTCAACACTCGTAATAAATTGTTAATGGCTAAACTTCTTAATCAGGGTTATCGGTACCCTAAACTACGCAAAGCCTTTTCAAAAATTTATAGACGTCATTCTGATTTAATTTCAAAATTCAATACTGGACTTAAATCTCTTCTGCAACAAGGTCTATCGGAACCCGAATTTTATGCTGACTTAGTATATAAATTTAAAAAAATTCAAACCGCAATGACTTCAGCACCTAATTTCGTAAAATCATTCTTCGATATAAAAAGATTGGGTACAACATAAATGTTATACGACAGACTGCATGCATGGTAGTTAACCCAATCACGGTTGACAACTTTGCTTCCCCCTTTAATTACACGCCGGTGGGTCAGGCCTCAGGCCTCAGATTCTATGACTGTTCCAACGTAAAGGCTTATGTTGGTTGGTACCTGATGCTCCGTCTCTGGTCGTGCCCATTGGAGTCTAACTGTTGGTTTTCTTTTGCTCCAGCATTTCTGTTGTTTCTTGCTGTCGAATCCTCACCGTTGTTTCATCTCTCTGGTTGTTTGATTGTTTGATTTTTGTGTTCACGGAGATGTTGCACTACTGAGTTAGGAGGCCTTCATGTGGACTGAACAAAGTATTTGTCTTAATCGCGACGGAAGTAAAGGCGAGGATTGTGGCCACGTAAAATCGATTTAAGTCCCCCCCCAGTGGAATTCGTTTCCCCTGACCGTTCCAAGGCGGTTCTTCTGTCGCGGTTTATTTTTGTCATGGTTTGTCTTTGGGTGTTTGTGTCAATTATATTATTTTATTTTGGATAGCCTTTTGGCAATTTTTTTGGAAAGTAATTGCCCTTTTGGCTTTCCGCTGTTGGTGTTTCCGTTGGGGTCTGTTGCTTCATGTTTGTGTTTCTTTCCCTTTGGTGTCTCTGATGGGAGCTGTGGGTTAATTGTATCGATTCCTGGTCATTGCCTCTACTTCTATTTTACTGAGAATAAATTTTATGGAGTTATTAAGATGATGTCTTGTGAAATTCTAATTCAAGTTCGTGGTGACTTCACGCCCGCTTAGTCTGGTCTTTGATCTCGTCTTATTGTTACATTGATTGGTCCATCGCCCTACGATAATCTAATTAATGATAGGTTGTTAGCGACACGCGTATCGATTAATCTAATTATTGACAGGTTAATTGATACGCGTGCATTTATTTGATTTATGACGTAATAGAAGTGAAAGCAATGATCAGGAATCGATACAATCAACACACAGCTCCCATCAGAGATACCAAAGGGAAAGAAGCACAAACATGAAACAACAGACCTAATGGAAACACCAACAGCGGAAAGCCAAAAGGACAGTAACTTTCCCACAAATGGCAAATAGGCGATCCAAAATAAAATAATATAAGCATCAAAAACAACCAAAGACAAACCATAACAAAAATAAACCACAACAGAAGAACCGCCTTGGAACGGTCAGTGGAAAGTAGTACCAAAGCGTTAATCCAAAATCGTTAATCCATAGACAAAATGGCAATTATCAATGTTCAGATCAACAGACGGATTAACGAATTCCACTGGGGGGGGGGGGGGGGGGCTTAAATCGATTTTACGTGGTCACAATCCTCGCCCTTACTTCTGTCGCGATTTAGACAAATCATTTGTTCAGTCCGCATGAAGGCCTCCTAAATCATTAGTGCAACATCTCCGTGAACACAAATAATCAAACAACCACAGAGATAATTCCTATATTTGAGTGATTCCAGTACTGAATTGATTTCAGTAAATGTAGAGATGAAATCGCTGCTGCCTTGAATGAATTCGGTAATCGATGGTGTAAGCGAGAGTATGTTGAGCATAAAGCCCTTAAGGACTGGAAACTTAGCATTTTAAAACTAGTGAATAAACGCATTTCTTTCTATTCTCAAAATACTAACTTATTACCTCCTAAGCCTAAGACGTCTTAACGTCATCTTAAACCGGTTACCAAAACTTCATAAAAGACCTTACAAAGCACGGTTTATTGCAAATTCTAGCTGTTGCACTACCACTGAATTTTCTAAATTATTAACTTCCTGTCTTACTGCTATTAAAACGCATGTGATTAAATATTGTGATAAAGTCTTAAATTTGTTTTGGTCTATAAAAAATTCGAATGAGATTTTAAATAAATTGAAATCCAGACGTTTTCGTGCTTCAAGTCTGTCTACTTACGCCTTTTTCCACTCTTTACACTACACTTCCTCATAATCTTATAAAAGAAAAGCTTAATGATTTAATTGAATGGGCTGTTCACAAAGAAGAATCTCTATATCGTGCATGCTATGTCAGAAATGCATTTTTCACTTCTAAAGAGCAAAAGAATTATACACTTTGGTCATGTCAGAAAGTGTGTGATGCCCTCACCTTTCTACTTGACAATATTTATATTAGATTCGGTACTAAGTTATTTAGACAAATTGTGGGTATTCCGGTGGGTACGAATTGCGCATTTCTTGTGGCTGATCTGTTCTTGTATTGGTATGAAGGAGACTTCAATCCCGTTTTTGAGTTTACATCTATCTATTGTAGAGGGGTTTGTTTCGTGCAAAATTTATGATAAACGCGATGACTTTGATTTTGAGATTGTAAATTTTCCTTTTTGGATGGTGATGTTCCTCGTGCGCCATCATATGGCGTTTACATTTCGCAATTAATTCGATTTGCTAGAGTGGATAGTGATGTAACTGACTTCAATACTCGTAATAAATTATTAACGGCTAAACTTCTAAATCAGGGTTATATCTCTTCTGCAACAAGGTCTATCGGAACCCGAATTTTATGGTGACTTAGTATATAAATTCAGAAAAATATATAACCGCAATGACTTCAGCACCCAATTTCGTAAAATCATTCTTCGATATAAAAAGATTGGGTACAACATGGATATTATACGACAGACTGCATGCATGGTAGTTAACCCAATCACGGTTTGCAACTTTGCTTCCCTCTTTAATTGCACGCCGGTGGGTCAGGCCTCAGATTCTATGACGGCTCCAACGTAAAGGCTTATTGAAAATTAGAGTGATAATGCTGGTTGGTGCCTGATGCTCTGTCTCTGGTCGGGCTCATCGGAGTCTAACTGTTGGTTTTCTTTTGCTCCTGCATTTCAGTGGTTTCTTGCTGTCGAGTTCTCACCGTTGTCTCACCTCTGTGGTTCTTTGATTTTTGTGTTCACGGAGATGTTGCACTGATGAGTTAGGAGGCCTTCATGCGGACTGAACAAATTATTTGTCTAAATCGCGACAGAAGTAAGGGCGAGGATTGTGGCCACGTAAAATCGATTTAAGCCCCCCAGTGGAAATCTTCCACTGACCGTTCCAAGGCGGCTCTTCTGTGGCGATTTATTCATGTTGTTGTTTGTTACTTACTGTGTGTATCACTTGTGTCTTTTAATTTTGGATGTCCATATGGCCATTTTGTGGGAAAGTAACTGTCCTTATGGCCTTCCTTTGTTTAGGTTTCCATTATGGTCTGGTCGCTTAATGTTTGTATTTCTTTCCCTTTGGTGTTTTTTATGGGTGGAGTAAGTTAATTGTATCAATTCCTGATCTTTGTTTTACTTCTACTTATAGGTACCATAAACTACGCAAAGCCTTTTCAAAATTTTATAGACGCCATTCTGATTAAATTTCAAAATTCAATATTGGACTTAAATCTCTTCTGCAACAAGGTATATCGGAGCCCGAATTTTATGGTGACTTAGTGTATAAATTCAGAAATACATATAACCGCAATGACTTCAGCACCCAATTTCGTAAAATCATTCTTCGATATAAAAAGATTGGGTACAACATGGATGTTATACGACAGACTGCATGCATGGTAGTTAACCCAATCACTGTTGGCAACTTTGCTTCCCTCTTTAATTGCACGCCGGTTGGTCAGGCCTCAGATTCTATGACGGTTCCAACGTAAAGGCATATTGAGAATTAGAGAGATCTAATCCAAGGTAATGTTGGTTGGTGCCTGATGCTCTGTCTCTGGTCGGGCCCATCTGAGTCTAACTGTTGGTTTTCTTTTGCTCCAGCATTTCAGTGGTTTCTTGCTGTCGAGTCCTCACCGTTGTCTCACCTCTGTGGTTCTTTGATTATTTGTGTTCACGGAGATGTTGCACTGATGAGTTAGGAGGCTTTCATGCGGACTGAACAAATTATTTGTCTAAATCGCCACGGAAGTAAGGGCGATGATTGTGGCCACGTAAAATCGATTTAAGCCCCCCGGTGGAAATCTTTCCACTGACCGTTCCAAGGCGGTTCTTCTGTGGCGGTTTATTTATGTTGTTGTTTGTTACTTACTGTGTGTATCACTTGTGTCTTTTTATTTTGGATGGCCATATGGCCATTTTGTGGGAAAGTAACTGTCCTTATGGCCTTCCTTTGTTTAGGTTTCCATTATGGTCTGGTCGCTTAATGTTCGTGTTTCTTTCCCTTTGGTGTCTTTGATGGGTGGAGTAAGTTAATTGTATCGATGCCTGACCTTTGTTTTACTTCTACTTTTCATGTTGTCGCTTTCCATTGATAACCAATTTGAAATTATTGAAGCTTTTAGCTCCACTTCAAGATAATTATATGATTTATTAAATATTGATAATACCTATTTCGATGGTTTGATCAGTCAGATTTACCCCCCAGAACTTCAGTTAAGTAAAGCAAATTCTTCTGATACCGAGGCCCCGTTTTTTGGATTTAAAACTATCTATTGTAGATGGGTTTGTTTCGTGCAAAAATTATGATAAACGCGATGACTTTGATTTTGAGATTGTAAATTTTCCTTTTTTGGATGGTGATGTTCCTCGTGCGCCATCCTATGGCGTTTATATTTCGCAATTAATTCGATTTGCTAGAGTGTGTAGTCATGTAACTATCTTCAACACTCGTAATAAATTATTAACGGCTAAACTTCTTAATCAGGGTTATCGGTACCATAAACTACGTAAAGCCTTTTCAAAATTTTATAGACGCCATTCTGATTTAATTTCAAAATTCAATATTGACTTAAAATTTCAAAATTCAATATTGGATACTGTGTGTATCACTTGTGTCTTTTTATTTTGGATGGCCATATGGCCATTTTGTGGGAAAGTAACTGTCCTTATGACCTTCCTTTGTTTAGGTTTCCATTATGGTCTGGTCGCTTAATGTTTGGGATTCTTTCCTTTGGTGTCTTTGATGGGTGGAGTAAGTTAATTGTATCGATTCCTGATCTTTGTTTTACTTCTAGTTTTAAATCTCTTTTGCAACAAGGTCTATCGGAACCCGAATTTTATGGTGACTTAGTATATAAATTCAGAAAAATATATAACCGCAATGACTTCAGCACCCAATTTCGTAAAATCATTCTTCGATATAAAAAGATTGGGTACAACATGGATGTTATACGACAGACTGCATGCATGGTAGTTAACCCAATCACTGTTGGCAACTTTGCTTCCCTCTTTAATTGCACGCCGGTTGGTCAGGCCTCAGATTCTATGACGGTTCCAACGTAAAGGCTTATTGAGAATTAGAGAGATCTAATTCAAGGTAATGTTGGTTGGTGCCTGATGCTCTGTCTCTGTTCGGGCCCATCTGAGTCTAACTGTTGGTTTTCTTTTGCTCCAGCATTTCAGTGGTTTCTTGCTGTCGAGTCCTCACCGTTGTCTCACCTCTGTGGTTCTTTGATTATTTGTGTTCACGGAGATGTTGCACTGATGAGTTAGGAGGCTTTCATGCGGACTGAACAAATTATTTGTCTAAATCGCCACGGAAGTAAGGGCGATGATTGTGGCCACGTAAAATCGATTTAAGCCCCCCGGTGGAATTCTTTCCACTGACCGTTCCAAGGCGGTTCTTCTGTGGCGGTTTATTTATGTTGTTGTTTGTTACTTACTGTGTGTATCACTTGTGTCTTTTTATTTTGGATGGCCATATGGCCATTTTGTGGGAAAGTAACTGTCCTTATGGCCTTCCTTTGTTTAGGTTTCCATTATGGTCTGGTCGCTTAATGTTCGTGTTTCTTTCCCTTTGGTGTCTTTGATGGGTGGAGTAAGTTAATTGTATCGATGCCTGACCTTTGTTTTACTTCTACTTTTCATGTTGTCGCTTTCCATTGATAACCAATCTGAAATTATTGAAGCTTTTAGCTCCACTTCTAGATATTTAGATGATTTATTAAATATTGATAATACCTATTTCGATGGTTTGATCAGTCAGATTTACCCCCCAGAACTTCAGTTAAGTAAAGCAAATTCTTCTGATACCGAGGCCCCTTTTTTTTTGGATTTACAACTATCTATTGTAGATGGGTTTGTTTCGTGCAAAAAATTATGATAAACGCGATGACTTTGATTTTGAGATTGTAAATTTTCCTTTTTTGGATGGTGATGTTCCTCGTGCTCCATCCTATGGCGTTTATATTTCGCAATTAATTCGATTTGCTAGAGTGTGTAGTCATGTAACTATCTTCAACACTCGTAATAAATTATTAACGGCTAAACTTCTTAATCAGGGTTATCGATACCATAAACTACGTAAAGCCTTTTCAAAATTTTATAGACGCCATTCTGATTTAATTTCAAAATTCAATATTGACTTAAAATTTCAAAATTCAATATTGGATACTGTGTGTATCACTTGTGTCTTTTTATTTTGGATGGCCATATGGCCATTTTGTGGGAAAGTAACTGTCCTTATGACCTTCCTTTGTTTAGGTTTCCATTATGGTCTGGTCGCTTAATGTTTGGGTTTCTTTCCCTTTGGTGTCTCTGATGGGTGGAGTAAGTTAATTGTATCGATTCCTGATCTTTGTTTTACTTCTACTTTTAAATCTCTTTTGCAACAAGGTCTATCGGAACCCGAATTTTATGGTGACTTAGTATATAAATTCAAAAAAATATATAACCGCAACGATTTCAGCACCCAATTTCGTAAAATCATTCTTCGATATAAAAAGATTGGGTACAACATGGATGTTATACGACAGACTGCATGCATGGGAGTTAACCCAATCACGGTTGGCAACTTTGCTTCCCTCTTTAATTGCACGCCGATGGGTCAGGTCTCAGATTCTATGACGGTTCAAACGTAAAGGCTTATTGAGAGTTAGAGAGATCTAATTCAAGGTAATGTTGGTTGGTGCCTGATGCTCTGTCTCTGGTCGGGCCCATCGGGATCTAACTGTTGGTTTTCTTTTGCTCCAGCATTTCAGTGGTTGTTGCTGTCGAGTCCTTACCGTTGTCTCACCCCTGTGGTTCTTTGATTATTTGTGTTCACGGAGATGTTGCACTGGTGAGTTAGGAGGCCTTCATGCGGACTGAACAAACTATTTGTCTAAATCGCCACGGAAGTAAGGGCGAGGATTGTGGCCACGTAAAATCGATTTAAGCCCCCCCCCCCCGGTCGAATTCTTTCCACTGACCGTTCTAAGGCGGTTCTTCTGTGGCGGTTATTTATGTTGTTTTTTGTTTCTTACTATGTGTTTCACTTGTGTCTTTTTATTTTGGATGGCCATATGGCCATTTTGTGGGAAAGTAACTGTCCTTATGGCCTTCCTTTATTTAGGTTTCCATAATGGTCTGGTCGCTTCATTTTGGTGTTTCTTTCCCTTTGGCGTCTTTAGTGCAGTTTATATTTTACTTTTGGTCCTTTGAGATCATCGTGAACATTCTGAGAAATCAGAAATAAATTATTGGTTTAGACTCATTCTAGACAGGTTTTTAATTATTTGGATACCGTTTTGATTTATATCAGTCTTTGAATCGACTGCCTATTCGAAATTCGCAAAATTGCAGTACGTTTCCTCTGGCTTTCTTTGCTGGATCATTACAGGGTCACCGATGAGGCTTTATTAGCCGAAACTACGTAGTATGGCCCATCTTCTTTCTTATGAATGTTTTCATTGCTCTTAAAGGGACTCAATTTTGATTTTTATTTGATGGGTGGAGTAAGTTAATTGTATCGATTCCTGGTCTTTGTTTTACTTCTATTTTACAACAGAACTTCATGAATAAACATACATTCATGGGAAAGTTAAAACTTTGAGGTCAGGCCTCAGATTCTATGACGGTTCCACCGTAAAGGCTTATTGAGAATTAAAGAGATCTAATTCATGGTAATGTTGGTTGGTGCCTGATGCCTTTTGGCTTTCCGCTATTGATGTTTCCATTAGGTCTGTTGTTTCATATTTGTGTTTCTTTCCCTTTGGTGTCTCTGATGGGAGCTGTGGGTTGATTGTATCGATTTCTGATCATTGCCTCCACTTCTATTTTATACGTTGAGGGAGATATTTATTTCTTTTCATTAATGTTGAACTTTCAAAATATGAAACAATATAAACTTTGATCAGCGGGAGACTGGCAGAGAAATTATTTCATAATCACTTTCCATCATCAACATCATCATCGTCGTCATCAATTTCATCATTGTAATTTATATTTCAGTTGCATTATTATTATCATTTTTAGCTTTCCTACAAACTGAACATTTTCTTGGATCAGCGGAATACTGAGAGAAATTATTTCATAATCACTTCCCATGACTGGGTCGAACCGAGAATGGGGCCATTGAAGATAGTTTAGGTAGAGTACGTAATCTTATTAAATGTTCCTATCAATTACCCTTTAAACATTTTAGACATTAGCGCGTTGTTCTCGAATGAAACTCAAAGAAATGACTTCCTCATTTTAACATTTTAGCCACAGTAGCATCCAAGATACATCGACGTCGAAGCAGCGCCGACGCCAATGTCACGCTGCTCTCAGATCAAAATGAATTTTACAGAAATGACTATATCATTTTAAACATATTAGACGCAGCAACATCCAGGATACGTCGACGTCACGTCTCTAAGCAGCGCCGCTACCAATGCCAAGACGCTCTCGAACCAAAATGAATTTCACAGAGACGACTTCCAACTTTGGTCATGTCCCTTGATAGTGGTAGAGTACAATAAGTCTTTCCTATCTTAATCTAAATGGGCCAATCCACGACAAAACCTACAATAAATCGACTAGTGAAGCCTCAGACTAGCCTACGTATCCTCCCAATGTGGCAAAGGTTCTCTTTTACCCATAGTAAGTTCGGAGGCTGCAGTAGACGCATGCCACCATCGAAGTCTCTGATACGAATGCACAGACTCATATGACGTTTAGCTGGTCGCACATATTTTATTGTAGGCTTTCTCGTGCAGTGACATCGCAAACTTCCTACAAACTAGAATTTCGTTGTGACGATTGTTGTATGTCTTTATAGAAACATTATTATAAATTTTAAAAGGGGTGTTTTCTTATTTACATTCAAAAACATAGGTTGTGGACACGTTAGAACTCCCTCAGTATGGCAGCTGTAACGAGCACCCACAGCGTATGTTTGCGATAAGCTTCACGGGTACTTTGTCTGGTCTGAAAAAAAAATGTATTATAAAAACAGAGCACAATTAACAAAAAGAAAAGAAAAAAAAAAGAAAAAGTAAAAAAAGAAGGAGAGCACCAACATAAATCAGTACTGTTAATAAATAAATAAATAAATAAATAAATAAATAAATAAATAAATAAATAAATAAATAAATAAATAAATAAATAAATAAATAATCAAGAAAGTCTAGCGGTATGGGTAATTTGTGTGATCAAGAAACAATAAATGCCTAAAACGTTATACAATGAACAAAACAAACTATTAATAATACCGATATATGTGAAAAAGATATATAGAGTTCAAAGACAATACAATTTTCATAGAGCACGCGTTTTCATCCTCACCATTAATCGTTGACCGCCGACACTGTTAAGCAACAAACCGCCCAATTTAAAAACAAAACTGATTAAGGTGATAAAGAGATCATTAAGGATGTTTTACTTTGCAAAGAACACGTGTTTTTTTACACCTCATAATTAATCGCATTATATATATAATTGCGTGATTAATGAGTCAAATGAGTCAAACCAAATAAATAATGTGATTTATGGTATTGATCAAAACAGATAATACTTATCATCAGTCCTAATAATTATCAACATTTCCATTCAAACTACATGTTCTCTCTCTCTCTCTCTCTCTCTCTCTCTCTCTCTCTCTCTCTCTCTCTCTCTCTCTCTCTCTCTCTCTCTCTCTCTCTCTCTCTCTATCGTGGAGTTGAATGATAAACGGTATGGCTCAAAACAGGTACTTATAGTAATACTTCTCATAATTCCTAATTAACATTGTCATTCAAAGTACATATTCTTCTAACTATTCCCTCTGTCTCTGTCTGAGTTCATAAATCTTTTATACGAAACAACTAGGGGGAAATGTTCTAATCTCTCTCTCTCTCTCTCTCTCTCTCTCACTCTCTCTCTCTCTCTTTCTCTCTATCTATCTATCTATCTATCTATCTATCTATCTATCTATCTATCTATCTATCTATCTATCTATCTATCTATCTATCTATCTATCTATCTATCTATCTATCTATCTATCTGTTCATAAATCTTTTTATACAAAACGACTAGTTGAAATGGTTTTGGTGGCGAAATGTCTAGGGTTTGGGGGCGAAACGACTAGGGTCAAAAAAGGGGGGGGGGGGGGGGCGAAACGAATACGGGGGAAACGACCAGCGAGGAAACGTCTTGGGGACGAAACGGCTTGTTACCTGATTCAGATTTTTCCCGTTACACGGCCTTTATGTAGCTAGCCGTTTGGTTCGATACATTCCGGTAACCTTCGACAATTTCCGGATCCAGGTACTTTTTAAGGAAGAAGAAAAAATTAATCATGAAGAAATTTAAGAAATTTAAACAGTAGATGGTGTGTTGGAGGATGATTGGCGGAATTTTAAATGGTTTAATGATGTTGTTATGTTTTTAGTGCAATATAATTCACAAACATTGAGGAATGTCACGATTTTTTCGGTTTTTGAGTCGCAGACGAACTGGGAGGGGTATCAAAAAGACTGATTTACCAGTCCCTAAAAAGAAACACGCTATTATCTGCACTGTTATGCTGTTAGATGGTACGGATTATACAACAGAAATACATGTAAGTAGTATTGTTGACATATTGTTTTTAACTCCCTGTGCATACTTTCAGTTTTAAGATTGAGGTCATTGACCTATTTTTTTCATGAGTCAGAACAAAACGGCACTAAACTGGTCCAACGGTGTACTGCCTGATGATTTCAAGTTAGACCCAAAGGTAATGCTTCCCAAACCCGGAAAGACAAACTATAACAGTGTTAGATCGTATAGGCCAATTACTTTAGAAAGTGTGATAGGTTAGATTATGGAAAGAGTTATCAGCAAAAGACTGATTTGGAAGTTGGAAATTGAAGGTGGTATAGCAAGAACTCAGTACGCATATAGGAAGCAAAAGTCATGTGTTCAGTCTCTTTTAAGGCTGTGTAATTCAGTTTCAGAAGCAAGGAATAGGAAGGAAAGTACAGTGCTCGCAGTGATGGATTATGAGTCTTGCTATGAAAGAATATGGAGAGCAGGTTTATTGAAAAAGGCATTTGAAAGTGGGATTACTGGCAGATTATGGCTATACCTTAAGAACTTCCTTATAGACCGGAAGTACTTCCTGAAAGTGAACAATTTTACATCTCCTACATTCCAGTCTGCAGTAGGCATACCGCAAGGATCAGTTATCAGTCCAGTGCTTTGTATTCTGTATACAAGTGATTCAATGAAGGAAGTGGCAGGTAATCATGCAGAATTTGCAGATGATAGCTGTGTTTGGGAAAGTAATATATCAGTGGCGGAAAGTTGTGCTGCGTTGAATGATAAACTGGCATCTGTGCTAGATTGGTGTAGGAGATGGAATATGTTGATTGCACCGGATAAGACAGAGATAATGGTATTTAAACATGACGGCAGAGAATCAGAAGTGAAGGCAGAGGTGAAGTTAGGCGAGAGTGTTTTAAAAACAACCAATTCAAAGAAAATTCTGGGTGTCACAGTAGATGATAAATTAAACTTTCACGAACATATTCAACAGAAAACAAAGGCTGGTTTCAGTGCCTTGAAAGGTCTTGATAATTTCGTTCAAGGACATAGAGGATGCAGCCAAACAGTGTATATGAGACTCTACAAATCCTTGGTTCTTCCGGTGATGGAGTATGGAGCAGCTGTGACAGTCGAGTCCCTTGAAGAAAGCAGTAAGGAGTTTGGAAAGGTTCAGAGGTCAGCGATGCTAAAGGCATCAGGTTGTTTGAACAGTACCAGCACAGAAGCTTTGGAAGTCTTGACAAACACCATGCCTATAGACCTACAGCTGAAGATAAGACAAGCACAAGAAGTCATCAGAATCAGTGCCAAGTATGAAGATGATCCTCTCAGGGAAGAGTTTGATGAATGGATAGAGGGGGATAAAACTGTGGGTAGAAGAGCTACTATTTTTCATTTATTGATGTCTAGGTTTAGGGAATTGAAGGGAATGTTAGAGTTTGAGAACATTGAGAAGGAATTCAGATATACCAAGGAATTGATGGGGCTCATCAAAGAGACAGGAAGTGTACACAAGGAAGAATTCACATTCTCCAAGGAAGAACAGAAAGAAAATATATTAGAGCTTCTTAGCAATTGTGATAAAAACAATGTATTAATGTTCACAGATGGATCAGCATTAGGTAATCCAGGTCCGACTGGAGCTGGTGCTGTGGTCTACCTTGAGGGTTACTCCAGCACACCAGTTTTGATGAACAAGGGAGTTTCTCCTATAGGTAACAATTATACTGGAGAATTGGTAGGTATACAGATCGGGCTAGAATTCTTGGCTGATCTAGACTTCAAAGGCAGAGTAGTTCATATTCTGACCGATTGTCAACCAGCTATTAAGACTGCTTTCAGTACTGAAATGCCAACTAACAAGATTGAAACAGTTCTCAGCATCAAGGAGAGTTTAGCTAAGGTAAGGTGTAGGGAGAATATTGTCAAAGTTCATTGGGTGCCAGGACACAAAGATATTGAGGGGAATGAATTGGCAGATCAACAAGCAAAGGCGGCAGCATCAGAGATGATTAAAAATAATGAGGTAAAACCGACCCTTGACAAGAAAGAAGCAGTACGGGAGTGTAAATCACAGGGAAGGGAAAAATGGGAAAGAAGGTACAAGTGCTCAGACAAAGTGAATGTATTGCAGGATATAATTGGGGAAGTGGGAAAAAGGATCTGTCATGGAGATAGGGACAGAAGGACTTTCTCTGCAGTAAATCAGGTGCTGTGTGGACATTCAATCTTAAATGATCACCAGGCAAAAGTTAACAAAGATCAGTCAAGTTTGTGCGAGACATGCAACATGAAAGAGAATGTGGATCATTTTCTTTTTCACTGTCAGAGATTTAAATCAGAAAGGGATACTTTAGAGTATAATGTAGAAGAGATTCTGGCCAGGGAGGAGGTGAAATTGGTAACAGACATTAACTTGAAAGTGTTGACAGGCATGATTGAAGACATTAGTAAGCAAGGAAGGAAGGAACTGACAGATGCACTGATGGAATACATCAGGAGCACTAAAAGATTTTGAAGGTCATTGTATTATGAGCATCATGTGTTTTTCACATAGGGAAATGCACAAGTGACTTAAGTACCATGAGTTTATAGGCAGCGATAAAATGCCTTATAGATATACAACAACAACAACTAAACTACCAAAGCAAAGACATCTGTTTTTTGTTTTGGTTTACTAATCCAGGGTTCAAGCTACCAACCACCAAAGTCTCAGTATGCTAAAAAAGATAAAACTGCACAAACTTGAGTCAACTGCAACTTTTTTTTTAAAAAGTTGAGCATCTGCTACATATCTGCCACAAACAGACTGACTTGATTATCATGGACTTCGCTAAGGCCTTTGACAAGGTACCTCACAGGAGGCTATTGTATAAATTGGATTACTATGGGATAAGAGGATCCACACACAGGTGGATTAGCTCATGGCTCTCAGGGCACTCACAACAAGTTGTACTTGATGGCCAAGCGTCTGATCCAGTCCCTGTTTTATCTGGTGTCCCCCAAGGTTCGGTCCTTGGACCGGTCCTTTTCTTGGTATTCATTCTTTAATGATCTCCCTGATAACATCAGGTCATCTGTCCGTTTGTTTGCTGATGATTGTGTCCTTTATAGGAATATATATTCTTCTTCTGACTGTCTTATTCTACAAGATGACCTGAATCAACTAGCACAGTGGGAGGCCGATTGGCAGATGAAGTTCAATGTGGCCAAATGTCATTCAATGAGGGTGTCGCGACACCCTCCTGACAAACAAATTAAGTTTGACTATAAACTACACCAGCAAATCTTGGAGCAGGTTCAATCCGCCAAATATCTTGGTAGATCTTGATTGGGGTCAACACGTTTCAGAAATTACATCAAAAGCAACTAGGACTTTAGGATTTCTTAGACGAAACTTGGCTTTTGCACCTAGGCAGACAAAGGATGTTGCATATAAAACATTGGTTCGCCCTCAGCTAGAATATGCATCACCCATTTGGCATCCCTATGTTAAAACTCAGATTCAGCAGGTGGAGAAGGTGCAGAGGACAGCTGCTCGATGGACCTGCCGACGATGGCGCAATAGAAGCAGCGTCGGTGACATGCTTAACGAGCTAGAATGGCCGTCCCTAGAGGCCCGTCGTGAGCAGTCCTCTTTAACCTTCTTCTATAAGATACATTCAGGTACAGTGGCCGTTAATAAAGATAAATACTTGACCCCTGTGACAGTTTCAACTCGAACAAGGGCATCAAAAGTAAACAACTCACAGTATCACAGGTACCAGTCCTACAGTGATGCCCTGAAAAATTCCTTCTTCCCTAGGACTATTCCCCAGTGGAATAGTCTTCCCTCTTCTGTGGTGAATGCTAAGACTGCAGAGGAGTTCAAAGCCCATTCAGTGTAAGATTGAGACTCAGAGGTATGCGTTTTAGTATACCTCTGTTATTCAGATTGTAAATAGTTTTAAGGACTCATCCAGTGACTTCTCTTTTTTTTTTTTTTTTTTTTTTTTCAGCTAAATTCTAAATTTAGCTACGCACCCAACTGAGGTAATGGCCAAATATGACCGACTCAGTATAAGAAGATAGATAGATAGATTATAGGAGCTTTTTTCGTGACGTACTTCCGGTTCTAAAAATAGAACGGGAAAAGCCCTGGCCGTCATCTGTCGTATTGCTTCAAAGGCAGTGGGTCAGATAAAGTGTTAATTACAGCGTAAAACATTGGAATTCTTTTAAACTTTTGGCGAATTCTAATGTAAGATAAAGGGAGTAACACCGATATGCGGCCAGCTGTGAAATTTCGCATTACGAAATGATATATTGTACATAAGACCCAACATGGTTCTCTCTCTTTCTCTCTCTCTCTCTCTCTCTCTTAGCGCACAAACAATTAGCGAGCACAGGCAAAGGTAAATTACAGTTTGTCGTTAAATGACGCCACGTCAACCGACATGTAGCGTGTCAACAACGTCGTGTCTACATCAAACCAACTTCAAAGCGATGCATTGAATTTGACATTGCAACGTCAGAAGGTTGGGTTGGCGATAATACGGCCTTGATTAATAAAATGTCATTTGCCCAGTGCTCGGTCCCATCAAGACTCAGTGGGATTGGGACATTAAATTCAAAACAAACGTAGAACACCCTTTCAGTGCATAAGAATGAAACACTCCTTCGCAAGTGCAAGATTTTACAGTAAAATCTGGTAGATTTGTAGATTGGTTCAACCTGCCCAGCCCTTAGGCAGTGATTTTTTTACCCCTGCGTCCTGCGTCCAGGACGCACAAAAAGGACTGAGGACGCACGATCATAAAATATGTGCGTCCGTCGGACGCAAATATTTAATGGGCGAAAAATCCGAACTTTCGTTTTCACTGCTGTAAATATCGGCGGAAGTGATAAAATACCGCACTTTTACCGAACTTTCAACGGCCCAACGAGTCACCGAAAAATCGATACAGGTACAATTTAATGATCCAACCACAAGACGAGAATCCCCTCCATCCAAAATGAGCCCAAACTTTCACACAAGCAAGTTCAATGCGAGCATCAAAGTTTTCCGCTATCCAGATCGGCTCCCACAAACCAACTCTACCATTTTTCTGCATGTGATCGGTAAATGTGTCAAATGACGTCATCCGATGCCAGCAACCCCGCACGTGTTTAATGCCATTGTTTTATTTTAATGGGTTGTATCCCGTTCTTAAAAAATTGTTTGGAACCGGTACAAAAATATTTTCTCGATAGCTAAACGGTTGTGAATGGATCTGGATAGAAAACAGCGCTTTGCACAGCCCCCGAATTATCCCCAGCAGCTCCAACAACAGCGTTCGACTTTTCCCGCCAAGCCGAGCGTCTGCTATTTGGCACCAAAACATAACCATTCACGATCGGTTTTTATAATGCATACATCTACTGTTAGATGTAGCTAATTGTCTGAGGTGCGAGTAAATCATTTTCACATTGATTGTGGATTAAATTTTATGATTGGGGAATAAACGCAAATTAGAGACATAACTTGACCATATTTTCACACCTCGTTCAAGTTGGCTTATCGCCAGAAATGAAAGACACGCACCGCAGGGCAATCATGTTTACTTGGCAATTATATGACAGGGATTAACAATAGTGTCATAATTGAACTGTTATAAATACACAGACGGTTTGTCTCTGAATTGTCGACAAAGCAGGACAGTGCAAGTGCAGCACAATTATTGTGATTTACTTACTCTAGTTTTACTGTATTTAAGAACTCAAAAGACTGACAGCTGTAGACGATTTTTTTTGCACTTGCCCGACCGGGCGTCCTAAGGTCAAAGTGCACCTGCCCGGCGCGATTTCGGACTTGTACCGGGCGGCCGGGCAATGGATTTGTCAGCCCCTGAACATAGATAGCTGGTGTCCCAATCAGGGGAGGAAACGTTTGTCGATAATGGTTCGGAATATTATCTCCATTCTGCATGAAGCAAATTTCACGCACATGTTGGGGTGTGCATTTATCGAAAACGAAAGTAGAAAACATTACGGAAAATAGACTAAAAAACATACACTTTAGCAGGATTTCTTTGGGCTAGTAAACAACACAAGTTGATGATTGATTCTGTTCATTGCAAATAATAGATGCTAGACCGCATTATTTTTAACTATGAATAATGGCATTTTATCCTGAACCGATCTTTTTTGTACTTCCTTTTTTTCCCTCCAAATATTGGGACTCATACTTTCAGATTTGG
This sequence comes from Lucinisca nassula, assembly GCA_963580285.1. Classification (NCBI taxonomy): domain Eukaryota; kingdom Metazoa; phylum Mollusca; class Bivalvia; order Lucinida; family Lucinidae; genus Lucinisca; species Lucinisca nassula. Next base: position 82,404,575 of record OY757025.1, read on the forward strand.
GACGCACAGTTTTTTGGTTGAGCGAGTCCCAGGACGCATAGTTGAAAATTTGTAAAAAAATCACTGCTTAGGTCTACATTAACCCATTTGGTACCGGAAACCCCCAAAAGAGTAAGTGACAAACAGTGCAGGCCCATTTCAGACGCCACAGAACCCGGCGTCTGATCAGGGCCTACACTGTTTGCAAAAAGTTAGGCCATTTTCCAAATAAATTTTGGAGAAAACACAACCTGACACCCCTAAATTTTGAAAACGACTCCTGCTATATATAATGAGGAAGATTCCATTTGGTACAAAAAGGGTTATGGGCTTCTTGATTACAGGGATCAGTGCCAACGGTCATGTGACAATGAAATGAGTTGGAGTGGGTGTCGACGGCATGACGTCGAACCAACATTGACTCAACGCCCCTCCGTCAGTCCACTCATTTGTTTATTTCGACTGTCAGTATGGCCATTTAAATTGCACATGTAGACATATCGTTGGACAGATTTAATAGATAGATAGATAGATAGACTTGGATGGCGAATAAAACGAAAGTTACGTAAACACTTATTTTGTAAGTAATCTGTAATCTTTCATGAATAACTGTATCCCAAGCCATTGACATGGGTCACTTCACGATAAGATTTTCGTCAATTAAAAACGGATTTAGGATAAATGAATTTAAGCGAAATATCATTCTTTCCTTCTCGAGGCATTATTACAATGAAAACGGGTATGTTTTCTCTCAAAATGTCTGAATATTGTTAGCATTTTAAGTTCCGCCAATGCATTTGAATAGCGATGGCCGTTTCAATTGACGGCCAGTACTTTGCGCATGCGCAAGACTGACGTCATAAACGGAATTCCTAAAACCTCCTATACTTTTATAGCCCGGCTTCCCATGGTTCCAAGGTAGTTAATGTTACAGTATAGGATACAATCAACCCACAGCTCCCATCAGAGACACCAGTTTCACTGTTTAAGTGGGTCAAAATTAAATAGGTATGTTTGAGTGATGTACTGAAGTCAAATGTCGGCCAGATGTTTTTCGCACCGTCGTTACTATCATAAAAAACAAAAGTAATGATCCCCACGTCTCGCACCTCACTCAGGGATGATTAATTGGTCAAACAATTAAAGAATGTGGCATACACATGCCTTCAGTCCCCATTTTTAAACACGTGTTCACTACCAGGGATTAATGGTTCAAACCCAGATTTTTGGGACAAAATTGGACATATTTTTATTCCTGACAGTGTAGAAAATACACAGCTAATGATAGAACCATGCATGCTATCATATCCGATTCGTTGCAGAGTTTGATCAACACAAAGCATCGTAATCCGACTAGCAATGCATGCACATATATCCAAGACTTTTTAATAGAGATTAAATTTATTTTTTTATCTTTTCTTTTGAATACAATTAGCTGAATTGAACTGTTAGATTTATTACTTAACAAGAGCACCGCATGCGGGTGCCAACGCTCGGCTGCAGTTTCTTTTAGTTAAACAAAAAATTCTAAGTCGAAAAGCCAAAAATATTTTGAGGGTTACCTCACCCATTGGTATGTATTCCCCTTTTCATAATGAACAACTAGTCTGAGTTTCAAGTAAATATGTTCAGTACAAGGTTGGGCGGCAAATTCCGCCCCCGGTATTTACCAGTGGCATTTACCGGCCTGGAAAATACTCATCATTCGGCAAATACTGGCAAATTGAATTTTTAGCTTAAAAATACTGCAGAAATCTTTACAAATTTGAATTAAAATAGTATAATGGAACTTAATGAGTAAAAGAATGTTAAAAGTTAGTGTCTATGTAAGGTTACCAACCTACAGAATAAAATATTTCTCAATTTACACATGTTGAACCAGCCAAAAAGTGAATAAAAAAGACTAAAATTTTGAAACTTTTAAAACCAAAAAAATTGTACTTGTATCTTTTTAAATCAACAGTAAAAAATGAAGGTAGAAATTCCCATGTGAACTTGTTTAATATTGTCATTTATAACAATTATCTTAAGTTTTTGTATTGCTTAACCTTATCAAATGAAGTTCAGACTGAGCAAATCTGTATCTTGTAAACACACTTTTGTATGGAATAATCATGTTTTTAAATTTTGGGATAGTTACAGCATTTTACTACTGTCAAAAACTTCAGTTTCACAGTAAATAGCTGTCACAGCCTGTGGTGCTTATGGACTATATTACTAAAACAACAACTCTCAAGACTTGTATATTCAAGAGAGCACAGGATAGCCAGGGGCAAGGATGGACTAAAGGATGTCATGTTTTATATGACTTTAAACAATTAGTAAAAGTGAAAGTATGTGGCTACTGCAGGTTCAAAATAGGCCTTTTTTCTTAAACTACTTTTTTTATATAATTAAATTACATACAAAGTAATTACCATAGTAACATGGTTAAACTATTTTAATAAAATGTAACCTCTACCATTGAAATTGCAAATATATACCTGCTGGGTATATGGTTTTGTTTTAATTACAGGGTGAAAAATTCCATTTTCCAGTATTTGCCGGTATTTACCGGTAAATGCCACCGGCATGGAAAATACTCATATTTGCCGGCATTTTCCCAACCCTGGTTCAGTAATGACAGAGATATTATAAAGTGTCCAAGTTTTTGCACGACGACGACGCAGACAGCGCCAGAGCTATGAAAATACCTTGTCGTTTTCTTCGAACGCAGCCGAGCTAAAAATCTGAAGTAGTCTGTGTGCAGCGCATGCATACTTGACTCTATCCATCTCAAGTAGACAATAATTTTAACTGTCGTCTACCCACCTCAGGCTAAATGACTGCATTTCTCTTATCCCCCCCCCCCCCCCCCAAAGAAATTTATGGTTCATTCCGTATGTTTCGGTACTTCGTAGAACCGGTACCTGTATTTAACCAGTGACAAAAGCGCGCTAAAGCGCCCAAGAATCACAGATTAATCAGAATTCCCTTTGCGCGTGACCAATTCGGATGTGTTTTCAGATATTGGATTTTAATTTCTAATATTTATTGTTTACTCGGATGGTACCCTGTTTTTCCCTCGCTGGAAATGTTGGTATTTGTTTTTCCTTTCTTCATATAGTTAATTTTAATAGCAGGAATTTCTGCTTTTAACTTCTTTTCTTGTTGTCACATTATTTCGTGACTTTTTCGTTATTGTTTGTTTTGTTCTTGTCCATCAATGTCCAAAACCCTCAACTCTTGCGGACATTGAAAGGCTTCCTGGGCAAATCATTCTTCTTGTTTTACATGCTCTCGTTGCAGTTTTGAGTCACGCTGTGCCACTTGCAAACTGTGGTGGAGCTCAGTGTGGACGCTTGCCGTAAACCGACGGTCGTACAAGCAAAGACGTTCCACTAAAGAGAAGAAGATGGACAAGATGGGAGCCGCTTCCAGGCAGTCAGGCTCCGGGACTGCAACCAAGCAGTCCGGGACTGCTCCCAAGCAGTCCCAGTCTGAGAACCCTTCTCAGACTGCGTCCACATCGGGGGAGATGTACCTGGAGAACCGGGAAATTCCCCGATAGACACACGTCAATCTACTCAAGATCAACCCGGTGGGTCCTTCACCCAAGTGTCTGCGGACAAGAAGACAGAAAGAACACCCAATGCCAAGTCTGGGGATAGTCTTTCCTCGTCCTCGGGCCCAGATTCTTTGGAATCTGACCGGTCACCGGGCCGGGATTCTCGCGACCGGTCAGTGTGGCCCAAATCCAAAGATCGATCGTTCAAACACCGATACCCGGACCGGGTAGCCCGGCCTACATCCCGGTACCGGTCAGTGGGTCCGTCTATTTCCCGGCAACGTTCCCAGGACCGGTCATTATGGCATCCTTCGACGGGACGTTCAATTCACCGTTCACCAGGCAGATCATCTCGCCACCGGGCACCAGGACAGTCATCACGGCGCCATTCTCCGAAATGGTCAGATCAGCACCGATCGCCGAGACGAACATCTCGTTCTCGATCTAAACACAGATCGAGTTCACGGGATCGTCACACGCCTCATAGAAGGCATAGATCAGAAGTGAAGAGAAAACACTCTAGATCTAGACGCCTTAAACGCCATCATCATACGAGTTCAAGTTCTGACTCGTATTCGAGGTCTAGATCAGTCAGTTGGGACTGGTCTACCTCTTCTGATAGGCACAGGCGCCATAAGAAGAAGAAGTCTCACAATCGTTCTTCTGTTGCTAGAGGTCACAAGAGACTTAGGCACTCCTCTGGTACTCGCCATAAGGATCGTGCAAGATCTTTATCATCAAGCTCGGATAGGAGTGATAATCTCACCATCAGGGTGGACAATATTGAATTTGAGGGTGAGAGCAGAGCTGGTTCGCCCCATAAAGCCTCCTCTAATTTGGCAAAGAAAACTTGGTTTGACAGAGGTTCTTCCAATTCTGAGGAGGAAGAGGAAGGTATCATTTTTTTGCCGAAGCAATTAAGGAGATTATGAGCTTACTTCCCTCCGAATTTTGCCCCAGGAAGGAGTCCTCGGAGACTCTCCAGAGGCCTAGGTCCACGCTGGATGCACTTAACCCATCTGAGGATAAGAGCTCAGCTTCTCTCCCTAAGTCCTTATTGATCAAAGACGTTATAAATGTCTTTCAATCACTGATCGATAAGAAGGTTAAGCTGGAACCTGGCTGGGTTACCAAAAAATCTCTGGAGAGAGATCTTGGTATAAACGTGAAACACTACTGGTCACATGGTCAGTTATTTCCCGACAGTGTTCCTAAAATTGATAAAGATGCTTCTCTACTGGATCTGATATCCTCTGGGAATGCCAATTTGCCAGTCAAGAGTTTGGAGACTATGGAGCGTCAAGCTAGGAACATGGTTTCCATTAACTCTTATGCAGACCTTTTCACTTCTGCTTCAGTTCAAGCATTGGAGTCAGACAATTTGGATGCTCCAATGCTGAAGAGGTTACTCAGCTCTATTGTTAGTTGCTTGAAGCACTCTTCCTCTATGGCAGTGATTTTGGCAGTCAAACTCCTGCAAGCTAGAAGGGAGGTTGCTATTGAAAGGTCTAAGATTTTGACGGAAGCCACGGAGACTAAGCTTCGCTCGGATCCGATCTCAGCTGAATCCCTCTTTGGTGGAATGATTACTGATTTTCAGAAACTAAATTCTGAATCTCAACAGCAGAGTTTCATTGCTTCCTCTGTTGCACAGAGTAAGCAGACTTCTACTTCTGGCTTTAAGATTCCTAAATGCCAAAAGAAGTCTTCTCACAGGGATTCTTCTTCCTCTACTAGACCTCCGAATCATAAGAATAGATGTTGCCCTTGGAGAGGTTCTTGCCGTGGGGGCTCAAGCTCTCGAGGAAGGGGTCAGTACACCCCCTCCCGAGGAGGTGCCTCTAACGTTTCTCGACAATGATACACTCCCTCCACTGTCCCTTACAAGAAAGGACCTTCCAGTAGGAGGACAGTTGGCCCACTTTCAAAATCATTGGAGAGAAATAACAGAGGACTCATGGGTCCTCTCTGTTGTAAAAAAAGAGTACAAAATACCTTTCATCAGCAAACCTCTTCTTTCTCCAATGCCAATCTTTCTTCATCAGACCAAAAGTAGGTCTTTGGAGGAAGAGGTCAACAAACTCCTACTCAAAGGGGCAGTGGAGATGATAGAGCCGGAAGGTCCAGGCTTCTATTCTCGTATTTTCCTAGTTCCCAAGAAAAACGGAAAATTTCGACTTATAATAGATTTGTCGAGACTGAATACTTTTCTGGAAGTTCAGTCCATCAAAATGGAGACAGCCAACAAAGTCAGACAAGCGATCCAACCCAATGATTTGGCGATCTCCTTAGACCTGACGGATGCATATCTACATGTACCCATTCACAGACAGTCTCGGAAGTACCTCCGATTCTGTCTCAAGGGTCAAACTTATCAGTTCAAGGCTCTTCCGTTTGGCCTTGCAACAAGTCCGTATGTCTTCACCCGTTTGATGGTTGCTGTAGCATCTTATCTACGGAAGGGGGCAATTGTACTGTTTCCGTACCTGGACGACTGGTTGGTCAGAAATCATATTCGTCAGGAAATTCTGAGAGATCAACAGTTTACAGTCAAGTTGATTACGTCCCTAGGACTGATAATGAACAAAGAGAACTCGGTCTTAGTACCATCTCGGAACTGTGTTCATAGGAATGGAATTTTTTACACAAAGGAATAGTTCTGGTGCCGTTACATAGAATACAGGGCATTCTGGAACTATTACAATGGTTCAAGGTTCAAGAGCAGGTCTCAGCAAGAGTCTTTCTGTCTCTTCTGGGAAAACTCAGTGCAGCAGCCCAGTTTGTTGTACTGGGCAGATTGCACTTACGTCCGCTTCAAATGGCTTTGTTTGCTCGGTGGAAGCCCCATGCTTTTCCATTGGAGCATCCCATTCTTCTCAATGTTTCGATCAGGAAGCATTTAGAATGGTGGAACAACAAGGGTCATTTCAACTCGGGTGTAACACTGAAACCTTCTCTTCCTACTCACACTCAGTTCACGGATGCGAGAGAGTCTCTCTGGATGGGGAGCCCATCTCGAACCGGAAGGACTTCTGTGTCATGGAGTCTGGCCTCCAGACCAATCAGTTCTTCATATCAATATCCTAGAGATGAAAGCAATATTGCTTGCTCTAAAACAATGTCATCAGTATGTCACCAATTCAACAGTCCTGATTGCCACAGACAACTCTTCAGTAGTTTCGTACCTGAAGAAACAAGGGGGCACCCATTCTCCGTCTCTGTGCATGGAGGTTTGGGATACACTCCTTTGGTGCAATCAGGAAGGCATAAATCTTCTGGTCAGACATATACCAGGGAAATCGAACATATTGGCAGACAGGCTTAGTCGTCTTTCCAAGCCAATTGCGACAGAATGGACCTTTGATCAGATAATTTGCAATTTAATTCTGTCGATGACGGGTTTTACAGAACATAGATCTGTTTGCATCTTGTCTCAACAAGAAACTGCCTCTCTGTGTGTCTCCCATCCCAGACGAGAATGCTCTGGCGGTAGACACAATGTCAATGAACTGGGACGGAATGCATGCATATGCTTTTTTTCTCCGTTTGCATGATCCCAGCGATAATCAACAAGATTCGTCAACATCATCGCAGCATAGTGCTGGTAGCTCCTCTTTAGGCCGAAATGTCTTGGTTTCCAGACATACTTCGGTTACTCGTAGCACCTCCAATTCAGAATCCCTCGGTGCAGAAATTGCTGACACAAGTAGGTCAGAAATTCGTTCGTCAAAACGTGGAAAGCCTAAAACTTCACGCTTGGAGTTTATCTGCCGATCCGTCACGGATAGAATATTTTCGGCGAATGTTGCCAGACACGCTGCTCAGGCAAGGCGATTGTCTACCAGGCGTGTTTATGACGCCAAATTGGAAGTCTTTTCCGATTGGTGTAGTCGCAGGGAAACTCATCCTTTCAATCCATCTCCGATGGAAGTAGAAGACTTTTTGCTACACTTTTTCACGGAGAAAAAATGTCAAGTCAGTACTATCAAAGGTTACAGACCTACTATCTCTAATACTTTGAAATTCACATCTGACATAAACATTGGATCTGACCCTATCATTTCAGAACTTATAAGGTCATTTGAATTACAGAAGCCAGTTCAAAGGTTTTTAGCTCCGAAATGGGACCTTTCTTGTGTCCTTTCTTCATTATGTTCTGAACCGTATGAACCTTTTCATAAAGCTTCTAGGTTCCATCTCACTCTGAAAACAGTTTTTCTGCTTGCCATGGCAACAGCAAGACGTGTTAGTGGGATTAATGCTTTCTCCATGGATTCAGGACATCTCAGATTCAATCAGTCAGATGGTTCTGTTTCTTTAAGGACACAACTAGGGTTTTTGGCAAAAAATCAATTACCATCCATTTGCCCGGATTATATTTTGGTTCAAAATTTAGCCAGAACAGTTAAATTTAATGACTTTAACAGGTTTTTATGCCCGGTCAGGGCTTTAAAACGTTACCTGACAGTGACTGAGCCTATCCGGAAAGACAGGAAAAGGCTTTTTCTTCCCTTGAAGGGAAATCAAGATATTACCAAGGGATCTATCTCCGGATGGATTTCTTATACTATTAGATTTGCTTATAAGAAATTGTCTAAGTCTTTGAAAATTAAAGAGATAATGTTGGTTGGTGCCTGATGCTCTGTCTCTGGTCGGGCTCATCGGAGTCTAACTGTTGGTTTTCTTTTGCTCCAGCATTTCAGTGGTTTCTTGCTGTCGAGTCCTCACCGTTGTCTCACCTCTGTGGTTCTTTGATTTCTGTGTTCACGGAGATGTTGCACTGATGAGTTAGGAGGCCTTCATGCGGACTGAACAAATTTTTTGTCTAAATCGCGACGGAAGTAAGGGCGAGGATTGTGGCCACGTAAAATCGATTCAAGCCCCCCAGTGGAAATCTTCCACTGACCGTTCCAAGGCGGCTCTTCTGTGGCGATTTATTTATGTTGTTGTTTGTTACTTACTGTGTGTATCACTTGTGTCTTTTAATTTTGGATGGCCATATGGCCATTTTGTGGGAAAGTAACTGTCCATATGGCCTTCCTTGTTTAGGTTTCCATTATGGTCTGGTCGCTTAATGTTTGTATTTCTTTCCCTTTGGTGTCTTTTATGGATGGAGTAAGTTAATTGTATCAATTCCTGATCTTTGTTTTACTTCTACTTTGCTTAAGATTAAGGCTCATGAGCTAAGGGGCCTTTCAACCTCTTGGTCTTACTTGAATAAAACCCCAGTTGAGGATGTTATCAAAGCTGCCGTGTGGTCCTCTTGTTCGACTTTTGCCAAGTTCTATCTACGAGACTTGAACACACAAGGAGAAAACCTACGACTGATGGGTCCATTGGTTTCTGCTCAAAAAGTGGTGGGGGGCCTGTCTGGTCTTCCTCATCCTCAATGCTAATCTGGAGACTATCTACCGAGGCCTTACAAGACACATTCAAAAGGTACTTGGATCTGATAGTGATGTTCCAGGGATAGAAATGGTGGATATTTAGTTTTCTTCCTCAGAGGTTGGAGATTCCATCCCGCCAAGGCTAATTCTGCAGTCATTAAGCCTGAGGTGGGTAGACGACAGTTAAAATTGAGTTTTTAAAAGTAAAACTTATTTTAACTAGGATACCCACCTCAGGCTTAAGGCAGATGGCCCACCTCCCTAACCCCTCCATCTAGAGGGCAAGGGAATTCTGATTAACCCGTGATTCTCGGGCGCTTTCCCGTGCTTTTGTCACTGGTTAAATACCGGTACCGGTTCTACGAAGTACCAGAAACATACGGAACGAACAATAAATTTCTTTGCGGGGAATAAGGGAAATGCAGTCATTAAGCCTGAGGTGGGTATCCTAGTTAAAATAAGTTTTACTTTTAAAAAATCAATTTTGGAGAGGTTGCCTCCAATTTTGTGGGAATTTTACCCAAAGTTGGGATGAAATGACATCTCAAGCCCTGCCACCCAATGAAACCAATAGGGTTTATAATCATGGACGGTCCGACTCCCACCGCTTTGCCTAGGCAGGCTAAGATCCTCTAAGCGGTTTACCAATACTCGTGTGCGAGTCGGTTTCAGCTCTGCGTGGAAGCAGCATGCAGCCCATCTATTTCTCACTCATGGTCATCATCAAAATATCACATGTATTATTGATACCCCTATAAAACCCACTTTTCTTCAAATAAGTTGAGGTTTGCAGGAGAACTCAGTACACTATTGTTGTCTGGCGTTAAGCCGTACCCACATCTCCCTAGACCCAGCAAACTTCTCCCTATTTTCCCTTCTCCCTAATTTTTTGGGCTAGCTTGTAGGGCCCTGCAATTAAAATTTAAATGACAATTAATTGGCACCTTACAACTTCAACATTGCAATGCATTTTAAAGGTTCATTATTGAGCCATCTGGAAAAAATGCTTCCAAAAATAAATTACATATAGCTGGTATTTTTCTTTAAAACAATACAAATGAATGCATTTTATGCAAAAATGCGAACAATTATGATGACAGGTAAATGAGTTTGAGAGGGATTCCCTAACTAGGTTTCGAACACTAGTTAGATCTATTTTTAGTTCATGACAAAAATAGAATCCCCATATATGACGTTATGCGACGTTCATTTTTGGCCTTGTTTGCTTAGGCCATGCCTGAATCGGAAAAAAATATGACGCTGAATACCATACCATAAGTAACGACACGCAGAGACGCTACTGTCGCCATGTATGTGTAAAGTGACAGATTTATTTTTAGAACAGAAATTCCGAACACATGTTCAGAGCGAAGGGTAAACATGAGTGAAAACGACCATTTTCACAAAGTTCTGAAGCTGTATTTGGCTTCAAAAGTGTACACATGACAAAGGAGTATGCATTGAAGATAAAAATCAGAAAAAAAATTTTGAGACCCGGTAGCTCAATAATGCACCTTTAAAAAAGTAGCTTCATTTATTTTGCTATAATGTTGAAGTCGCCCATGAGTATTTTCAAAATCTAGGAGTAAGGAAAAAAAGTGTACTATTTTATTTGTCAGCAGCTTTAGAACTGCTTATACAGTATACAGTATGTTTCTTGTTTCTGATGCCTGTGAGCAGAGCTGTGCTCTCATAATAATTTTTCTGACACAAGCTTTTTCGATGCGTCACATTCGTTGGGATGCATGTACATGTAGCATTGCTTGCATCACAAGGTGATACTACTTAATGGCCTACTGATGAGTGGGTTTAAAGTTGTGTGTTAAAAACATAAGAGAGGGACCAACAGCTAGAAAACGGTGCACACTGGAACACCGCCTCATGAGGATTTTGTGCTGGTTGATTTCAACTTTACCCTCATCTTGCTGTTCACGACAACCCCTATCTTTGCAAACAGTGTAGATCCAGATCAGATCAGGATCTACACTGTTTGGCATTCAGTTTATCAATTTGTAGCAATAAATTACATCAAGTAATTTGATTGGTTGATAGACAGAAATTGGTGTGGCTTAAATGAATATTCAGCAAGATAAGGGTTAAAGGGTAAAAAAATAAGACCAGAAAAAGAAAGAACCTCAGCTTTTGGACACATGTACAGTACAGGTCGCGCAGAACAGCCGAAAGACTCTTTATTCCGAATTTCTTCATTTCGCATGATTCTTTTGGCCCTCTAAAACATTCCGAATCTGAAAATTATTCGGAGTGTTTTACTCGCAAACACTCCGCGAACCGTCGTCGTTCGCGATTCGCGGAGCATTTTCCGAGTGTTTCGGAAGCTTTACCTCTTTGCCGCAGGCTATCTTTGCCGCGAAATCCATGCGAAAGTTAGGCGGAGTGTATTTAATTATTACCTGTGTGTACAATTGATAATTAATTATGAAAAAAAAGAAGAACAAAAAAAAAAAAAAGAAAAATAATAATAACGAAAGTTATTGGAAATGAGAAAGGGAAAAGGTTTAAAACAAACACGGTTGAATGGCGCAGTATATCAGTGTTGAAGAATTTATCTTTTATATGCTCGTGTTTTCCCGGTCCGTTTTCTGTATACAAAAAAGACGATTTTTTTTCGATGTTTTGTCTTTGTGTATGTGTGTGTGTCTGCGTGTGTGACATTCAAGATGTTTTGTCTTCCGATGTTTGGTCGCGTGGTGTTTGATGTTTCTATTTGATGTCGCATTAGATGTTTTGAAGTTTCCATGTTTTTTTTTGCCTTTCGATCAAAATTCGGACATCCGTCTTGGACATTGGTCGACCGACCGACAGACAAACAGATAGGCACAGACAGACAAGATAGACCAATGGACAGACAGACAGATAGAGTTTAGAAAATGCAAGATTGCATCTCGTAAACACTCCTAAATTGACCCATCTTTTTTGGTAGGTGTAGTGTGGTAATATGGCTCTTTCAAGATGTCGATCGTTAATCAAAGGTGGGCGAAACTCGGCTTAACCGGAGAAATTCCGCTTGACCTTTCGGTGCAGAACTTAGCATGTTTTCACTTCCCTCTTTTCATTCCTCAGATGCTGCAGATGAGACTGCGCGAATGCGCAGGCTGGTCCAGATGAGGCTGAGCGGGTGCACAGGCTGTGAGGTCTTTACTGCTCGTTCAGGACTTAATGGCTCAAACTACAGTTAGCGAGGCGATTCCAATTTTTTGTAGTGTTTATTCGTCGCTGGGATACATGTAAACGTATCTATGACATGACCAGCGTTATCCCAAACTGAATGCCCGATGATTGTCTCTAATCAGACCTCGCGGTTGTGCTGGCTGATCAACTCTAGTCAGGCTCCAATCTACGTCTTTACCGGTCATGTGAATCTTATTGTATTTGGCTGGCGCTCGCTCGAACTTAGCTTCGTGTTTAACGAGGCGATTCTATTATTTATAATAAAAATCATGACATTTATTTATATAGCATAACTTGTAATAACTCCAGTTTGTGCGTGTGCGTGTTTTTTTTTTTTTTTTTTTTTTTGAAACCGTGTAGATCATGATCAGATGCCTACAAACGGAAATGCTAATCAAACTGCGCATACGGAAAGGCTGATCTTCGCTGGTTAGGCAGGATTTGCAGGTTAATCTTGAGTTTTTGCAGATCGTGCAAGCACTAGGTCTGATGGGTTAAAGTGACGTTCACAAGAATGATCAGTCATGACTTTAGCATACATAATTACGCCCCGCCCATCGGGGCTTGAAGAAATAGATGGGCTACGCAGAGCTGAAACCGACCGCACACGAGTACTTGCTTGTTTATAATGGCCAAATCGAAATCGCTCTTGAGCACATAGCGAATTGTTCCCAAAGCTCTAGATATCTATATACACCACAACCTCTTGGCCCCCGCCAATCAGGGCTGAAAAAAATAAATAGGATGCATGATGCTTCCACCCAGAGCTGTATCCGACCGCACACGGGTACTGGTTAACCGCATAGAGGATCTAAGCCTGCCCAGGCAAAGCAGTGCGAGTAGGACCGTCCATGATTATAAACCCTAATGGTTTCATTGGGCGTCAGGGCTTGAGATATCATTTCATCTCAATGTCGGGTAAGAGTCCCACAAAATTGGAAGCAACGTCTCCAAAATGACCTATACAGTGTTGACGGGGACGTTAACCCTCAAATCAAACAAACAAAACATACATAATTTTTGTTATTTGCGTAAACAGTTCAGTTCCTTATCCGAGTACCTGATGAGGTTTTCATAGACTGATCAGTCACAACTTTTCTGGCTACACAGCTGTCTCTATCACCTCACCGAGGCGTTTCAAAAGGAGCGTGCAGGCTTTGGCCGGCGCTAGGTACTGGGTCGGATTTACAAACACTGATCAGTCAGAATCTTTCTCACTACACGGCTTACTTTGTCGACTCACCGAGGCGTTTGAAATTTGAGCGCGCAGGTTTTTTTCCGGTCTACAAGTCCCGAGTCTTTGCAGTTCGTGCGAGTTTTACAGTCCAGTTTGGTCACCATAGGCTAAGACATTACGAAAACACGCCTATTGAAATACATCGGCAAAATTTTACCTCCAAAAATGGAATTTTTTCAGATAAAAATCCTGATAATTTTTCGTATTTCTACTCAAAACATAGATTGTGGGTACTCGTTAGCACAATCTCGACGAGGCGGTTGTAACGGTTACCCACAATCTATATAGGGAACATAAAGATTAACCCCTGTAAACCCCAGCTTCGCTATATAAAAGTGGGGTTGAAGGGGGTCAAAACTATATAGGCATGTTTGCGTGATGAATAAAAAAAGTAGTTGCATTCACAATGTTTGTGACAGTTGGAAGGACGGACGGACGGACGAACACCAATGAAGAAAATAATATACCCCCAAAAAACAATAACCAGTGACACCACCCAATGAATCGTATACCCTTTAGCTGAAAAATAAAATGTCGTAGCCGAAGCTGACTGGTTTTGACCGTCGGTCTCATGATCAGCATGTTTTAAAACGAACCATTGAGATCGTACATTAGCTAGCGCTCGGCATGAACAAAGACCTAGAATAACATGCACTGTCAAAGGTAAGTGTTTTCGCTCATTTCACCTTGGATAGAACTGCGGCCACTTATGACGGACGGACGAACAACAATGACGAAAATAATATGTCCATGTTTTTTTTTTCTTCAAAAAAAAAAAAAAACGGGTTTATTAAAATCAACAACACACCCCTATTTTAATCAGTAGACTCGACCAAGGAATTGTATACCCTTTTCCTGAAAATAAATTCGCAGCCGGCCTCATGTTCAGCATGTAACAAAACAATGAGATCGTACATTAGTTAGCGCTCGACATAAAACCCATGCTACTACAAAGACCGAGACGGCCCCCGCCAATCGGGGCTTGAAGAAATATATGGGCTGCAGGATGCTTCCACGCAGAGCTGAAACCGACCCGCACACGAGTACTGGTAAACCGCTTAGAGGATCTAAGCCTGTCCATGCAAAGCGGTGCGAGCCGGCCCGTCCATGCATATAAACCCTATTGGTTTCATTGGGCAACAGGGCTTGAGATGTCATTTCATCTCATTGTCGGGTAAAAGACAAAAAGTCCCACAAAATTTGAAGCGACGTTTCCAAAATGACCTTTACAGTGTTGACGGGGACGTTAAACCTCAATCAAACAAACAAAACAAAAACCCAGAATAACATAGCTGTCAAAGGTAAGTGTATCATTTCACCATGGGTAGAACTGCGACCACTTGTGATGGCTGAATATTGATCCGACTGCATGGATGCGCACGCCAACCTGGAAAAACCGTCCATGAAAGGTGGGTGCGTGTGTTATTCCAGCCACTTCCAGTGTATTCATAGGCGAAAGGCTCATCAGACATATTACACATGTGCGTAAAGTAAAAAAAATAATTGAATTTCGGGTGCAAATTCTTTCCTTCAAGAGTAGCATTGATTGATTGATTGATTGATTTGTGGTTTAACGTCCCCGTCAACACTGTCAAGGTCAGTTTGGAGACGTTGCTTTCAATTTTGTGGGACTTTTACCCGACATTGAGATGAAATGACATCTCAAGCCCTCTCGCCAAATGAAACCAATAGGGTTTATTAGCATTGACGGTCCGCCTCGCACCGCGGTTCCTGGACAGGCTTAGATCCTCTAAGCGGTTTACCAGTACTAGTGTGCGGGCCGGATTCAGCTCTGCGTGAAAGCATCATGCAGCCCATATATTTCTTCAGGCCCCTATGGGCGGGGGCCAATTCAAGAGTAGCATACCATCTCGGAAAAGGTTTTTATTATTACACAGCACCATAGAAAGTTTTCGGTAGATTGACAGTCGACCAAAACTTACGAAGTGCAGTAGCTTTACGATACTAATTCTAAATGAGTGTCACTTATTTGTATGAAATCCAGGTAGCGGTTTATTAAAGCCGCGCTGTTCGTATCAGTGAGGCCAGAGTAGTGTGTAAAGGTTTACCTGTAGAATCGATCTGGTCTGGAAATGGCAAACATGGTAGATCCCGGTCAGAAGCCAAATACAGGGCCTCTGATTAGAGTCTGCATTGTTTAGAGTTAAGGCATTTAAGGGATTAACGAACGAATGTCTGAGCTCCCATCCAGGGCCATTTTCCCAAATCATCAATGCCTCGATTAAACCATCTTATTGTAATGCTGTTTTCATTATTTCTCCATTAACCCATTTCAGACTGGAAACCCCTAAACGGGTACCCTGGCAAACAGTGCAGGCCCAGATCAGACGCCGAAGAATGCGGCGTCTGATCAGGGCCTACACTGTTTGCAAAAAGTTCAGCCCTTTTCCTAATCAATTTTGAAGAAAACACAACCTGACGCCCCTAAATTTTCAAATGGACTCCTGCCATATATAAGCTGGAAGATTCCATTTGGTACAAAAAGGGTTAAACATCTCTCGCTTCTCGTGAACAACCAGTGTGACAGATTGCTTTTTTCCATGCGCTGTCTCCGACTGAGCACATGATTCCCACGATTTACCGCAGTTCGTCATGTAAGCACGTGCAGATTAACCATACTACGTCATACTAGTGAGCACGCGCACAGTTATTGCGTGTGAAAAGGCACTTACAGGAAACATAATTGCTCGTTTGAGAATTGATCTGTGCAGTCTGATCAGAGCATTTGCTGTTCCTGTGAGCATTCTGATCTCTGGGCTATTCAAAGAGCAACAAGTGAAGACTTTGACCAAAGTGGATGTATAGACTGGGGAACACGTAATTCGATAAGACGTGTAACTATTGAAGACTCAGATCAGCCTGCGCATCCGTGCAGTCTGATCAGAGCCTTTGCTGTTCGAATAAGCCTACTATGTGGGCTATTCAAAGAGCAACAAGCGAAGACTGGACATTTTGTCTAGATGCAAATGCTGATCCGATACTTCTGTAGTAGAAAAAAAGTCTTTGTCGTGCGCCGGCTCATGTACAAGGAAAATGTATAAGAATGCGGTCTACATATGTGTCTGTTTTAGTTTTTCGTCCCACCAACAGCTAATGTCATACAGAGCCGGGTCCTCGGTTAAAAGACGCATCCGAAAGTCTGGAGAGGCCCGGGATTGATCCGACAATCCCTGGTTTATGAGGCGAGTAACGTAACAACTATACATCGGCTATTATAATTTATTCCTCAATGACAGATTTCATGTTAAGGGGTCCGTTAACTGACTACAGATAAAGGTATGTAATGGTGGCAAATCATTATTATTTTAAAATTCTTTACTTCCAATTTCATGCGGCGTCTGATCTGGGTCTTCAAACCGGACAACAGGATTCCAGTCCAGATTCTAGAGATAATTAACCCATTTGTGCAACACTCTGACCTCACAGCGATTAGAATAGCGCGGCTATCAATACCAGGATTTGTGAAATCAACAATTTTTAATCCCCCGCCGCGAAGCGGAGCGCGGGGATTATAGGAATGTCTTTCGTCTATCCGTCCTTCGCTGCGGGATAATAGGAATGTCCGTCCATCTGTCTGTCCGTTACACTTTCTTGTCCGCCCCATATCTCCTTTACCCTTTGATAGATTTTCATTAAACTTTGGTCAAGTGTTAATCTCAGTGAGCTGATGTTCAGAACCCATAACGAACCATGCCGACTCAAGGTCAAGGTCACAGTTGAAGGTTATGAGTTTGAAACTTGGTATTTTTTGTCCGTTTTATATCTCCTTTACCCTTGGAACGATTTTCATTAAACTTTGGTCAACTATTCTTTTGAGTGAGCTCATGTGCAGAACCCATAAATGAACCATGCCGACTCAAGGTCAAGGTCATAGCTGAGGTCAAGAGTTTGAAACTTTGATTTTTGTGTCCGTTCCCTATCTCTTTTACCCCATTCTTTTACCTCAGTGAGCTTATGTGCAGAACCAATAAATGAACCATGCCGACACAAGGTCAAGGTCACATTTGAAGGTCACGAATTTGAAACATTGAATTTTGTGTCCGTTCCATATTTCCTAGACCCCTCAAAGGATTTTCATAAAACTTTGATCAATTATCCCCCTCAGTGAGCTCATGTGCAGAGTTCATAAATGAATCTTGCTGACACCAGGTCAAGGTCACATTGAAAGGTTACTACGCCGTATGGCTTTCCGGTCATACATTTTTTATGGCTACGTTGCTCATCCTGGAATGTTCAAAACCAACAAACACAATTTCTTCTATAATCATTTTATTATAGTACATCACGCCCATTGCCAGCCTCGGTATCTCATTCGGATGCGCGTCTGACTTGGGATCAGGAGAACGTAGGTCCGATACTTGCCGGGGTCGGCAACATTCTGTTGTGGAGACTGATCATGAAATTTGTTCTGGCCTTTCTCTCCTTTCCGCTGTTATCAAGAAGGGCAGTTGTCATTCTCTGGCGAAAGAATATGCACTGTGCTGGTTAACCGTTACCATAAAAGACTGCCCAGGAATAGTGCTGATGGGTAAACTGATCAGTTAAAAAATTACGCCCATAACGGCAATGGAAATGGAGTGTTTTATTGTGCAATAAATCTCAGCGAAGAAGAGCGTGACCGAACAGCCGCAGTTGTAGAACGTCACTCCTTTTTAGCTCACCTGAGCCGAAGGCTCATGTGAGGTATTAGTATACCACGAGCCGGCGTCCGTCGTCCGTCGTCGTCGTCCACACTTTCAAAGAAGTATATCTCCGGAACCAGTGGGCCAATCTTGATCAAAATTCATGTGAAGCATTATCAGGTAGGGGGAAAGGCTGCATACTGTTTTCGGGCAGATCGGATTGGAACTCTGGTTGCCACGGCAACAAATAGCTCCCATAGACTTAACATAGGAAAAAGTTTGTCATCACTCTAGCTCCGTCAATTTTTTTCTGATTGTCTTCATTCTTGCAGATAACGAGGACAGGCATGAAATCTCGATCAAGTTAGATTTTGGGCTGAATCGGATTATTCACTCAGGAGTTACGTGCCCTTGAGCGTTAGGAAAAAGCTTGTCATCACTCTAGCTCCATCAATTTTTTTCTGATCGACTTCATTCTTGCAGATAACGAGGACAGGCATGAAATCTCGATCAAGTTCGATTTTGGGCTGAATCGGATTATTCACTCAGGAGTTACGTGCCCTTGAGCGTTGAAAAAATTGCCTATTGACTTAACATGGGAAGAATGTTGTCATCACCGTAGCTGCTTCAATTATTTTCAGATTGGCTTTATTCTTGCAGATAACCAGCACAGCCATGAAATCTCGGTCAAGTTCGATAACTGGCAGAATCGGATCATTCACTTAGGAGTTACCTGCCCTTGTGTGTTTTTGCATTAGGGTTAATGGGAATTTCAAAAATGTATATCTTAAAGACTACTTGGCCAACTTTGATCAAATTTCATGTGTCGCATTATTGGGCAAGTGGAAAGGCTTCATTAGGTTTTCAGGCAGATCTGAGTGGAACTCTGGTTGCCATGGCAACATCAAGCTCCAATAGACTTCACATAGGAAAAAGCTTGTCATCACTCTAGCTCCGTCAATTTTTTTCTGATCGACTTCATTCTTGCAGATAACCAGTACAGGCATAAAATCTCGGTCAAGTTCGATTTTGGGCCAAATCAGATAATTCACTCAAGAGTTACGTCCCCTTGAGCGCCCGAAAAATTGCCTATCGACTTAACATGGGAAAAATGTTGTAATCACTGTAGCTAGTAACGAGGACAGGCATAAAATCTCGGTTAAGTTCGATTTTGGGCAGAATCGGAATATTGACCTCGGAGTTACGTGACCTTGAGCGACAAAAAATTTGCCCATAGACTTAACATAGGGAAAATGTTGTGACTACGATAGCGACTTGAATTTTTTTCAGATCAGCTTCAAACTTGCAGGTAACGAGGACAGACATAAAATCAGGGTTAAGTTCGATTTTGGGCCGAATCGGAATATTTGCCTTGGAGTTACCTGCCCTTGAGCATGAAAAAATACGTTGTGACCACGATAGCAACTTTATTTTTATTCAGATCAGCTTCAAACTTGCAGGTAACGAGGACAGGCATAAAATCTCGGTTAAGTTCGATTTTGGGCAGAATCGGAATATTGACCTCGGAGTTACATGACCTTGAGCGACAAAAAATTTGCCCATAGACTTTACATAGGGAAAATGTTGTGACTACGATAGCGACTTGAATTTTTTTCAGATCAGCTTCAAACTTGCAGGTAACGAGGACAGACATAAAATCTCAGTTAAGTTTGATTTTGGGCCGAATCGGATTATTTGCCTTGGAGTTACCTGTCCTTGAGCATAAAAAAATACGTTGTGACCACAATAGCAACTTTATTTTTATTCATATCAGCTTCAAACTTGCAGGTAACGAGGACAGGCATAAAATCTCGGTTAAGTTCAATTTTGGGCCGAATCGGAATATTGACCTCGGAGTTACGTGACCTTGAGCGACAAAAAATTTGC
This sequence comes from Lucinisca nassula, assembly GCA_963580285.1. Lineage (NCBI taxonomy): Eukaryota > Metazoa > Mollusca > Bivalvia > Lucinida > Lucinidae > Lucinisca > Lucinisca nassula. Next base: position 82,424,444 of record OY757025.1, read on the forward strand.
CCATAGACTTAATTAGGGAAAATGTTGCGACTACGATAGCGACTTGAATTTTTTTCAGATCAGCTTCAAACTTGCAGGTAACGAGGACAGACATAAAATCAGGGTTAAGTTCGATTTTGGGCCGAATCGGAATATTTGCCTTGGAGTTACCTGCCCTTGAGCATAAAAAAATACGTTGTGACCACGATAGCAACTTTATTTTTATTCATATCAGCTTCAAACTTGCAGGTTACGCGGACAGGCATAAAATCTCGGTTAAGTTCGATTTTGGGCCGAATCGGAATATTGACCTTGAGAGACAAAAAAATTTGCCCATAGACTTAACGTAGGGAAAATGTTGTGACAGAAATAGCGACTTGAATTTTTAGCTCACCTGAGCCAAAGGCTCCAGTCAGCCGATAGTATACCAAGGCTCCGGAGTCCGTCGTCCACACTTTCAATGAAGCATATCTCAGAAGGCAGTCGACCAATCTTGTTTAAATTTTATGTGTAGCACCATTGGGCACGGGGAAAGGCTGCATTAGGTTTTGGAGCTAGTCTGGTTCATTTGTTCCTTCATTCTTCTTTCTCTCCATATAGAGATAATAGACCAATGTTAAATGTTTAATCAAAGATTTCTCAGGAACTATAAAAGCTAGAAGCATCAAATTTGGTATTCAATAGAATAATGATGACTTATTTTGTGTAAGGGACATTGGGCTTTCTCAGCTTATTTGTTCATCTGTTCTTTCATTCTTCTTTCTCTCCATTTTGACCAATGTTAAATTTTCGTCAAAGATTTCTCATGAACTATAGAAGCTAGAAGTCTCAAACTTGGAATGCAATGCAATAATCATGACTTATATCCTGTAAGGGTCAATGGGCTGGATTCTATTAGCAGATTTAGTAGTCAAGTCTGTGAATTGTTAAAACTTAAGTTCCTCAGGTGAGCGGTTTAGGCTCATTGAGCCTCTTGTTTTGTATAAGAGTTTGACGGTCCAGTCAATACTATTTTAGGTCATTCTTTTAGCTGTCAACACTTCCTGTGCAGACCTATTGGCTACGTAAGCGTTTAACTAATAGGCTGCAGTGTGCAAATTCTTTCACCAGAAACTGGCAAGTGCCCTTGACTCAGCGGAATGGATTTGTTTGTTTGTTTGATTTGATGTTTACGTCCCCGTTAACACTCTATAGGTAATTTTGGAGACGTTGCTTCCATTTTTGTGGGACTTTTACCCGACATTGAGATGAAATGACATCTCAAGCCCTGACGGCCAATGAAACCAATACGGTTTACAAGCATGGACGGTCCGACTCGCACTGCTTTGCCTGGGCAGGCTTAGATCCTCTAAGCAGTCAACCAGTACTAGTGTGCGGTTGGTTTCAGTTCTGCGTGGAAGCACCTTGCAGCCCATCTATTTCTTCAAGCCCCGATGGCGGGGGCCGTCAGCGGAATTGAGAGAATGACTTTAGAAAAGTTGTAATGATCGATTTCCACGACAGAAAGCTACCGACTCCTGGCAGGTATTGAATCCGCATCCCCCTGAATCACTTAATTTGCCGGGATTCCTTTTAACATATTACGTGCCTTGATAGCTCGGTGGTTAGTGCACTTGCATTTGATGCTAGAGGTCCCAGGTTCGATCCCCGGCAGCGGCGATAAAATTTCGATGTCCGAACACGCTCCATTGGCATCATTTGCAGGGATGAATGTCATAAAGGGCATCGTCCTTCGGATCGGGACGCTATCTGGAGGCCCCCTGTGCAGGGAGAGTCATGCCCTATGCAGGTTGAAGACCCCTACCGTAATTACATGATTACTGTGTTGGCTTTCATCCTGCAAAACTGCTGTGTATGTAATGTACATCTGCGAGTAATGGTAAGATGTGACCGATCGCAGTATTAGTAGAAAGAAAAGGAAGAAACAGTCGAAAAGTTGGGAGAACTTGATGGTATTGTCGAATATGAGTGTGTTAGAATCCAAATTGATCAGCTCCAGTTTGTGAACCATTGCAAAAAAAAAATCACAGTTCAAGCTGCCGGTTACTTTAAAGTAGATACACCAATCGTGGTTTAGTCTTCTTTACAAATGCCTCCAAACTGTGATTTATTACTCAACAAATCATATAGAATATGACAAAATAGGGCCATTTCTCACATAACTTGTCTTGACAATAACAAGACTGTGAGCTAAGGGGTGGGAGTGTTTCGCGGCCCTCTCAAGATTATTTCATTTATTTCTATCAAAATGCTAATCTGAGATGGGCGAAAACTGGAGTACTTAGATAAGAACTTGATAGCCGTTGTTTTTTTACATGCCCGAGTGAGACCCAACAGCGGTGAGAGACCAAATCATTGCTCTTGCAGGGGAGGCTCTCATCGTCTTCCTTATCTCTAGAACTAACGTTTTTTTTTTTGTTTTTTTTTTAAGATGAAATAGTTCGGTATCATGGCGAAAACATGTCTAAATAATTCTGACCCCTTTAACCCCACTTTTATACAGTAAAACTGGGGTTTAGAGGGATAAACGTTATTTTCTTTATTCTGCTCTATAACACAGCCAGTGGTACTCGTTAGAACCGCCTCGATCAGGCGGTTCCAATGTGTATCCATAATCCATATTTTGAGCAGAAATAAGAAAACTATCACGTTTTTACACTGAAAAATTTCAATTTGGTGGTAAAATTATCCTATATATTTGAATAGGCGTGCTTCCGTAATGTTTTTACAAATCTAGTTCAAATGTATACTACTGGTGCTCGTAAGAACAGCCACAATTAGCCGATCCTTACGAGATCCATAAATCGGTACATGTAAGCTTCTGTCTAAAAATAAGAGAACTAATGAATATCCCCAATCCTCGTAAGCCCCACTGCTTTGTATGAGCTAGGTGTTCATCTCACGGACCTGTCCACCTGACGGACACGTGCTCGGCTACGGTTGCTGTAGATGCTGATTCGGATGTTTTCCTTTTTCCCTTCCTCTCCTTGAAACTTGGATTCCGCCAGCCTTTAAAACAACGATCTGGTCGAAAGAAGTGAATTCTTCAACAGAACATCAAACCAAAAATATATATAAATATATATATTGCATTTGGGAACATATCACGAGGAGTACCTTATACTCATTATATGCCTGTTTATTACAACTTCAAGTAAGGCATTTTACCGTAATGGTCCCGTTTCCGTGCTGGGGTATATTAGTTGCACGTGCAAAATGAAAATCCAACCCGCATGAAAAAAGATTGGGTCAAATGATACATGTTAGGCTGCGCGAAAGTTGGCGAGGCATGTTAGAAAGGTGAAATTTTGATAGGGGAAGGAAAAACGACCTAATGAAAAATTGTCAGTAAAATAATAATAAAAATAATAATAATAACAATTAATATACAACCAATATCATATGAATAAATATAAACTTGAACCACTCGGAGTATTTCTACCGACATTCGGAATATTAGCCCCGGGCATTATTGACCAAACATTACCTGTATAGTCGTTCGGAAAACTCCGAGTATACTCGATATTTCGCGGAGTGTTTGGGAGTGGTTTATTTCCTCATTCCGAGTGTTTTGATGAAAATATGCGGAGTGGTTTGGAGTACTGTGAAAATTGCATTCGGAGTGAAAAAGAAAACTGGCTTTTATGCGCGACCTGTAGTGTATGTCAGTGCCCAAATAGCAGGCTTTCTCAACCTAATTAAAGGTCTGGCCAAGCATATTTTAATTATGCCTGGGTATGCCTGGATAGGGTAGCGAGATCTGGTAATGTGACACTTGACACTTGGGTGGATTTAACGCCATATCCCCTTTTCCCTTCCAGTCTTGAAGCAAATTCAAATCACTCTGAAGCTGTCCTCTTCTATCATTTTTTCCCTTTCTCTGAGAAACAACACATTGTTAATGATCCTAATGGAGGGATTAAACCCCCAAAACAATTACTCAAAAAGCATGTAGGACTATTTGGGTACAATTAATTATTCTTATTAAAATTTCTTCTTCAAAGAAGATATTGTAGTTACTTGACAGAATCGCCTCATTGAGGTGATTCTAACAAATACCCATGGCATACTGTATGTATGTTTCAAACAAAAAATTAAAAAAAGGGAAAAATAATCCCTGTTACTCCTAGATTTCTAGGATATCCCGTCAACACTGTGTCAGCTTATGTGGAACACATAACCCTTATCCTGCTGAATAAATTAATTTAGCCACTCCCATTTCTAACTATCCACAAATCAGAATGTTTTATCTACTTGTACATGTAGGTCTCCTCTGATAACCTAACCCCTTTTGTAGCTCCTTATATATAGCATGAGTCCATTTCAAAATTTAGGGGTGACAGGTTCTGTTTTTCTTCAAAATTATTCATAAATTATCTGAACTTTTTGCAAACTGTGTAAGCCCTGATCTGACACCGCATTTTGCAATGTCTGATCTGGGTCTGCACTGTTTGCCAAGGTACCTCTTTAGGTGTTTCCCGCTTGCACTGGGTTAACTTGTATACATGTATAAAGGTTTTTGAAGGAGCGTAAACAGTCACCCTTGTCGTTTGGGGTTTGGAGAAATACACGCAGATTGGACTGCAGGGTGCTTCCACACACAGCTGAAACCGACCAAATGTTTGAGTACTGGTGTCTATGCCTGCCCAGGAAAAGTGGTATAAGTAGGTCCACCCCTTAAATTGGTTGTTTCATCTCATTGTTGGGTAAAAGTCCAACTTCTCCAAAGTGACCTACATATAAAAAGTGTTGAAGGGAATGTTAAACCTCAAAACACAAACAAATCAAAAGCATAAGATATAAAACATTTAAAGGTTACAAATCAGATAATTCATAAAGATTTAGACTGTGTTAAAGCATAAGTATAGGACAGTCTGTCTGAAGAGTTTTTGTCATACACTTGAGAAATAAGAGTGTCTGGAGTTTGTTTGCACTGGAAGTATGTCACATTCCTTTTTGTGCTTCAGTTTCTATGTAAAAGTTGGAAAAATCAATTCAGTGAATTGAAGATGGAAAAGTTCTATATATTTATCATGTTTATTTATATAATGTAGTATTTACCTGATATAATGGGGTTAATTACGATTTCCTTAATAGTCTGAGCCGAAACTTAGGTGGTCACTACAAGTATTAACAATGACAATGGATTCTTAACCCATAAAATGCCAATCATGACAATTGTCGTCTGCTTTGCCGTCTGTCAGTTACCTTAAAAGTAATTTTTTGCAAACAGTGTGGACCCAGATCAGAGCAGTCTGATCTGGGCCCACACTGTTTGCCTGTATGCAAAAATATTTTTAAAAAGTTTGCAAATTAATCAGCAGACGACATAAGCAGACGACATATTCAGATGTAGTTTTTCTCAGTGTCTTAAGGGTTAAGATTTATGATATTTACTTATTATAGTATAATCCTTGCCAATCACGACAATTGTCGCCTGCATTGTCATCTGCTTGTTACTTTAAAAGTCAATTTTGCAAACAGTGTGGACCCAGATCAGACTGCTTCACTAGGAGCAGTCTTAATTTGGACCCACACTGTTTGCATGTGTGCAAAAATATTTTTGAAAAAGTTTGCAAGAAGATTAAGCAGACGACATATTGCAGATGACATTTCAGATGTAATTTTGCTTAGCGTCTTAAGGGTTAACCCGTAGCAAGCTTATCACAACAATTGTCGTCTGCTTTGTTGTCTGCTGGTTACTTTAAAATTCACTGCTGCAGACTGTGGACCTTGATCTAGGAGCAGTCTGATCAGGGTCCACAATGTTTATTGTTTGCAAAAAATGTGTTTAAAATGTTTGCAAGAAGATATTATAGCAGCCATCTTCAGTGTTAACCCTTATGATGCCAAGAAAAACTTCATCTGAAAATACCATCTGCTGCACTTCAAACATGTTTATGCATACCAGCAAACAGGTCTTTTAAAGTAACCAGCAGACAACAAAGTAGATGGCAATTATTGTGATTGACATCTTAAGGGTTTTAAATGTTGATATTTATTTTATTTGATATAAGTTGTTTGCTTATGACTATATGGTATTATCTGCAAGCGAAAAGGAGATTATCTGCCCATGAAACAGATTTTCTGCAAGTGAAACAGAGTAACAACCCTAACGGCACAACACAAAATTGTATAGCAGACAGATATTTTTTCTAGAGAAAATCTGATGATATACTGTACATAAAATGAGGTCTGGTTTTAACCCTATTCATTTAAGCCACACCCATTGCTGTCTATCAACCAATCAAATTACTTGATATAATTTATTGCTACAAATTCATAAACTGAATGCCAAACAGTTTAGATCCTGATCAGATGGCTTCTTCACGACAACCCCTATCTTTGTTTGCAAAGATAGGGGTTGTCGTGAACAGCAAGATAAGGGTTAATTTCCCTGAGAATAAAGAAAAGAAAATTATGTCGTGAAGTCATGGCTGGCAGTTTAACCTGAATTCATTTAGCCACGCCTTTCTGACTTTGAACCAGTCAGATTATTTGATATAATTTATTCCTGCAAATTCACAAAATGTCTGAATATCAAACAGTGAAGATCCTAGTCAATTGGCTTGTTAAGAAGCCATCTGAGCTGGCCCCGCACTGTTTGCAAAGGTATGGGGTTGTCATGAACAGCAGGATAAGGGCTAACTCATAAAAAGCCAATCACGACAATTGTTGTCTGCTTTGCCATCTGCCTGTTACCTTAAAAGTTAATTTTTGCAAACAATGTGGACCCAGATCAGACTGCTCCTGTAGGAGCAGTATGATCTGGGCCCACACTGTTTGCCTGTATGCAAAACTATTTTTAAAAAGTTTGCCAAAAAAATCAGCAGACGACATGAGCAGACGACATTTTCAGATGTAGTCTTTCTCCTCGACTTACATGTTAACCCTTGTCCTGCTAATCCCGTATATGCCTTATCTTTGAAACAATGTAGATCCAGATCAGATGTCTTCTGACGAAGCCATCTGATCAGGATCTACATTGTTTACCATTCAGATTGTGAATTTGTTGCAATAATTTGCATCAAGTAATCTGATTGGTTGATAATTGGTAGTGGGTGTGGAATATATAGATATTCAGCAGGACAAGGGTTAAGGGTTAAAGGTTTTATACCTCAGTACACTGAAAAAAAGTTAAATACTTTAACTCATTTAGTAGCGGAAACCCCTAAAGGGGTAATTGGCAAACAGTGCAGGCCCAGATCAGACGCCGCAAAATGCAGCGTCAGCTCAGGGTCTACACTGTTTGCCAAAAAATCAGTAATTTTCCAAATTAATTTTGAAGGAAACCCCCCCCCCCCCCCCCCCCCCCCCATAAGTTCGAAATGGACTCCTGCTTGTAAGGAGGAAGATTCCATTTGGTACGAAAGGGTTGAATAACAAATGAACAAGTTCAAACAGCATCGCTGGCACAAAAGTCCATTTTACATGTAAATCATGTCTGCAGTTACAAGCACTTTCTGTAAAATATTGGAATCAATCCTAAAAGGAAGGACTTGCTGTAATTCTCCTAAAATTTTAACAACTTTGTTTCACGATCCAGCAATGAGCCCAAAAGGTGCAGACAGAATGACAAAGTGTAGACTCTCTGCACTATTTGCTTATGTCTATCTGTTCCAATATTTAGGATCATCGGGGCTTGAAGAAACAGAATGATGGGCTGCATGAGCAGAGCTGAACGAGTACTGGTAAAACACTAAGAGGATCGAAGCCTGCCCAGGCGAAGCAGACCGTCAATGCTTATAAACATTATTGGTTTCATTGGGTGACAGGGCTTGAGTTGTCATTTCATCTCAATGTCTGGTAAAAGTCCCAAAAAATTGGAAGCAACGTCTCCAAAATGACCTGCACCGTGTCGACAGGGACGTTAAACCTCAAATCAGACTAACAAACCACAGAATTTTTCAAAGCAGATTACAACTTTTATTTTTACATTTTTCCTTTAGAGAAAATAGAGCTTGTCATTTCATGTGTATGGTCAGGCTTTTTGTCTTACAAGTAATGACAAGCCTTTTTACTAAGAGAAAAAAAAAGTCTGAAATCATTGAAAATGACACCTGCAGACGTTTTGATTGGCTGTTCAAGGGTTAAGTTTCATTTATGGTACAGCCATACTTGTTTTATTTTATGATTCAAAAACGTGTAACATACCACTACATAAACATAAACATATTACCTTATTTACCTTATGTATTTGGACAGACAGGTCTGAGCAAACAGTGTAGACCCAGATGAGATGCCGCAGAATGTGGCATCTCATCAGGGTCTACACAGTTTGCCACTCATCCAGCTATTTAAAGGCTCAACATTGGGTATTAAATTGCAGTTGTTCAGGTTTTAGAGCATGTGTGGTAAGGAGTTTAGGTGTCCAAATACTTAGGATAATTAAGGTAGAGTTGTTTGTTAACATTTATTATTTCCTGTGATAATAGCCATTTTAGAAACAAGATATTGGTAAACAATACAGGTCTGTATCAGATGACTGATGCAGCAAAACACCGCATCTGATCAGGGCCTAATCGATCATTGTTTGCAAAAAGACGAGACATTTTTGGGTTGATTGTTTATCAATCAACCCAAAAATATGATTTAAGCGTAGAAAATCTGCAGTGCTAAAGTCCACATGATGACTGTCACTATTTGTTGGAAATCAATGATTTTTCCTTGTACACCACAACCTCATTATAATACGGTTCGTTATAACATGGTTTTGGATATTTATACATGTAACACGGTTTCAAGATGCATCCCAAAAATGTATAGATTGAATAGAAAAATGACCATAAATGGTCATTTTTCTATATAATCAATATGTGTACACTTTTGTTTGGATATAACAGGGTTGTATAACTAACACGGTTTCTGCTTTGGACCCCAACAATAGTGTTATAAAGAGGTTGTGGTGTATCTTGAATACTTTTTGATGGAGAAACGTCAAACTCCATGTGAACCGATAGTTGACATAAAAATATATCTAGATCAGAGTGACCTATATTTCACGTTTAAATGATTTTGCCTTACATCTTGGAGGATTAGAAGTTACATGTGATCCAATGATCGACTCAGTGTGACCTATATTTCACGGTCCAATGATTACGCCTTATATTTTGAATACTATTTGATGGAGCAATGCCATGCATGGTATATATTTGTATTCAGAATAGAGCTTTTGGTTGGTTGGTTGATTTGAGGTTTAACGTCCCCATCAACACTGTATAGGTCATTTTGGAGACTTTGCTTCAAATTTGTGGAACTTTTACCCGATGTTGAGATGAAATAACATCTCAAGCCCTGTCGCCAAATGAAACCAATAGGGCTGACCGGAATAGAGCTGTTTTAAAACCCATATAAGATAGATAAGGTGTGAAACAGGCGAGCTATGTTGTCGTGCGATAGCTCATGTTCTTAGAGGGGCAAGTCAATATGTAACCAGACTATCCCATTTCCAGTTGACCGATACAACCAAGATTTTCATGCCTTGTTTCAATACATGCTTTAGGCATGAGGGCAAAATTGCACTCTTATTGTGTCTTTCACTTTAAGATATTGAACGTCAAACATGGCTATAGCCATGCAAAAGCAAGCTTTTCCTCAAAAGTTGAGTGCCATGCTGTAATTCGGAACTTGTATTTGAAAAGGAAAACAGGTCAGGAAATACATTGCGAGTTGACCAATTTCATGGGTCTTCTGCACCATCATAATGCACAAGTTAAATTCTGGGTTGGGGGGTTCAAACCCGGTAGAAGACAAGCCAGGTCTGGACCCCCATCAGATGCTACCGATAAAGAAATGTGTAACAAAGCTCGGGATCTGGTGTACTCTGATAGGCGAAATAACTGGAAGAAATAGCGAATGCATTACACATTTCACATGGTAGCGTTTCAACAATTTTACATGATTGCTTGGGTGTGCACAAGCTAATGGCCTGTTGGGTCCCAATATCCCTTAGCGATGAGCAAATGGCAACCAAAAGAACAGTATATGCTGCCTATCTTGCCAACCTATGATGGTTATTATCATGGTATAACCTGTCTTACCTACCTATTTAGTAATTGTGATTTATCATATGCCATCACGTCTGAGAGTGTAATAACGCCATGTAATATTTTCGATAATCCACTAGTGGATTTAATATGCAAATTAGCTAGCTACGTCCCGTAATGTTACATGTACGACGTCCTTTTATTAATGGCGGAATATTGATATTTTTGTAAACAATCGTGAATAAAATGCGTTTTAAATGTCATATGATAAATAGAATCTTGCATTCGTGCTCATGTATTATTGCATTTATTAAACTCGTCAAAGAAAAGGGATAAAATGCTCGGCAGAGCTTCGCATTTTATCCCTTTTCCTCAACTCGTTTAATAAATTCAATAATACATGAACACTCATGTAAGAGCCTCCATATACTCTTTGACATAACTCACTACTTATCCTCGAGCTACAGTATACCCCTTTGAAAAGTTCTGTAAACGTTTTCTTTCATGCTTGTTTTGGCTAAATAGACCTCATCAGTGACCCTTATATTCTTTCAAATGCTACAATGAAATCAATGTTTCCCATTATGAAGGGCAGGATAAGCCTGCCTCCATTTCACTGAATAGTCCAGGGCCCCATCCATCGGGGCTTGGAGAAAACGTTTGGGCTGCATGGTGCTTCCATGCAAAGCTCAAACCAAATGTACATGAGTACTAGTAAACCACTGCGAAGCTGTAAGCCTGCCCAGGCATAGTGTTTCATGTCGGGCTGTTTGTTTTGGCCGTTGGGCTTTGGATGTATAAATCTCATCTCAATGTTGGGTACAAGTCGAAAAAATTGGAAACATCTCCAAAATGACCTAAATAGTGTTGACGGGGATGTGAAACCTCAATTCAAACAGAAAAACTGAATAGTCGAAGAAATCAAAGATCCCTTTTCTCATTGGTTGACTTATGGTGTCTGTCTGATATTCTCACAGGATGATTTGTTTGTTTGATTTGAGGTTTAACGCCCCCGTCAACACTGTAAAAATCATTTTGGAGACATTGCTTCCAATTTTGTGGGACTTTTACCCGACATTGAGATGAAATGACATCTCAAGCCCTGTCCCCCAATGAAACCAATAGGGTAATTAGCATGGACGGTCCGCCTCGCACTGCGGTTCCTGGACAGGCTTAGATCCTCTAAGCGGTTCACCAGTACTAGTGTGCGAGCCGTATTCAGCTCTGCGTGGAAGCATCATTCAGCCCATATATTTCTTCAAGCCCCTATGGGCGGGGGCCATCTCAAAGGATGAAGGGGGTCCCTCTTTAAACCTACATGAAGATGAAGCTTCAAACACCAAGTCTGGCCCTCCCTGGAGATGGATTGCCTAAAATATAAAGTACATGTACAGTAAAATTCCTATATTAAGACCACATTTTGGACTTTTCAAAAATGGTCTATCAGACCACTTTTGAATAGTCCCAAAAGTGGTCTCTGACCAGAGGACACAGTATGCATATGCAGAAAACTCAACGAATCACTGCAACCTTTTAAATAAGCTTTTTAAAGCAGAATTACGGTAGTCTTAATTTTAGGGTGGTTTCACTGTATATAATCTTAGTGAAGTCGATGGTCAGGAATGGATACAGTTACCTTGTTGGGAGCTTTCCACTAAAAGTTTTCTGTAGGCGGCAATAGTAACCTTTTACCTGCTCCCACAAAAACTCTGTCTCACATACAAAACGTTTCAAACCATACTTGTTTATAGAACTATCCTAGCCCAACAAGTTAATGAGACAAAATCCACATGTTGATCTGCTCCTTTTCAAGTTACAGTCAACCATGTTTGTTTACATACTAGAATGGAGTAAATACAAACCAACATTTTTAAAGGAGGGGTGACCATATAAAATCAGCAAAAATTTCTTTGAGCTTGCAGATATATTATAAAACATGCATCATTTTTAGCTCGCCTGTACGAAGTACAAAGAGAGCTATTGTTGTCACCTCGGATGGCGTGCGCGTTTGCGTTCCCGTCACACTGCGTTAAAGTTTTTCAAATGTTTATATCTCAACAGTCACTCATCACAGACCACTCATATTTGGAACTTAAGTACCTGGGAGGGTCCTCTGATGTTCAAAGAGAACAGACCCCTGGTTTCATGCCCCGGGGTGGGGCCAGGGGTCAAAATCTAGAACACCTTTGTAATTCTGTGTTAAAGTTTTTGAAATGCTTATATCTCAACAGTCACTCATCACAAAGCATTCATATTTACAACTTGGATACCTGGGAGTGTCTTCTGAGATTTCAAGACAACACACACACCCCTGGGTTCATGCCTGGGATTTGGGATGGGGTGGGGCTGGGGGTCAAAATCTAGGACACCTTTGTAATTTGTTGTATACCTTTCCATTATACTAACGAGTTATAGACACAATTGGTTATACATCAGCCAATCAAGTGACATTGGTTCAAGTGTAAAAGGGTGAAGGTCATGGTGACCTACATTTCACGGTCCAGTGATTTTGCCTTATATCTTGAAGTCTATTTGTTGGAGAAATGTCATACCTGGGATTTTAGTTCCATGTGACTCCACGATTGACCTCAAAATATATCTAGGTCACGGTGACCTATATTTCATGGTTCAGCGATTTTGCCTATTATCTCGAATACTATTTAATGGAGAAATGTCATACCTGGATAATTAGTTCCATATGACCCAATAATTGACCGCAAAATATATCTAGGTCATGGTGACCTACATTTCATGGTCCAGTGATTTTGTCTATTATCTTGAATACTATTTGATGGAGAAGTGTTATACCTGGGTTATTAAATGCAGGTGACCCCATTATTGACCTCAAAATATATCTAGGTCACTGTGACCTATATTTTATGGTTCAGCGATTTTGCCTATTATCTAGAATACTATTTGATGGAGAAATGTCATACCTGGATTATTAGTTCCATATGACCCAATAATTGACCGCAAAATATATCTAGGTCATGGTGACCTTCATTTCATGGTCCAGTGATTCTGTCTATTATCTTGAATACTATTTGATGGAGAAATGTTATACCTGGGTTATTAGTTGCATGTGACCCCATTATTGACCTCAAAATATATCTAGGTCAGTATGACCTATATTTCATGGTTCAGTGATTTTGCCTTTTATCTTGAATACAATTTGATAGAGAAACGTCATACCTGGATTATTAGTTCCATGTGACTCTTAAATTGACCGCAAAATATATCCAGGTCAGTGTGACCTATATTTCATGGTTCAGTGATTTTGCCTATTATCTTGAACACTATTTGATGGAGAAATGTCATACCTGGATTATTTATTCCATGTGACCCCATGATTGAGCTTGAATTAATATCTAGGTCAGTGTGTCCTATATTTCATGGTTCAGTGATTTTTCCTATTATCTTGAATACTATTTGATGGAGAAATGTCTTACCTGGATAATTAGTTCCATGTGACCCGATGATTGACATGGAAATATATCTAGGTCCTTGTGACCTATTTTCATGGTTCAATGATTTTGCCTTATAATTCAGATACAATTTGATCCTGAAATGTAATATCTGGAATATATGTTCCATGTGACCTGATTATTGATCTCAAATATATCAAGGTGAGTGTGACCTATATTTCATGGTTCATAAATTTTTCCTTATATCTTGAAGTCGCGAAACAGGCGAGCTATGCTGTCTGGCGACAGCTCTTGTAGTTCCTTATACCTATAATTTTCTCACATTGAAGTAAAACCTGGGATATATGTCCAATGGAAGCAAGTCTGGTACATGTATTTAGAACGCAACTAAAAGCTCGGTCCAAAAGTGATAAAACCCGGTACCTCCCAGTATTTAGTGCAATGCTACCTGTACCTCCCATCCGAGATGTAGTTTTGGAAAACTCTGCTATTGAGTCCACCTGAAATTAATACAAACTCTGTTCTGAAAACCTTATTTAGAAGGTTTCATATTTATTCTTTCTTTGTGGTTTCGGTATATAGTGTCCTCTGGCCAGAGACCACCTTTGGGACTGTTCAAAAGTGGTCTTAAAGACCACTTTTGAACAGTCCCAAGGGTGGTCTTAATAGAGGAATTTTACTGTATTTGAGTGACTTCACGAGAAAACCTATTTTGTCATTTGCAAACAACAAAGGTGCTGATGATCAGACAGTGCATCTGCATGGTCTGATCAGCACCTTTGTTTTATCTTCCTGGATAGTAAAATAACTCCTGTTTCCATAAATAAAATTTCAAGAACCTTGCTGTATTCTGTGTATCTGGGCAGGCTAGTTTGTATCTCACCTAGTCCCAAACCCTTATGTCTTGTGTTGGGGCTTATCTGGCTGGTTGATAATAAGAGTGAAATTGACACTTGTTGCTGTTTTATACAACATGCATGTGGGTGTGATTTATCTTGTTTCATGTTACAAGTTCACATAAGTTTGCCGAAACTTTGTACTTGACAGGTGCAGTGTCTTATTACATAACTTTCCAGCACATACACTTCTAAAAATTTTAGCCTCTGTGTGGACTCCTAATGACTTGTGTCACATGCAATGTACACTTAACCCTTGACCTGCTTAATATTTAATATGCCACACCCACCACTGATTATCAACCATTCAGATTACATGATGCAAATTATTGCAACAAATTCACAATCTGTATGACAAACAATGTAGATCCTGATCAGAAGCCATCTGATCTGGATCTACATTGTTTGAAAGATAAGGCATATCCGGGCTCAGCAGGACAAGGGGTAAGTCAACTGAAGAGGTACAATGCAGAAGAAAAGAAAATTGGAGAATATTGTTTTAGGAGTCTGACTCTGTCTCCTACCACTGTGGGTTTGAGCTTTGCTCAGGTCACACAGACATCAATTACATGTATTGCAACAGAAGGCATTCCATTTTTGCACAGGAGGCCCATCTCTGATAATCTGATTACAATTTGATTCATATAAATGAAGTGATTTTGAAAAGGCCATTAAATCCTAAAGTTTATTAAATAGATCATGCTTTGGAGCAGCTGAAGACACTTATACTTTTGAGGTTAGAGGCCACCACATGTTAGCAGAAATGCCCCTTTGAAATACTCCTGACCAGGGCTCGAGAAAATGTCGGTTTTCCGGTTCTGAACCGATTTTTGGTTTACTGAACCGATTTTAACTGAAAAAGAAGTTTAAAAAATCGGTCCATAATACAATTAAATTTTCAAAAAATCGGTTCAAAAATTTTCGCTAAATCATCATTGTAAAAACAAGCTGACCCTTTGCCACTGACAATCCAAGCATGTATACAAAAATCTCCTACAGCACAAGGTGTTAGACTGGTTCATTATCTAACTAGGTGAAAATCGGACAAGTCCACGTCGGGTTCTTTGATCTTATCGCAGCGAAATTTGACCTGTGTGTTAAAATTATTCAACCGTGAACAATGGCCTCAGGCGTTATCGGCATGTGCAAGCATGAGAAAATTAGGTCAATCAATGCAGGACATACGCTAGTTTGTTTACACAAGTCATTAATTTATGGCTTATTATAGAACCGGTATTTAAATATATAATTGTTTTGTTTTTGGTTTTTTTTTCACAGGGCGCAATTTTCAATACACACCTGTCATGTCTGTTAAGACTTCCAGAGAAAATGCCTTTATTTTCACCCATTCTAAACGATATTTCTATTTAAGAAATACGCTCCATTGAAACCAATAACATAAACCACGTGTGTATTATGCCCTTGAATGAATTAAAATGAAACCGCATGACGTCATTTTCCGATCACGTGCCATCAATATCGGTCGCCGTTTGTAGACAAAGCAATTTCTTTCAGGCTTGTGTGATCGTGAAATATGTATTTATATTCTTTAGAACTCGGTTCGGCCACGTTAGATTTTCAATGACTCTCGTTCGGCCATGTTTTGGTTTGAGAGTAAAGAAATGTTTTTCGATTTTTTAACCCGTTCAAAACGATTTTTTTTAGAAATCTGTCTATTAAAATCAGTGACATAAAACTGGTGTGTGTGTGTTACGTCCGTGACTGCATTAATTTGTATTGTGTAAAAGGAAACGGTATGACGTCATTTTCCGACCACCTGGCTGCAATCGGTCGCCATTTGTAAACAAAGCAACTTGGGCAAAATAAAGATGCGTGAAATAAGAGAAATATTTTAAAAGTTTTAAAAAAGGGCAAAAAATATAGTGACCATCGAGCTGAACTTTGACTGCACCACGCCAGCGGTCTTCAGGTGCTGAGTGACCCGGATATTGGGAAAATGAAAGTAGATGAAATCTGGCGGAGAAAATGAAAGTAGATGAAATCTGAACTATGTGAGCAACAATGGCTGTTTATAATCGAGATACTGGTGCTTATATTCGTTGACAAGTGTAAGAGCAATATTGGTATGTCATTCGTTACGCTAATAACACATTTTGAAATTGCAAATCACCATGGATGTTTACGGAAATTACCGAAACCGATCGGCAATTTCCGTAATTTTTTGGCGAAATCTGGCTGGACCGATTTGGATTCTTCAGTTTCTCGAGCCCTGCTCCTGACTTATCAGTTTCATTAGATCTACCTGAAACATTGTAAAAAGTTAAAACCATGATTTGGAGCAGGGCATAACCATTTTGAGGTTACAGTCCACCAAATATTAGCAGATCTTGAGTTATGCCGCAATCCAATATCTGTAAACTTTTCATTTCCGGCTAATTCCTCCTTAATTAAGTCAGTTTACATCCAATCAGGCTGAAAGGTGATTTAAAAGTAGCTGATGATGTGAAGCAGCGCCTTCTTGTGTTGAGATTACAGTCCACCAAATACAGTAAAATTCCTATATTAAGACCACCTTTGGAACTGTTCAGAAGTGATCTTTAAGACCACTTTGAACAGTCCCAAAGGTGGTTCCTTACCAGAGGACACTTTGGGCAGAAAACACAAAGAAAGATTAAGTGCACCCTTTAAATTAAGCTTTTTAAACCCGAATTACCGGTAGTCTTAAATTAAGGTGGTCTTAATAGTGGAATTTTACTGTACATGCATTAACAGCATTATGTCTGTCTGTCTGTCTGTCTCTCTGTCTGTAAACTTCTCTTTTTTGGGCTTAGCCCTCCTATTGTTGGTATTTTGTGCCTCACACGTTTAATTGCCATGGTTGTATGATGCCTAACCTGGGAGCTGTTGTTGACATTTGTGAACAACGAAGATGCAGATCAACCTCTGCATTGGAACAAATTGATCAGCACCTTTATGTTCATTGCTCAGTAAACTGTAAAAATCCTAAAAATTTGGACATCTTGAGGACTTGCTGAAATTCTCCTAAAACTTTTAACAAATTTGATTTACACTCCAGCAAGGAGTCCAAAAAGTCATGATGGAATGGCAAACAGTGTAGACCCTGATCAGACTGCTCCTTCAGGAGCAGTCTGATCTGGGTCTGCACTGTTCGCTTAGGCCTGTCTGTCCCAATACTTAGGATCATTATGGTATCACTCCTTGACAATTTTCTAAAAATAAAAATTTCAAACTCCTGCAAGTCTATGTAGCCAGACAGGCACGTTTGTGTCCTACAGGGATTTTCCTACATTTCGTAATCAGGGTCCAGGGGGCGCTGGGTATGGGAAAAATAGCTCGCTTATATTTAAAGTTGGTAATTTAAATCAGCTGTAACTTTGTCAAGTTTGGTTCGATTTTCATAAAATTTCCATTAAAATGTAGCGCAAAATCAGAAATTGGGAAATTTGTTGTAAAATTTGGGAATATCTGTCTCTCAATTGAGAAAAGTAGGGGCCGATTTCCGGCCCCAAATTCCCACTAGGAAAATCCTTGTCGTACATGTTAGGAAACCCAGGAGAAATGTTTTCTTGCGACATGGCTTATTATAAGATGTCTCGTGTTTCTGTTTCAGAAAAAGTCACATGGTCATATTCTGTTAGAACAAGTTTTTTATCACCTTGATCTCATAGAGAAGGATTACTTCGGGTTGCAGTATACCGATCATCATAATGTCAGTGTAAGTATCCACTGTACATCGTACACCGTATTTTACCCAAAATATTTGGACACCTTAGCTCCTTACCATACTTGTTCTGAAATTCGACCAACAGTCAACTCTGTTTATCTAAAACTCAAGGGACTTGGATAACAGCTGATTGAGATAAAATGACTCAGAATCTAATGAACAAACAGGAGAACTAAAACAACAATGCGCAAAATTTAACCCTTATCTTGCTGTTCACGACAACCCCTATCTTTGCAAACAGTGTAGATCCAGATCAGATGGCTTCTGAAGAAGCCATCTGATCAGGATCTACACTGTTTGACAATCAGTCTATGAATTTGTAGCAATAAATTACATCAAGTAATTTGATTGGTTGATAGACAGAAATGGGTGTGGCTTAGATGAATATTCAGCAAGAGAAGTGTTAAGCTCTAGTTTGAGATAACGAATGTCAACTGTAGTACAATTTTATACTATATTTTTGTCTGAAAAAAAAAAACAACAACAGCTGAATGAGTTGCAAATAGTGTAGATGCTGATAAGATGCCGCATTTTACAGTGTCTCATCTGGGTCTACACTTTTTGTTCAGGCCCGACTGTCTGAATACATATGATGAACACAGTATGCTTATTTTTGTTGGGCTCAGTAACTATTTCGGGTGAACATCTGATTGATTACCAGGTTGGTCGCAGATCTGATCCAAGCTGGATCTAGCAACACTCTTTTGTGGCGATTGATTATGAAATATTTTCTACAGTCATTCTGTCCCTTCCACTGTCTGGGGTAGAGCACTTCTCAGTTTCTGGTTTTGTTTGTTTGATTTGAGGTTTAACATCCCCGTCAACACTGTATAGGTCATTTTGGAGACGTTGCTTCCAATTTTGTGGGACTTATACCCGATATACGGGCCTCCGTGGCCTAATGGATAAGAGCGCTGACTCTTAGTCATTAGGTCTCTCACCGCCGTGGGTTCGAGCCTCGCTCGGGTCACGTGTGAGACGCCAAGTTTTGCAATGGAAGGTCAGGTGGTTTTTCTCCGGGTACTCCGGTTTTCGCCCATCTATGATTAACGATCGGCTCGATATGAGTGAAATAATCTTGAAAGGGCCGTAAAACCCAAACCAAAAAAAAAAAATATACCCGGTACTGAGATGAAATGGCATCTCCAGCCCTGTCCCCCAATGAAACCAATAGGGTTTATAAGCATGGACAGTTCGACTCGCACCGCGTTGCCTTGGCAGGCTTAGATCCTCTAAGTGGTTTACCAGTCCTTGTGTGCTGTCAGTTTCAGCTCTGCTTGGAAGCATCATGCAGCCCATCTATTTCTTCAAGCCCCAACGGGTGGAGGGCTAACTCACAGTTTCTGGTAAAACAAGAAAGAATGTGCAAGAATGTGCACTGCAAAGCGAACACGAGCTTGAGTCATAAATAATAGCATTCACACTAACCTGTATTAAACAAGTTCCTACGGGCTGAACAAAATTTGCTTCCTTAAGACAGGTGCTTGCTTTATGCAGATTTAATACTTATGCCCTTTTGAGGAACTGAATTCAGGCTTTCTAAATAAAAGTTGCTTGCTTAATAGAGGCGGCCTCTGTGACAGGTTTCACTCTAAATCTCAGCAGCCTCCGTGGTGTAGTGGTTATGCTACTAGCTTTGTAAACCAGGGATCACAGGATCGATCCTGGGCTTCCCCAGACTTTCGGATGAGTCTTTAAACCAAGGTCCCGTCTCCGTTTGACCTTTAGTTGTTGGTGAGACGTAAAATTCAAACTCACTCCCTCACTTCACTCTAAATCTGTGATATTTTTGTCGCGCCTGCTATTAGCATGGCGCGATATAGGCGCCCGGTTTTCTGTCTGTTCGTTCGTCCGTCAGTTCGTCAAGACGTCAACATTTGTGACCACCCTAGCGTTCACCCTAATGGTCAAGTTTATTTCTCAAGAACTATAAGAGCTTCATTAATGATAATTGGTACAAACTTGTATCTGGGGATGACAACTTACATGCAAGCATCCATATTTGACCTTGACCTACATTTCATGGTTCACTGACTTTGTAAAATATTGCGACCACCCTAGCGTTCACCCTAATGGTCAAGTTTATTTCTCAAGAACTGTAAGTGCTTTATTAATGATACTTGGTACAAACTTGTATCTGGGTATGGTAACTTAAATGCAAGCATCCATATTTGACCTTGACCTATATTTCATAGTTCACTGACTTTGTAAAATATTGCGACCACCCTAGTGTTCACCCTAATGGTCAAGTTTATTTCTCAAGAACTATAAGAGCTTCATTAATGATACTTGGTACAAACTTGTATCTGTGGACGGCAACTTAAATGCAAGCATCCATATTTGACCTTGACCTATATTTCATGGTTCACAGACATTGTAAAATATTGTGACCACCCTAGCGTTCACCCTAATGGTTAAGTTCATTTCTCAAGAATTATTAGAGCTTAATGATACTTAGTACAAGCTTGCATTTAAGAATGGAAACTTTTGTGCAAGCATCTATGTTTGACCTTGACCTACATATCATGGTTGGGTGACTTTGCGCCCCCACAGGCGCGACTTTGCCTTCGGCGGAATTCTTGTTATTGATTATTTATCAATGGACCATGGCCCCTGCCCATCGGGGCTTGAAGAATAGTGGGATGAGTAATGTGGCAAACATTGTAGACCCAGATGAGATGCCACGTTCTGCGGTTTCTCATCTGGGTCTACCCTGTTTGCTCATGCATGTCTATCCAAATACATACGATTAATACTGTATGTCCAACCAAAATTTAGTTGCTATGGTAACATGAGACGAAATGGACTTTGCTTTTACACTAATATGGGACTTTGTATTGCTTTGTCATACACTAGCATGTGGCTTCATATTGCTTTGTTATACACTATGACTTTGTTATACATCAACATTTTGTTTGTTATGACTTTTGAGTCGTAACCATATAATATTATGATCTTTTATTTTTTTTCCCCTACAGCATTGGTTGGATCCCACAAAGTCTATTAGGAAACAAGTTAAAAGTAAGTACATGCAGGCCTGAGGCCTGCTGAGGATGACAAAATTTCGTGCTTGTCCAAGTTCTAGCAGTGATTTAATGAGTGATAAATCACTTTGGAGGTAAGTTGTAAAGTAGATCAAATCACCTGTGCATAGCGCAAGTAATTTGTCTACTTACAACTGACCGACAAACAGTGATTTATCACTTAATAAATCACGACACTATAGCTGAACTATTTCGATTCTAACACACGAAAAGTCGATGAAAATGCTATTGATTCAATCCTGCCAATATGACTGTATCACATGCGTTTACCTGTTTACATAACATATCTGATACAAGAAAACAAAGATACACCGTCCAACGTCAAGGTAACAATGAATGACGTCATGAAATGGGATGAAAAGGCGGTTCTTCACATCACGCTTTTCCACCCAGGGAATTAATCACTCAATACATCACTAGGTTTTACTATTGGCTATATAGGGGACCAGTGTTAGAATTGTCCATAAATGGACATAAGAGGACAGTGAATAATCATGAGATTAAAGTTTTTAATGCTCTGCATGCTGGGTATTTTTTTCAACAGATAACATTTTGAAATATTTTTCTTATTTTACCTGAAAATAGGATTTGACATCACATGAAAATTGTCCCGTACAAACAGACAATTGTATGAGATGTCAAATCCCGTTTTCTGGGAAAAATAAGAAAAAGTACCAATAATTTGTTTTCTGTTGGCCAGAGAGTGGGAACGGTTAAATGAGCCAGAGAGTGGGAACGGTTAAATGAGCTGGCAAAGAAGAGCTGTTCTTGAGGGTTTTTAAGGGGATGGGAACACCTGGCATATTTTTCTGCCATTTTTCAAAGGGAGATAACTTTAGGAACTTCCTGTTTGCTTTTCTATAAGCCCTGTTCCACTGAGAAAGGTGACCCCTTAACCCTTATCTTGCTGAATATTCATTTAAGCCACACCCATTTCTGTCTATCAACCAATCAAATTACTTGATGTTATTTATTGCTACAGATTCATAAACTGAAGCCATCTGATCTGGATCTACACTGTTTGCAAAGATGGGGGTTGTCGTGAACAGCAAGATAAGGGTTAAAATTGACATGGGAGACAAAAATACTTTTGCAGGAGTTGCCTCCCCTGAAGGTGTTCCCATTCCCGTTAGATCTCTTTCAAAATGTGGCTTAATCTTAAGGAAGGCATTTGCTCCCATATGATGTGAATTCTTGACTGACAGTGCAAAATCGTGGTTTGTAAGCAAGTGCATGGGGAAGGTTGATTGTTAATAGATGATAAATTAACCTATCAGCATGAGATACTGTGGTACAATTAACTTGTTACCCGATACACCCTTCATTAGACCCCTTGGTTCAGGTTTCATGTCAGTTTATTGTGTTCAGATCTATATTGAGTAAACATTAGGTCTCCAGGTTAACACTGGATTTAGTCATAACATTGTATAGATATCCCTATCACTCTGATATCCTTTTTTTTTCGGTTTCCCTAAAGCAAAAATAAACCCTTTGTTTGTCTCATAGCTCAAGTTAACCCTTATCTTGCTGTTCAGGACAACACCTATCTTTGCAAACAGTGTAGATCCAGATCAGATGGCTTCTGAAGAAGCCATCTGATCAGGATCTACACTGTTTGGCATTCAGTTTATGAATTTGTAGCAATAAATTACATCAAGTAATTTGATTGGTTGATAGACAGAAATGGGTGTGGCTTAAATGAATATTCAGCAAGAGAAGGGTTAAGGGGGAATAGCAAGGATATCATAAAAATCTTTAAAAATTGGAACACATTCGGGACTTGCTGTAACTATCCTAAAATGTTAACAAGTTTATTTATGATCCAGCAAGGAGTCCATAAAGTTGGGACAGAATGGCAAATGGTGTAGACTCTGATCAGACTGCTCCTCTTGGAGCAGTCTGATCTGGGTCTCCACTGTTTGCTTAGGCCTGTCTATCCTAAATCTTATGATCATTACGGTACTTAAAGGATTCATATAAACCTGTGTTGTGGGTACTGCCTCAGTGAGGCAATTCAAACAAGTACCCACATGACAGGTTTCTGAAGATGATTCCTGAATTATCCTTTTTATGCAGAGAGAGAGAGAGAGTGAGAGAGAGAGAAAGTTTCATAAAATTGAGTAGCATGGTGATTCTGAGAGAGTTAAACAGGTGGAACTTCTCTTAACCCATTGTATACAGGAAATCCCTAAAGGGGTACCTTGGCAAACAGTGCAGGCGCAGAATGCGGCGTCTGATCAGGGCCTGCACTATTTGCTAACAGCATTTTCCGTCAAAAATAGAATAAAAAATGAAAAATAGGCCTGACATGACAAATGGACTTGTCTAACATATAGCAATGGAAGAGTCAACTAGCATACAATGGGTTAGAGAAAACCTCCATGCATTATCAAAAGGGAACCAATGTGCCAAAGTGGTCCCCTAGGGAGAATGAATCTCTTCACCTGAATTAAATTCTTATTTTTCAGTTGGTCCACCATATACATTTAGATTTCGGGTGAAGTTCTACTCTTCAGAACCTAACAATTTACATGAAGAGTTAACTAGGTAAGCTTCTATAACATTTTGAGCCATGACACAGTAAATGTGTTTTTTTTGACATGTACATACAGTGAAGACTAAGTTTGGCACAGACTAAGTTAGGCAGACTAAGTTAGGCATCTGTCTGATCAGTTTTTACTGTGCACTGTTTACATGCCTGTCAAAGCTTCTTTGTGCGGTCAGAGAATAATGTGTTCTTACCAGGCCTGTGAAAAATAACCAACTTCTGTACTGTGTATGAACAGTTACATTATAAAAACAAAAATAGTGTCTGAACTTTTTTCTTGTCAGAAATAAGGTAATTGAGAATAGAAATGCTGAATCTGAACTGTCAATCCGTAAAAATGATGAATGGATAAGTCAAATAATTAAGATCCATTTCTTGGAAGGGAGAAAAACTCCTAAAACACGTTGTGGCTTCAGTGGTATTTGAATCCCTTTCAGAAAGGGGCTTTCCATAAAAATCCCAAAAATTGGGGCACCTTGAAGACTTGCTGTAATTCTCCTAAAATTTTAAGAATTTTGTTTCATGATCCAGCAGGAGCAGTCTGATGTGGGTCTGCACTGTTTGCTTATGCCTATCTGTCCCAATACCTTACTGTGCCTTACCACACACGGCCCCTGCCCATCGGGGCTAGAAGAAATGGATTGGGTTGCATGGTGCTTCCAAGCGGAGCTGAAACCGACTGCACATGAGTACTGACTGGTAAACCGCTTAGACGTTCTAAGCTTGCCCAGGAAAAGTGGTGCAAGTTGTACTGTCCATGCATATAAGCCCTATTGGATTCATTGGGTGGCAGGGCTTAAGAGGTCATTTTATCTCGGGTAAAAGTCCCACAAAATTGGAAGCAACGTCTCCAAAATGACCTATACAGTGTTTATTTGGTGTTTAACGTCCTGTACAACACTATATAGGTAATTTTGGAGATGTTGCTTCCAATTTTGTGGGACTTTCGTCAACACTATATAGGTCATTTTGGAGACGTTGCTTCCAATTTTGTAGGACTTCCACCTGACATTGAGATGAAATGACATCTCAAGCCCTGTTGGCCAATGAAACCAATAGGGTTTATAAGCATGGACAGTCTTACTCACACTGCTTTGCCTGGGCAGGCTTAGATCCTTTAAGCGGTTTACCAGCACTCGTGTGCGGTCGGATTCAGCTCTGCATGGAAGAATCATGCAGCCCATCTATTTCTTTAAGCCCCAAACCTATACAGTGTTGATTGGGACGTTAAACCAAACAAACCTTACCACACTACTTTGAAAGGAAAGCTGTGACATGGCTTATCAACCTCATATTCTAGGTGTGACTGGTGTCTTACTGTTTCATTGATGAGATCATATAACATGTCTCATATCCTTGATGTTCTCAGTTTCAATATCCTTTCTCATGTAACAGTTTGCTTATTTCCTGCAGTACCCATCATACTGTTCCCTTATTCACTGCTGGATATTGTCAGCCTTGGTAGTGCCGGCCTTTGTAGCTCAGTCGGATTCCTGTCTGACTGGTGATCAGGAGGTTGTGAGTTTGATACCTGCCACATAGTCGGCAATTGAGCTTTTCTATGGTCATTGTCTCTCTTCCACTGATTCAAGAAGGGCAGGTGTCAGTTTCTGATGAAAGAATGTGCACTGAACTAGTTATTCACTCATGTATATATTAAGCTGGCCCAGGAAAAGTGTGATAAGATATTCTGACTGGTTTGATATGACCTAAGTAGTGTTGACTTGGCCATTACATCAAATGCCAAATAAACATCAAGAAAACATGCCTATATAATTTTGACCCCCTTGAACCCCACTTTTATATAGTAAAACTGGGGTTTCCGGGGGTATACCTTATTTTTCTTGCTTTAAATATAGATTGTTGCTACTCGTTAGAACCGCCTCGATGAGGCGGTTCTAACGAGTGCCCACAATCTATATTTGGAGCAGAAATAAGAAAAATATCACAATTTTTCATCATAAAATTTTCATTTTTTTGGCGATAAAGATGGCAATGTATTTGTATAGGCGTGTTTGCGTAATGTACATCTGGCAAATACATGTACACTACTATATTTGCTGAAAAAATGTGAGTAGCTTTTTTGGGTTAAAATACTAAAGATTGTTTTTTTTTCTTTTTGCAGGTATCAGTTCTTTTTACAATTAAAACATGACCTGTTGTATGGGAGGCTGGAGTGCCCCTTTGAAACAGTAGTGGAGCTAGCAGCATATGCTTTACAATGTAAGTACCTAATTGTCTTGCTGAATAAATAAATTTAGCCACACTCATTTCTGACTTTCAACCAATCAGATTACTTGATGTTAATTAATTTGGAAAAATCATGAACTACATGTATGTCAAACAGTGTAGATACTGATCAGATGGCTTCTGAAAGATGGCTTCTTTGGAAGACATCAACAGGAAGTCATCTGATATGCATCTATACTGTTTGCAAAAGGTAGTACAATTTTTTGGTTTAATAGAAGCAATCTGTCATAATAGGGCTTACCTGGAAAATACTAACTTCACAAACAGACAGAAAGTCTGGCCAGGAGAAGCGTGGTTTGGTGAACTGTTTAACTCTACATGACCCAGATATTGTTGACTTAGCCTTTACAGCCTCTGCCCATTGGGGCTTGAAGAAATAGATTAGGCTGCATGATGCTTCCAGGCAGAGCTGAAACCGACCACACATGAGAACGGGTAAACTGCTTAGAGGTTCTTAGCCTGCCCAGGAAAAGTGGTGCGAGTCGGAACGTCCATGCATAAAACCCTATTGGTTTCATTGGGTGGCAGGGCTTGAGATGTCATTTCATACAAAAGAACATTTAGTAGCAAGTTGTGCTGATGTGTATGTAGTTCTGGCTTCCGTACTAAATAGATTTAATTCTCTGATTTTACAGCTGAACTGGGTGACTTTGATCCAGAAGTGCACACCCCAGGTTATATATCAGAATTCCATTTTGTTCCCAAACAGTCAGAGTCATTAGAATTAGAAATTTATGAAGAGTTTCAGAAATGCAGGTAAGATTTTCAGTTACAGTCTACAAGTAGTGTGAAGCCTTTCATAATGTTATGATTGGGGTCTCCAGAATCTGGCTGACATGGAGTAATGGCAATTATTATTTTATTTTATGTTTTTTCATAAAAAGGTATTGTGTGGGTACTTGTTAGAAGTGTCTCAAGGTGATTCTAACAAGTACCCACAACATAATTTCTGACAAGAAGGGTTCTAGTTTCAAACAAGAAGTAAGAAAAAATTTCCTTTAAGGGGAATGGGAACACCTTCAGGGAAGGCAACTCCTGCAAGTGTATTTTAGTCTCCCATGTCAATAGAGGTCAACTTTTAAAGGAAAGAATTCGCTCCAGAGGAGCGAATTCTTTACTTTAAGAGTAGACCCCTTTTTCAGTGGGACAGGGCTTTTAGAAAAGTAAACAGGAAGTCCCGAAAGTTGTCGCCCTTGGAAAAATGGTGGAAAAATCTGCCAGGTGTTCCCATTCTCCTTAATTATCCTCATTACTCCTCGTTATCTGGAGCTTTGTCAGTTAACCCTCACCATAATGAGTATTGACCCTCACCATGCTGAATATTTAAATCTGTTAAACTCCTCCCCAATTTTCAGATCCTGATCAGCTGGCTTCTATATTGCTTTCAAAATTGATACATATGTGTTCAGGATGGTGAGGATCATAATATCACATTACAATGAGATGCAGGGCTCTGCCTACAGTGCAATGAGAAAATCGATGCAAAAAAAAAAAAAAAAAATGTGTAATAAAGTCAAAATTTCTTGCTAAACTTCTCCAAGTCTGACAATTATGGCTCAGTGGGATGCTCATATTCAATTCCAACCTTGTTAGCAAAATTCTATTGAGGAGAGTAATCATGAAATATTTTCTTCAGTAATTCGCTCTCTTTTTCATGGACCTTTTGCTGTCATTTCTTCTGCTGACTCAAGAAGGGCAGTTATCAGTTTCTGGCAAAGAATGTGTTCTGTGCTGGTTATCTGCTTATGTATAAGCCTGCATACTTCATCGGCAATAAAATTTGATTTATAATCATTATATCATAAACAGAATTTTATGCTTGTTGTCATTTCATATGAAACTTAAGCTTGTCAGATGCTGCATTCATAAACTTCATATGAAATTTAATACTTCTTATACTGACTTTGGACATGTTTGATGGTACCAAACATGTCCAAAGTCAACGTAAGGAGGTGATACGAAACATGTCCAAATTCATCATAAGGATGTGATACCAAACATGTCCACAGTCAGCATAAGGAGGTGGTACTAAGCATGTTCAAAGTCAGCATAAAGAGGTGATACTAAACATGCCCACAGTCATGGTAAGGAGGTGAAACGAAACAAGTCCAAAGTCAGCATGACAAGGCGGTGATACCAAACATGTCCAAAGTCAGTATGACAAGGAGGTGATACCAAACATGACCTCAGTCAGCATAAGGAGGTGATACCAAACATGTCCAAAGTCAGTATGACAAGGAGGTGATACCAAACATGACCACAGTCAGCATAAGTGGGTGATACCTAACATGTCCAAAGTCAGTATAAGGCGGTGATACCAAACATGTCCAAAGTCAGTATGACAAGGAGGTGATACCAAACATGACCACAGTCAGCATAAGGAGGTGATACCTAACATGTCCAAAGTCAGTATGACAAGGAGGTGATACCAAACATGACCACAGTCAGCATAAGGAGGTGATACCTAACATGTCCAAAGTCAGTATGACAAGGAGGTGATACCAAACATGACCACAGTCAGCATAAGGAGGTGATACCTAACATGTCCAAAGTCAGTATGACAAGGAGGTGATACCAAACATGACCACAGTCAGCATAAGGAGGTGATACCTAACATGTCCAAAGTCAGTATGACAAGAAGGTGATACAAAACATGTCCAAAGGCAGCATAAGTGGGTGATATCAAACATGTCCAAAGTCAGCGTAAGGAGGTGATACCAAACATGTCCACAGTCAGCATAAGGAGGTGATACCAAAAGTCCACAGTCAGCATAAGGAGGTGATAACAAAGATGTCCACAGTCAGCATAAGTAGGTGATAACAAATATGTCCACAGTCAGCATTTGGAGGTGATAACAAAGATGTCCACAGTCAGCATAAGGAGGTGATACCAAATGTCCACAGTCAGCATAAGGAGGTGATAACAAAGATGTCCACAGTCAGCATTTGGAGGTGATGCCAAAGATGTCCACAGTCAGCATAAGTAGGTGATACCAAACATCCACAGTCAGCATAAGGAGGTGATAACAAAGATGTCCACAGTCAGCATAAGGAGGTGATACCAAAGATGTCCACAGTCGGTATAAGGAGGTGATACCAACCATGTCCAAAGTCAGGATAAGGTCCAAATTTGCACTTTATTCAAAGACTTACCTAGTCTTGCTTTCATTATTTAAATGATTATTTTTAGCACACTATGCTCTTACTATGGTAAGTATGGTATTTATTATCCCTGTATTATACTATTATTTTTTCAGTGGTATGACCCCAGCCCAAGCAGAGCTGAACTACCTAAACAAGGCCAAGTGGTTAGAAATGTATGGTGTTGATATGCATATTGTCCATGTAAGTTTGAAACACGTTATTTATTGTCCATGTAAGTTTGAAATGTGTGTTATACCCAGATAAGACCCATTCACTTTGTAAGCTGTCAATATTTGTCTTATATTGCCTGCAGTTAACCCTTGACCTGCTGAATATCTATATATGCCACACCAACTACCGATTATCAACTAATCAGATTACAAATTATTGCAACAAATTCACAAACTGAATGGCAAACAATGTAGATCCTGATCAGATGGCTTCGTCAGAAGCCATCTGATCTGGATCTTCATTGTTTGGAAAATAAGGCATATCTGGGCTCAGCAGGACAAGGGTTAAGTGCATATTGTCTGTAGACAAGTGCCTATTTGATGTTGGTAAGAATTCTTGTTCACAGTAGAACTACTTCCAAATTTGTCTATTTGGAGAAGAAAAATAAGCAGCTGTCTTTACATGCCTGTTGATGAAAAGAATGTAAAACATATCAGAAACACACTGCGACTAAGGCCATAAAGAGCATGAAATACCATTAAACATGACTTATCTGCACCACAACCTCATTATAACATGGTTCATTATAACAAGGTTTTGGATATAACACTGTTTCAAGATGGATCCCAAAAATGTATAGATTTTAAAGAAAAATGGTAATTTTTCTATATAATCTATACATTTAACTAACACAGTTTCTGCTTTGGACCCCATCAAAAGTGTTACAAAGAGGTTGTAGTGTATATAGGTTTTGAATAATTTCTTTTTAAGAAATTGGGAATAGATGTATTTTGAAAGATACATGTATATAACAATCGACCCAAACGAGCAGTCCAGAAAAATGGGGCCAGTAATGTCAGTCTTTGTGTACTGTTACATCTGCCAACGTTAACGTCATTTTCACTTTTGCGTCATTGGGCATGGTTTCCAACGTGTAGGAAGACAGTTGACAACCTGCATTATTTTCAATTTATCATCAGTGCTCATCAGGGTCTATACTGTTAGCCAAAGAGGGTTGACGCGTCGTTAAACACGAAATCATCATCATCTATACTGTTAGCCACTCATCCAACTATTTTTGACACAACATAGGGTAGTAGATATTTCTTGTTTAAGTTTTAGAACAAGTATGGTATGGAGTTTAGGCGTCCAAATATTTATTGAAAATAAGGTATACTTAGGGGTAACTGTATTCAAAATTATCATTTGGGGAGGTAAATCGGCGCTTTTACAATTGGAAATGTTGACGCATTGCTGTAAAACAAATTTTGCGACCGTAAAACCTATAATTTGCCTCCCCAAATGACAATTTTGAAATGCTGTTATCCCCATTCTAAAGTACTTATTTGGTTGTTTTGTTAAAACTGTACTATTTTGCAAGTGCTGTGAGCTGCGTAAAACCAAATGCTACCAAATTAGAAGCGGAGTTACATGATCCAGGTTTCTGATAGTATATTGCAGAATATACTGTTGCAGATTTTTGACGTTATCCAATCAGATGTCACATTACATACACAAGTGGATAATATATTTGGAAAAATTACACTTCAAATATCAAAGCACCCACTTCACATTGTATTTGATCAAAAGCCCAGTGGCACGAGAGACTTAAAACACAACAACAACAAAAAAGTTATATCTCGTAATCTTGTCCATTCTGTTCTGTTGATAGACTGGAATACATTGACTTTTCTTGTGGACATCTATAGCTGTGATCAGACTGCAGATTTGAGCCTTTGTGCTGGAGACCATGTAATTAAGCAGTTTCTTGCAAACTTGTTATTATAACTCCATTTACAGCTTTTCTGGCGAAAGAATGTGCACTGTACTGAGTAACCTTGTGTATAATCCTACCCAGGAAAGGTGTGGTAATGTAAATTGGCCAGCTCATTATGACATAAATAGTGCGCTAACTGGGCTGTTAAAAAACACACACCAACAAACAAAACCATTTACAACTGGACCCCAAACATGCAACGTGTATCAATTCCACAAAAAACTGGATAGCTTATATTGAAAAATGTACATATTATAATCAACTGATTTTTGTTGGCTAAAGGGGAATGGGAACACCTGGCAGATTTTTCTGCCATTTTTCAAAGGGAGACAACTTTCGGGACTTACTGTTAGCTTTTCTATAAGCCCTGTCCGACTGAAAAAGGGGTCTACTCTTAAAGGAAATTCTTTACTTTAAGAGTTGACCACTATTGACATGAGAGACAAAAATACTTTTGCAGGAGTTACCTCCCCCTGAAGGTGTATCCATTCCCCTTAACACAGTTGTTTAGCTGACATAGATTTTTCTCTACATAATGTCTGATATGAATCCAATCTGTTTGCAACAGTAGCTTTTAATCCTTATTCTGCTGTTCATGACAACCCCTACCTTTGCAAACAGTGTAGATCCAGATCAGATGGCTTCTAAAGAAGCCATCTGATCAGGAACTACGCTGTTTGACATTCTGTTTGTGAATGTGCAAAAATTAATTACATCAAGTAATCTGATTGGTTCAAAGTCAGGAATGGGTGTGGTTAAATTAATTATGCATCAGGATAAGGGTTAATATGTATTGCTTTCATTACAGGGTCGGGATGGTAATGAATATACATTAGGTTTAACCCCAACTGGAATCCTGGTGTTTGAAGGAGAGCAGAAAATAGGGTTGTTCTTTTGGTAAGATCTTTAAAATTGAAAAAGGGCATTTAGATTGAAGAGATATAACATTATATGTGTGTGTTTGAGTTTTACATGCCACCAACAGCTAAGGTCATAAGAGGATGTGACCTCAGTTTTAAGACTCATCCGAAAGTCTGGAGAAGCCCCGGATTGAACCCATGGCCCCTGGTTTATGAGGAGAGAAGCATAACCACTATGCCACAAAGGCTTCTATATATAACATTATGTATGTCACTCTTTACATACCCATATGTTTAACCTATCGTGTACTGGTGAAGTCTCGGCCCCACCCATCAGGGCTTGAAGAAATAGACTGGCTGCATGATGCTTCCACGCAGAGCTGAAACCGACCCGCACATGGTTACTGGTAAACCGCTTACAGGTTCTAAGCCTGCCCAGGCAAAGCGGTGTGGGTCGGCCCGTCCATGCTTATAAACCCCATTGGTTTCATTGGGCGACAGGGCTTGAGATGTCATTTCATCTCAATGTCGGGTAAAAGTCCCACAAAATTGCAAGTGATGTCTCCAAAATGACCTTTACAGTGTTGACGGGGACGTTAACGGTTAAACCTCAAATCAAACACAAACAAAAACTGGTGGAATCTTCCACTGTTATATGTTGGACAAATCCATTTATCTTTTATGGGGTTTTGGGCTACTTTTCCGTTCTTATTCTATTTTTGAAGGAAAATCCTGTTTGCAAATAGTGTAGACCCTGATCAGATGCTGTATTATGTGGCCTCTGATCCGGATCTGCACTGTCTACCTATGTCTCTTAAACTGGTTTCCAGGTAAGAATAGATCAACCCAGTACATGCAGGAAACCCCAAAAGGGATACCTTGGCAAACTATGCAGGCCCAGATCAGACACCGCAGAACATGGCCTCTGATCAGGACCTGCACTGTTTGCTAACAGAATTTGCCATCAAAAATAGATTAAAAATGAAAAAAATATGCCTGATATTTGACAACATATAGCAATGGAAGAGTCAACTAATATTCAATGGGTTAAGACCGGCCCCGATAGCTCAGTTGGTAGAGTGTCCGCTCCGGGGAACGGGAGGTCATGGGTTCTATCCCGGGCCGCGACATACCAAAGTCGTAAAGAATGGTACTAGCTGCCCCTCGCTTGGCACTCAGATTTACAGGGTAGAGCTAGGACTGGTTGACCCAGTGTCAGGATAATGTGACTGGATGTGGTATCATGTAATGTGTCTGGGACATGATACTTCAGTGAGGCAGCACTATAAAAGTGAGCATTGAGCTCCCTGTCGCAACCAGACACCGTCGTGATATGACTGAAAAATTGTCGAAAGCGACGTTAAACCGGAATTCACACACACACACACACAATGGGTTAAGATATCATCGAAGTGTATGCATATTACAGAATATAAGGCTGTTTCCTTGATATTTTCAGAGGCAGCAGATGAATTTTAATGCACTTGAAAACAAATACAAATGTGCCTATGTGGCCTAGTGGTTAAGAGCTCTGACTCTTTGATTTTTACTGTAAAAATCCAAACAATTCGCACACATGCAAGACTTGCTGTAATTCTCGTAAAATTTTATCAGATTTGTTACACATTCCAACAAGGAGCCCAAAAGGTGCAGACTGAATGGCAAATAGTGTAGACCTGCTGAGGCTTATCTGTCCCAATACTTAGGACCTTCATGACAGGTCTCTCACTTCTGTGGGTTCGAGCTCGCTCGGGTCATATGTGGGATGCCAAGTTCTGCAATGGAAGGTCTGGTGTTTTTTTTTGCCAGCCTTTTTCTAAGTGATGGCTGTGAAACTGAAATAAAAAAGGCAACAAAGTTTTCTATGCATTGAAAAAAAAAGAGAAAAAATAAAATGGTCATCTGAGACCTGCCATGCATAAAGATGAAAGATATAGCTTTATTTAACATCACATATCAGAAACAAATGTGCCCTGCCAAGCGAATTTGTGTCTTCGAGCATTCGGTCATGACAAATTTTAACTGCGCATGCCCAGCCATTCAGAGAGGCCTGGGATATGGCTTTCTCTCTGAAGGTTCCTCTTGATTCACTGCTTGTATGAGCGAGCAGCGAAGGTTCTGGCGAGACTGCGCGGATGCGCAGGCTCGCCTGAACCTTCGCTGCTTGCATAGGCAATAAGTACCAAAATCGCTTGACAGGGCCCAAATAATATCAGCTCTTCAGAGCTTTTATTGCAACAATGTATCTTTTAATAAATACTTACCCGCCTTGATTAATCTTCCTAGGACTACCCCTGATAATGCGAGCGTCAGCCAAGGGAGCTCTTAGTACCATTTTTTACGCCTTTCATATGTCATGGTTGGGGACTAAACCTGCCACCTCCCGATCCCAAAGCGAACACTCTACCACAGCTATGAGGGCCGGTCCTTCTAAAATGTTCTAGGGACTTGAAACTGAAGTACCCTCAGTATTGGAGTTTATACAGAAAAAAAAATGACAGATATGAATGACAGTATTAGCCACTAAAACCAATTTTCAATGAAAAACTGTTTATCTTTGTATCAACATATACATCCACCTTCTCTTTCAGGCCTAAAATGACCCGGTTGGACTTCAAGGGCAAGAAACTTACATTAGTTGTTGTAGAAGATGATGATGAGGTAAAGTTATCTGCCTACAGTCGAACTTCAATGGCTCAAACACCTTTTGGACCATGAAAATCTGTTCGAGACAGGGGTAGTTCGAGCCTCTTAGGGTTACTGCCAGGAGGCATAACGAGATACTTTTTGACACCTTTTCTGTGTTCTATAATGAAAATGTATGCTGTGTATACTCATGAGAATCGCCTCATCGAGGCGATTCTAATGAGTACACACAGGATACATTTGCAGAATAAATTACGACAATCTCCTAAATTATCCCCCACTATTTCTTATGTAGAAGATTTCTCTAGGGACTCAAGAACGGGTTCCAGTCAGCCATGGCAAACGAGCCATCAGTGTTCAAGCCATTGAAGTTCTACTGTATTTTCATTTTCTCCCTCAGTTTTGGACTTCTTTTAACACAATGACAGTTTCTGGCAAAAGAATGTGCACTTTATTGGTTAACCGCTTACATATAAGCCTTCCCAGGAAAAGTGTGGATAGGTAAACTGACAGGCTCAAAAATTACCAAAAATAGTGTTGACTGGGCTGTTAAACCCCAATACAAACAGACAGACAAGGTCTGCACTGTTTGCTCTTGTCCCTTTTACAGGATTAAGTCTTGAATAAAAACAGTAAAAGATAAAATTTCTTCAGTATAGGGAAACCCAGAGGTGGGGCAGTGGGCATTCTCTTGGGATTAGACAGCCCAAAAATATGACACTCAGGAAATTGACAAAATCCAAAAGGCTAAAATTTTGGGGCAAGACTTGAGATACAGTAAAAGAAGAAATACAAATTTTCGACCCATTTTCAAGGCCTCGTTATACTGAGCTATGCTTTACCTCTGTGTACTACATGTTTTATTGCCACTTAAGGGTAAAATATGGAGCTATGCTTGTCTTCTGTGTATATGACATGTTTCATTCCCGATGCAGGGTAAAATATGGAGCTGTGCTTGACTTCTGTTTATGTGACATGTTTTATTCTGGCTTCAGGGTAAAATATGGAGCTATGCTTTACTTCTGGAATGTGACGTGTTTTATTCCGGCTTCAGGGTAAAATATGGAGCTTTGCTTTACTTTTGTGTATGTGACATGTGCATGACAATATGGAATTATGCTGTGCAATGTTTTATTTCCTCTTCAGGGTAAAGAACAGGAGCATACATTTGTGTTCCGACTGCCAAGTGAGAAGGCCTGTAAACATCTCTGGAAGTGTGCTGTAGAACACCACGCTTTCTTCCGTCTTAAAAATCCAGTTAAAGATAAAGGTGCGAGACAAAACTTCTTCAGGATGGGATCTAGATTTAGATACAGGTAAATGGTTTTTGTCTTGTCTGTTAAATGCTTCAGGTGCTTACCACAACACCCAGACCTCATTTTCAAAGGTTTTTTTTTTTCAGAGAAAATAGGGCTTCACATTACATGCAGATGATTCACGCGAGATTTCAATCCTTACTTCTCTGAAAAACCCTGGAAAAAATAGATAATACTATACCCCCTCTAGAATTTTCTGTTACCGCAATGATCTTAAGTATTGGGACAGATAGGCCTGAGCATACAGTGCAGGCCCAAATCAGACTGCTCAGTCTGATCAGGGTCCACACTGTTTGCCATACCCTCTGCACCTTTTGGACTCCTTGCTGGATTGTGAAAAAAATTTGTTAAAAGTTTAGGAGAATTATAGCAAGTTCTCAAGGTGTCCCAATTTTTAGGATTTTTACGGTATGCATGAAGGGTAAGGTTGATACAACCGAAGAGATTTGGGATCCAGTTGGTCAAAGCATTGTTATCTTAACCCATTGTATGCGGGAAACCCCTAAAGCAGTACCTTAGCAAACAGTGCAGGATCAGGGCCTGCACTATTTGCTAACAGAATTTCCCGTCAAAAATAGCAAAAAAAATATATATGTGTCTGACATCCCTTATATGACAAATGGACTTGTCCAACATAAAGCAATGGAAGAGTCTACAAGTATCGATGGGTTAACAAGCTCGTTAGTGCTCAAAATGTTAACTGTTCTAGCAATCAAAATGCATAATACAGTGGTATTTTTGCTAAAAATGTGAGCAGCTTTTGCATTTGCAAAAGCTGCTCACAATTTTTCAGCAAAAATATAAATTCAGTAAAATCCATACAATAATAAGACCACCTTTGGGACTGTCCAAAAGTGGTCTTTAAATGCATAATACAGTGGTATTTTTGCTAAAAAGGTGAGCAGCTTTTGCATTTGCAAAAGCTGCTCGCAATTTTTCAGCAAAAATATAAATACAGTAAAATCCATACAATAAGACCACCTTTGGGACTGTCAAAAAGTGGTCTTTAAGTGGTCTTTTGCATTTGCAAAAGCTGCTCACAATTTTTCAGCAAAACTATAAATACAGTAAAATCCATACAATAAGACCACCTTTGGGACTGTCCAAAAGTGGTCTTTAAGACCGTTCTGAACAGTCCTAAAGGTGGTCACCTTTCTGACTGTTCAAAAGTGGTCTTTAAGACCCTTTCTGAACAGTCCTAAAGGTGGTCCCACTCTAGAGGACTCTGGGTGTAGAAAACACAATGAAAAACAGCTGAAATCATTATACCCCCGCAAACGAAGTTTGAAGGGGGTATATAGGAGTCAGCTTGTCGTCTGTCGTCTGTCGTCGGTCCGTTACAAAAATGTCCGTTACAAAAAACTTTAACATTGCTCATAACTTCCTTATTCTTTGACCGATTTCTTTAATATTCACACACCACACACCTTGCCACTAGTACTTAAGATTGATATACACAAACCTGACCTTGACCTTTATGTTGACCTTCCTCAAGGTCAAATACTTGTAAAAATTTGTCGGTAGCGGGGGTATAATTGGCGCCCGTTAGGCGGCAGCTCTAGTTAAAATATGCTTTTAAAAGCAGTTTTTTTCTTTATTTTAGCTGGTCTTAATAGCGGAATTCTACTACATGTATATATTTACCAGATTAAATAATCCAAATTTTAACAATATGTTTACTAACAACAGCATTGGTTTTGAACAACTGGGTCCTGGCTGCTGTTTTCCAAATTCAATTTTGACACAGCCCACCTATATAGGCAATGAAAACGAGTTGACAGGTCGTTAAACCCCAAAATCAATCAAAATCAATAAATGAAATTAACAAGTCACCTTTTAACATGGTAATTGGCCTGCCCTGGGCTTTTTGATAGATGATGTTTTGCATCATACGTGGGTTAACCCATTGTATGTGGGAAACCCCTAAAGGGGTACCTTGACAAACAGTACAGACAAGCAGAATGCGGCATCTGATCAGGGCCTGCACTATTTGCTAACAGAATTTTCTGTCAAAAATTGAATAAAAATGGAAAAATAGGCCTGACATCCCTTACATAACAAATGGACTTGTCCAACATATAGCAGTGGAAGAGTCCACTAGCATACAATGGGTTAAACCCTTGTCCTGCTGCACCAGGATTATGCTCTACCTAGGCAAACAGTTTAGATACAGATCAGATGGCTTATGATTTAATGATCGCTGTGGTACAGTGGATAAGCTTGGCTTTGAGATCGAGAGGAACCGGTTCGATCCCTGCAAGCGCCAAGTGTTGTTTCCTTGAGCAAGAGATTTTATCCACATTGCTTAGTACTGGTTTCTACCAAGGAGGAAAAAGAGAGCCACATGGAAGATTAGTACTAGTTTACTAAATGTGTTACCCACTATAAAAAAGGTTGATAATTATTTATTATTATTAATTTTATCAGCTTGAAAGAAGTGAAATAATCTTGAACGGTCCATAAAACCAAAATAAAAAAAAATAAATAATAATAAAAAAAGATCAGATGTCTTTGATCAGTATCATTCAGTTCCAGAATGCATGGACAAAAAATACATCAAGTACGCTGATTGGTTAAAAGTCAGAAATAGGTGTGGTTAAACTAATTTATTCAGCAGGACAAGAGTAGATATACAAGAGTAGATATATATTGTCTGTAAAGTACAGTGAAATTCCTATATTAAGACCACATTTGGGACTGTTCAAAAGTGGTCTTTAAGGTGGTCTCTGACCAGAGGATACTTTATGCAGAAAACACAAAGAAAGAATAACTGCACTCTACTAAATAAGCTTTTGAAAGCAAAATTTGTTTTAATTTTAGGTGGTCTTAATAGCGGAATTTCACTGTAGTCTCAATATTTAGGCTAACAAGAGCCGGCCTCAGTGGCTCAGTCGGATGCGCGTCTGACTGGTGATCAGGAGGATGCGGGTTCGACTCCAGCCGGGGTCGGCAACATTCTTTCGTGGAGATTGATCATGAAATCTTTTCTACGGTCATTCTCTCCCTTCCGTTGATTCAAGAAGGAAGTCAGTTGTCAGTTTCTGGCGAAAGAATGTGCACTGTACTGGTTAACCACTTACGTATAAGCCTGCCCAGGAAAGTGTTGATAGGTAAACTGACCCGCTCAAAAATGACCTAAATAGTGTTGACTGGGCCGTAAAACTCCAGTACAAACAAAACAAACAAAGGCTAACAAGAGTATTTTCCTTTTTCTAGTGGTAGAACAGAGTACCAGACAGCATCCACAAATAGAGCTCGACGATCAGTCAAGTTTGAACGCACTGCTAGTAAGCGATATTCTCGACGGCCGACCTTTGAAAAGAGAGAACGAGAAGAGGCCATGAGAAGACAAGAAGAACGGCGGAAAAGAGAAAGAGAGGCCAGGGAACAGTAAGAATTTCATTGGCTTGTGTGGAAAAGGAATTTTACAAAATTTTGAAGTTACAAAAATTGTGGATTTATGGCAAAAAATGTGGCATTTCTGTGGGTACAACATATGTACACCAAAACCTCTTCGTAACACTATTAATGGGGTCCAAAGCAGAAATTGTGTTAGTTAAACAACGGTGTTATGTCCAAACAAAAATGTATAGATTATGCAGAAAAATGATCATTTATGGTCATTTTTCTATGTAATCTATACATTTTGGTATCCATCTTGAAAGCGTGTTATAGCCATAACCGTGTTATAATGAACCGTGTTATAATGCGGTTGTGGTGTACATGTTCCTCAGTTTTTTGAGAACAATCACTCTCTATATTAGGTTCATCAGCACATTTTACCCAAACATTTTGATGGAAGAAAATTGTGGCAGACATGGGTAAAGTAGCTCATTGATTCAGAAGTATGTTGCTAGACTCGGTAGCTCATGGGGATGGAACAGTCATCTGTTCTGCTGCACATGTAATAGAAACAGTGTTTATCCACCTCTTAAAATTAGTAAAAAAAAAGTATTTGTAAGGAAATTGAATCCATGATTGTATTCATTTGTTTACACTACCACACTATCCAACGTTTAAAGATTTTATGCTGTGTTTGCACACAAAAAAACAGTCAAGCCTATGGTAGCAGTCACCTTCAAATTATATCCACCCTGATCATGAAGGCCAAATCTCTCATACGCTTTTAATGCATAAAATTAACACGTTATAAAATCAAATTCCCAGTTGTGACTGAAAATGTGTTTGACTCTAAAATTGGGATATTTTAACCGACATATGAAACAAGTTGTCATTGTTAGTTAACATACCGTTATTACTGATCATTTAGTAAAGCAAATATGCTGATATTTTTGCTAAAAAAATGTGAGTAGCTTTTGCATTTTTTGCTGCAAAAGCTACTCATATTTTTGCCAGCCAAAATATCAGAGTACCAGATACTGTTCTTGTTTGAACCATCAACTTTTTTCCCACTAGTTAAGACAACAATGCTAAACAATTGGACCCTTTTCTGTAATTGCTCAAACATTTCTGTTGTGTTTGGGCAATTCTTTCCCAGGTCAAGGTAAAATTTGTAGTTGCTTTAACTTCTTCCAAAGCTTTTAGCCGCTGGCTTGCGCTTTCTATACATATAGCTGTGGCATTGATCATGAAATAATCAGAATTTTCTAGGCGTAATGTTCATTACATTATTTGCTTGATCGAAATTAAGAGCATTCATTTCTACTCCCCAAGGTTATAACACTTTTTTCATGCCTACTCACCTGAACCTGAAATTTGTCTTGCTCATAAAATACTAATTTTCAACACATGATTAATATATAATACAATTCTCAGTATTTCTTTGTTTGTTTTGGAGATAAACGGCCCAGTCAACACTATTTAGGCCATTTTTGAGCCGGTCAGTTAACCTATCCACACATTTCCTGGGCAGGCTTATACATAGGCGGTTAACCAGTATAGTGCACATCCTTTCGCCAGAAACTGACAACTGCCCTTCTTGAATCAGCAGAAGGGAGAGAATGACCGTAGAAAAGATTTCATGATCAATTTACACGAAAGAATGTTGCCGACCCCGGCAAGTATCGAACCCGCATCCTCCTGATCACCAGTCAGACATGCAACCGACTGAGCTGCCGAGGCCGGCCACAATTCTGGAAGGTTAATATTTATGAGTAGGGTGCATCAATATTATTTTCAGCCAGTTTGAGCAAAAAAAAAAAATAGAAAAGAATGGCTTATTTGTTTGAAATTTACTATTTGCATGCGTTAACATATTTGTTTTTGCTCTGAGTGTCAAAAAAAAAAGATGATTTTCATAAACTCAGGCTCAGCCTTTATATGAAAACCTTCACTTGAATGTTTACATCCGGGAGATTTTGGAATGATTTTCTTAAGGGAGGTGACTTTTTAAGCTAGAAAAATTCTTCCTGCTACATTTATCTGTATTATTTCGAAAATGAAGGCTTCTCTTCAAGGAAAGAATTTGCTCCCAGAGGGAGCAAATTCTTTCCTTTAAGAGTAGCCCACAGTGGAGAGAGAAGCAAAAGATCATGGTGCAGCTCATATAATATGTTAAGGTATTCAAAATTTTAGGGTAATTGTGTCATTAATTAAGAAATAAAAGAAGTGAAGGTATTTTTTAATCCTTTGTTGAAATATGAACACAAGCAAAGTTTTAGGGAAATCTTTAAGTGTGAACAACATAGGGCCAGAGCTAGATTTAACTGAATCCCTTGAAAAACACTTTGCTTGTGACCCAATGTTGTTCAAACTTCAGTGAACTTTAAATAAATTATCTTTATTACTTATAT
The DNA here is from genome assembly GCA_963580285.1 of Lucinisca nassula. Classification (NCBI taxonomy): domain Eukaryota; kingdom Metazoa; phylum Mollusca; class Bivalvia; order Lucinida; family Lucinidae; genus Lucinisca; species Lucinisca nassula. Next base: position 82,465,945 of record OY757025.1, read on the forward strand.
TAGTATTATTTTCCATGCATTAGTAATAGTTGACAAAAGTATGTTTGAGAGCAAAGATTGAAAACAGGAAAACTATTGCATAAAGTTTCCCTATAAATGTTGGAATGGCTTCAATGACATCATTACGCCGCCAGTGTTCAATCATATTTGAAAGAACCTTGCTTATTTTGACATGACTTAATGAACATTTGACACATTTGACATAATTGAGTCAATGTATTATTGAAGTACGAGGGCTGATTGAAATTTTTGAGCCTCGTTTTGAAGGAGATACACAGGGATGTTCGTTTTAAGTCCTACTATTCTCTGACTATATAGGGTGGTGTACCCAAGGACTGGTCTCATTTGGTCAGTTTATATCTACGGGGTAGCACTCTTAAATAAACAAGACAAGCAGCTTTTGCAAAATGGAGAAAATGGGTGACAGAGCAGTGATCCAATATTTACATTAATAGGTTTAACACCAAAGGATATCCATAATGATATGGTAGCACAACTAGGTAAAGATGCCCCTTCATATGCTACAGTGAAAAGGTGGGTGGCGGAATTTAAGCCCGGCAGACAGAGCCTTGAGGATGACCCCCGCCCTGGAAGGCCTGTCAATGTTGCAACCCCAGAAATGGTCAATAAAGTCCATTGTACTGTTCTGACTGACAGACGAGTCATAGAAAGATTTATAGCCAGTAGAGTTGGCATTTCACAGGAAAGAGTAAATTCTTTTCTGACAGAGGATCTTGCAATGAGAGAGCTTTCAGCCCAATGGGTATCAAGACTTCTGACAGTTGATCAGAAGCAAACCAGGTGCACATAATTGCGTGCTAATCTAAACCTTTCACTTGTTGCTTATGACCCACAAAGAGGGTTGACTCGTCGTTTAACAAGAAATCATCATCATCAATCTAAACCTTCTGAGGAAGATTCTGCCAACTTTCTTCAGAGATTTGTCACTATAGATGAAACATGGGTCCATCAACAACAATCGAAACAATGGAAGCACCCTGGCTCACCCCCGCGAAAGAAGGCAAAGGCTGTTCTATCAGTGGGGAAGGTTTTCTGGGATACAGATGGTATTCTGCTAATAGATTTTCTCCAAAAGGGACAAACAATCAATGGCACATATTATGCTTCACTTCTGACGCAGTTAGGGGAAAATGTTAAACTTAAGTGCCACGGAAAGCTCATTAAAGGTGTGTTGCTCCATAAGGATACTGCTCCTGTTCACAAGTCTGTCATTGCTATGACTGCCATTCACGATTGTGGCTTTAAATTGATTGAGCATCTGCCATTTTCACCAGCTCTTGTTCCACCAGATTTAGATTTATTTCCCAAACTGAAAACGGCTATTTCAGGCACCCACTTTCAGTCCCATGATGATGTCATATATGCAGTGTATGAGTTTCTGAACAGCCAAGAAAAGGAGTTCTATAAAAGTGGCATTGAGGCTCTTAAACACCACTGGCAAAAATGTATAGATACTGAAGGGGATTATGTTGAAAAATAACACAATATGTCCGACAAAGTTCAAAACCCTTCAACATGAGGCTCACAACATATCAATCAACCCTCGTATGAACAACATTATGTCTCAGTAGTTGAGAAAAGGATTTATTTTCTGGAAATGCACAGAGAACACAAATAATGTAAATACAGTAAAATTCCTGTATTAAGACCACCTTTGGGACTGTTCAAAAGTGGTCTTTAAGACCACTTTTGAACAGTCCCAAAGGTGGTCTCTGACCAGAGAATACTTTATGCAGAAAACACAAAGAAAGAATAACTGCAACCTACTAAATAAGCTTTTTAATACAGAATTACTCTTAATTTTAGGTGGTCTTAACCTTTAGCCTGCTGTAGGCGACAAGCCCTATCTTTGAGAACACTGTAGATCCAGATCAGATGGCTTCTGAAGAAGCCATCTGATCAGGTTCTACACTGTTTGACATTCAGTTTATGAATATGTAGAAATAAACTGCATCAAGTCATCTGATTGGTTCAAAGTCAGAAATGGGTGTGGCTTAATTGAATATTCAGCAGGTTAAAGGTTAATAGCGGAATTTCACTGTATTTCAGTTTGTCCTGCTAGAGGATTGTTTTAGAATGCCCCTCAAAAAGTGCTAAGGAATGGAAGCCTTAGATTTTAGATTTAACCCTTCTCTTTTTAGCCACACCCATTTCTGACTTTGAACCAATCAGATTACTTGATGTAATTTATTCCTACAAATTCATAAACTGAATGTCAAACAGTGTAGATCCTGATCAGATGGCTTCTTCAGAAGCCATCTGATCTGGATCTACACTGTTTCCAAAGATAGGGGTTGTCGTGAACAGCAGGATAAGATTTAACTCCAACTATTGTTTCAGAAAGAACAAGGTAGAGACAACAATAGGGGTCGAGCCTCCTCCATCCACATCTGCTTCAACCCCTTCCCCTCCCTCCACTCCCTCTCCCCGTACCCCACCTGCTACACTGCCCCTAGCCAATGGCCCTGCACAGAAGACGGTGAATGTGGATGGGGACAGGTTTGGTTCTTTGTCAAGAAGAAAAAGGGAAAGAGAGAGGTCTCCTGGCGATAGCTCAGAAAGTTCTGCGACTCAGTCACCGAGTGTTGAAAGAACTCTTAAAGGTAAGACATTCTTAGCCATTAGATGCTGTATTTAAATAGTTTTTGTTGTGTTTGCTTTAACCCATTTCGTATCAGATGGAATCTTCCACCTAAAATTACAGGATAAGTCCATTTTAAAATTTAGGGGTGTCCGTTTATATTTTCTTCAAAATATAGCTGGAAAGTAGCTGAACTTTTTGCAAACAGTGTAGTCTCTGGTTTTGCGGCATCTGATCTGGACCTGCATTGTTTGTCAGTTACCCCTTTTGGGGTTTCCAGTTCAAAATGGGGAATGGGTTAAGCATAGTTATATGAGTCCTGTTTTCCTTCCATCCACATTTGAACTACAGTCAAGAACTGCCATAAGTCAATACATTGACGGGCCTCCATGGCCTAGTGGATAAGAGCGCTGACTCTTAATCATTAGGTCTCTCACCGCTGTGGTTCGAGTCAGCTCGGGTCACGTGAGACACCAAGTTCGGCAACGGAAGGTCAGGTGGTTTTTCTCCGGGTACTCCAGTTTTCGCCCACCTCTGATTAACGTTTGGCTCGATATGAGTGAAATAAGATTAGATAAGATTCAATTCTTCTTACTTCATGTTTTCTGCATACAGTATCCTCTGGTCAGAGACCACCTTTGGGACTGTTCAAAAGTGGTCTTTAAGACCACTTTTGAACAGTCCCAAAGGTGGTCTTAATATAGGGATTTTACTGTACTTAGGGTAAATACGGTACAGACTCAGGGTAAATGCGATACTCTAGAGGCTTTCTTTTTAAAACCTGCATTGTATTGTTGGTTTCAGATGCCTCAGAGATTGCTCAGGCCAAGATAAAGGGGTTAGATCAGACAGCACCAGTTGTCACTCCGAAGCCTCCGAAAGATGTGAATACTTTCCAGAACAATCAAGTTAAATACGCAGGTGGGGCAGCCTCAATACCCCCAGATCAAATGAAGTGCAATATATTGAAGGCTAAGAGAGAAGAAGAGATGAAGAATGCTATGACAGGTTAGAGCTATTCATAATGGAGGATAACCCATTGTAAACTAGTTAAATCTTCCATTACCATATGATGGACTTGACATAAAAGGGGTGTCAGGCATATTTTTGGTTTTTATTCTATTTTTGAAGGAAATTCTGTTAGCAAATAGTTTAACGCCTGATCAGATGCTGTGTTCTGCGGCATCTGATCTGGGCATGGTACCCCTTTAGGGGTTTCCCACATGCAATGGGTTAAGACATGACAAAGCATACAAGACATATGCAAGAGTGAGTGAGTGAGTGTTTGAGTTTAACGTCCCACCAACAGCTAAGGTCATACGGAGACGGGACCTCGGTTTAAAGACTCATCCGAAAGTCTGGAGAAGCCCAGGATCGATCCTGTGACCCCTGGTTTACAAGGCGAGTAGCGTAACCACTACACCACGGAGGCTTCAAGACATATGCAAGAAGTAAATATTTGTGCATCTTGGGATGGCAACAATAATGCAAGCATCCATATTTGACCTTGACCTACTTTTCATGGTTCACTGACCTTGTAAACTACTGCATCATCCTAGCGTTTGCCCTACTAGTTATGTTAATTTCTCAAGAACCTATAAGAGCTTCATTAATGATCTTTGGTACAAGCTTGCATCTAGTGATGGTATTATAATGAAGTTATCCATATTTGACCTTGACCTATATTTCATGGTTCATTGATTTTGTGATCTATTCTGTCTATTGTGCCAATCCTAGTGTTCACCCTAATGTTCAAGTCAATTTCTCAAGAACTATAAGAGCTTCATTAATGATACTTGGTGTAAGCTTGCATCTAGGAGTGGTCATCCACATTTGAGTTTGACCTAAATTTCATGGCTCTGTGACTTTGAGACTCCACAGGTGCAATATAGCCTGTGGTGGACTTTTCACTGGCTCAAGCTATTACATTGAACATAAAAGTCTGGTCTGAAAGCATATGTTGATGCAGATGGCTTGTTTACCATGGCTGGTTTGTACTTATTTAACACTTCCCATATATCAATCTGTATCGTAATTAGTGAGGATTTTCAAAATTTTATTCTGAAAATGTTTGTTGTTAATCAATTTTAATGATTACATGCAACATACCATAATGATCCTAAGTACATGAATTGGGACAGATAGGCCCAAGCAAACAGTGCAGATCCAGATCAGGTCTCACTTTTTGCCCTTCTGTCTGAATCTTTTGGACTGCATGCTGAATCGTAAAACAAATTTGTTAATAATTTAGGACAATTACAACAACTCCTCAAGGTTTGGGATTTTATGATATCTTTATTTCATAGAGAAGAAACCCATAAATCTTACCTATTATACTGCTTGACCTTGAGATATGGCAACTCAAGGTCATGGCTTGAACTACCCTAATGTCAAACAAATTTCCATGTTTCAGCCATTGAGGTTTGTTAAAAATTTTGTGTGGTTGTGTTACTTCAGGGTCACAAGTTGAAGGTAATCTCAAAGTTGATCTTCCCACAAAGACAGTAGAAGAGGTTAAAGAGGAAGACCACCGAAGGTAACATTATCACAAGCTTGTTAGCCGGAAACTGTATTTACCATATTTATCCTAAGTATTCAGACACATCAACTCCTTGCCATACTTTTCCTTAAAATTTACTTCCCGATATTGTGTCTACAAATAGCTGGATGAGTGGCAAACAGTGTAGACCCCAATGAGATGCTGCATTCTGCAGCATCTCTTTGGGAAATACACTGTTTTTTCCTGAGGCCTGACCGAATAAAAACCATAGATATGCATGCATTCAGTTCCTAACAAATGCAATGCATTTAAATTCACCTTTATTAAGCAAACACCTGTCTTAAACACATTTTGAATATCCCTTAGGTGCTTTCTTAATACAGGTTGGATTTTACTTGATACTTCAAGTATCATTACTGGAGACCAGCCATCTCAGTATGACCTCAATAGTGTTGACAGTGCCATTAAACTCCGCCAAACAAACAAAAACTGTTGATCAGGGGTTGAAAAAAGAGCGTGTCAATTTGTCCAAGAGCAGCTATTTTGGACTGGGTTAGTTGTGGCGTGTCTGGTGGACTATCTGATTTTTGGCTGTCCATTTCGATGTTTGGTTTCTAAAAACTGAAAGTAGAAATAGTCAACACAGCATTTGTTATAGGTAATTTGATTGAATCAACACTAAATATTGTCGAAGATTACAATTCTAGAGCAGACAAGAGTCTTTCCTTAATTTTGAGAGAAAATAAGGCTTGACATTACACATGCGTCGTCTGCTGAAAGGCCTTATTTTCTCTGAAAAATGAGAAAAAATTGTTTTGAAAATGCCATCTTCTGCTGGTGATTAGCACTTGAAATCATGAAACATAAAATAATGCCAAAATAGTTTTTTTGGAACAGTAGGTGATGAGGTAAGCTGGTCCTGTGGACATTTGATCCTTAGGAAAGCCTCTAGAGTAGCTGCAATGATATCCTTTTCAGCAGTTCAAAGTTTAGTGTGCCAGCTCGCATGTACGAAAAATACAAGAAGAGCAATTGCACTGCATCAGGCATCTGTGTCTATGCAGTGTTACATTTTTAAGACCACATATTTTAAAAACACTGGAGTTCTGGATGGGGCTTACTCTTAGAATGTTGTGGTTGTAAGTTTTATTCAGTAGTACTGCACGTTCTCATTGTGACCTTGAGGTGAAGGTGACAGAGAATTTTTTTTTTAACTTCTTAACATATTGTGGACAAAGCTTTCAGCAGGTGAGCAACTCTATTCAGTGATAGGTTTGCAATAGAAATCTGCTTTTGTTTGAAGTATAATGATTAAAATAGGCAAAAGGATATTGCTTTTAAAGCCCTTCTGTTTGCCTGTCAAAGCTAAGAAAGTTATTTTTGCTGTTCATTATTTTAAATTTCTACAAATTTCTGTAAAGCTGTGTCTACATGATCAGGCTTAGACAGACTTAATGCGGTCAAATTCTGTATACCAAATTAGATGAGAAAAGTAAGAAACTATGTGTCGACCAGGCCAGTCTTGTCTGATTTGACAAAAATTGACTGTTGAACAGTAATAATTCATCTGGTTTTCCCAGTACAAAATGTGGTCAGCTTGTGTGTTTTTGAAAATGCATGATTTTGTTTTATGGGGGATGGGAACATCTTCAGGGGAGGCAACTCCTTCAGAAGTATTTTTGTCTCCCATGTCAATAGGGGTCAACTCTTAAAGGAAAGAATTTGCTCCTAAGGAGCAAATTCTTTCCTTTAAGCGTAGACCCCTTTTTCAGTGGGATAGGTCTTATAGAAAAGCGATCAGGAAGTCAGCAAAGTTGTCTCCCTTTGTAACATGCCGGAAAAGTCTGCCAGGTGTTCCCATTCGCCTTAATAGTTTGCATGCTTGTTTGCAGTGATGTAGATATTGTATTGCTGTATTTACCCTAAATATTTGGACAACATGCTACACTTGATGTGCTCACCATATAGTTTGAACAAGCCTATCTGAAAGTGGTTTAATTAAGACACCAAATTTTATTGTGATAAGCTCATATAGGGCAGAATGCAAAATTTTAACCCTTATCCTGCTGTTCATGACAACCCCTACCTTTGCAAACAGTGTAGATCCAGATCAGATGTCTGTTGAAGAAGCCATCTGATCAGGATCTACATTGTCATTCAGTTTGCGAATTTGAATGAATAAATTACTGCAAGTAATTTGATTGGTTGAAATGTAAATGGGTGTGGCTAAATTAATTTATGCAGCTGTATAAGGATTAATTCACAATGGCAAAGCTGAGTGAGTTGATGTCAAGATGTGCGTACTTTTTAATATCAGAGCGTCCAACTGGTATTGGCTATTGGCCTTGTAGGTGGACAAGACAGCCGTCTGATGCGTTTTATTGCACTTGCTTTAAGCATGGTATGATGTAGGAGTCTCCTTTTCTATCTGTTCATCATTTTGTTAGGCTTTGCAACAATCCTAGAGTTTGCACAAAGTCCATACAGGTGCGACATAGCCTTCAGCGGAATTCATAGATTTCCTCTTTCTTCAGTTTTATTTCTTTTTCTCCTATTCTCCTCTGGGTCACCCTTTCCTTTCCGCTACTCTTGCTTCTATGTCTTTCTCTGTTTCTGTGCGTGATGATGCAAAATGACCCTCAAGGGTTGACGTGTTTAAACGTCAAAAGAATTAATCAATCAAATATGTCATAAAATTCGTATGACCACACGTGTAATAATGTCCTGGCGTGTAACATTACATTGCTGTCCATGCCATCTATTTTCTATAGAAATTCTTTTGAACTTCCTTGCCAGTGAAATCTGATTTTAAATTGTTATATGCTAAACAGAATCTTTAACTTGTCATTTCTGATGAAATTTATGAATTTCACTCGTATGAAATGACTCCTCCTGTAAGATGTTCTCTCTCTCTCTGATGAAATCTGACCAGTGTAACATAGCATGTTAATACCAATATTTAGGGTAAGTATAGCATGTGATTTAACATGTTTTTCTAAGTGAGAAATGTTGCTTATAGAAATAGAAAACCCTTTAGTGTAGAATTTGATTTCTTTTAACTTTTAACCTTTATCCTGCTGTAGGCGACAAGCCCTATCTTTGCAAACAGTGTAGATCCAGATCAGATGGCTTCTGAAGAAGCCATCTGATCAGGATCTACTCTGTTTGACATTCAGTTTATGAATATGTATAAATAAATTGTATGAAGTAATCTGATTGGTTCAAAGTCAGAAATGGGTGTGGCTTAATTGAATATTCAACAGGTTAAAGGTTAAGACATCAAGAAAAACAGCATCTGAAAATGTTGTCTGCTTCATCTTCTTACAAACATTTCAAATCTATTTTTGCATACAGGCAGTGTGGACTCTAATTAGAGGAGCAGCCTGATCTGGGTCCACACTGTTTGCAGCAATGACTTTTAAAGTAATCAGCAGATTACAGCTGTTAGTTTTGGCATCTTAAGCATTACTTTTGGTCTCTGAAATGAGCCATATCACACCTTACCGTAGTTATTCTAACTTGCTCTTTGTCTCATTTATAGAATACATAAAGCATGCTTGCTATTTGGTTTAGACAATATTTATTTAATGATAAATTACAGGAACATACATGCATACTCCTAAGACATGAAAGTTGTAACAAAGGAAAGAAGCATAGCTGAAAAAATTTCCATCATCCAATGGGATTCGAACCCAGGCCGCTTGGGTGAATTTCCAATGTTCTAACCACTGAGCCAAAGAGTCTGATGCAGTTGTCAGAGAGTGGTTATAAACAATAAACTATGCATAATCTACAAAGGAAGATAATTGAAGGCACCAGTAGGACTTGCGGTCCATAACAATACATATACAAAATGAGACAGGATCCGACGGTAAGCGCAGTCAGATCCTGTCTTACTACAGTAGAACTTTGATGGCTCGAACACCGATGGCTCGTTTACCATGGCTGAGTTGAACCCTTTTTTGAGTCCCTAGGGAATTCCTCTACATAAGAAGTAGTGTGGGATAATTATGGTGATTGTCGACTTCTGTCTTGCAAATGAATGTTGGGTGTTCTCATTAGATTCACCTCTATGAGGCGATTCTAATGAGTACACACAGCATACATTTTTATTACAGAACACCGAAAAGATGTCCCAAAATTAATTCCGTTATGCCTCCTGGCAGTAACCCTCAGTGGCTCAAACTGCCCCTGTCTCGAAAAGATTTTCATGGTCCCAAAGGTGTTCGAGCCATTGAAGTTCGACTGTATGTATATGTATGCATGTAAACCCCCTGTCAACAAGAATGGGTGTATCCAAAGTGTTACAACCCAGGCATAGCAGAAAGACAAAGCAAACAAGCCTTTTGGAAAAATTTAACAAAATTTATTTACAAACTGTCCTTAACCTGTAGAAGTAAGAACATTTTACTTAGCTCTGTTATGAAATATCCTTGAATGAATCTATTTTCCTTGATCCCACAGAATTCACAGTCCAAAATAATATCCTTAAACAATCCAACACAGAATTCAGAAATAACTTTTCTTAAAAACCCAAACTTCAGACTCCAAAGTCTGACTCAAAGAAAAAAATCAAGCTCTTTTATTTATAGACCTAAAGATTTCTCCAGAACGTTCCATATGGCTGTGTGGAATAAGATAAGGTAATTTTCTAAATATAATGCAACCCTGAACTTTCTGTAAGATTCCAAAGTACTTTTCCTTGGAAACAAGTTGTTTACCAATCTATTACTCATTTTCCAGAATATTCTTTAACAAGATATTTATAGCCATATTATGTAACCCAATGGGGTGAAAATGGGGATCAGAGAAATAAAGTCTTATACATAAAAGTCAAAGCTGGAAGAGCCCACTAAATATTTAAGATGCTGAGAAAAACTACACCTGAAAATGTCGTCTGCTAATGTCATCTGCTGAATCTTTTTGCAAACTTTTTTAAAAAATATTTTGTGTACAGGCAAATAGTGTGGACCCAAATCAGACTGCTCCTAGAGGAGCTGTCCAATCTGGGTCCACACTGTTTGCAAAAATTACTTTTGACATTACCAACACACAACAAAGCAGACAACAATTGTTGTGACTGGGATCTTATGGGTTAAAATGTCAGAAGGCAATAGAGTTTAAACTTCTGTTACTGATAGATACATGCCGGCCTCGGTAGCTCAGTTGGATGCGCGTCTGACTGGTGATCAGGAGGACGCGGGTTTGATACCTGCCAGGGTCGGACACATTCTTTCGTGGAGGGTGATCATGGAATCTTTTTACAGTCATTCTCTCCCTTCCGCTGATTCAAGAAGGATAGTTGTCAGTTTCTGGCGAAAGAATGTGCACTGTACTGGTTAACCGCTTGAGGAATAAGCTTGCCCAGGAAAAGTGTTGATAGATAAACTGACTGGCTCAAAAATGACCTAAAATAGTGTTGACTGGGCCGTTAAATACAAACAAACAAACAAACAAACAAACAAACTAATAGATACAATGTATATAGCTTCTGTTACTGCAGAAAGTTTAGGCAATGTGTGGGATAGGTGCATCTTTGGAAACAAGTCTATTTTTGCTATATTAAAGGTTACTTTTTCGGCTTAGTTGAGCACGCTTTACACTTTATTTTCCCTTCATTCTTTCGTTTTACATGCTTACATGCTTATGTTGCTTGCAGTACATCTAGTGAATCTGAAGAAGAACCTGAAGTTACGGACACAAATCAAGAACAGGAAGTGAAAACAAAGAAAAATCTTAATGAATTTGTGGATGACGGAGATGATAGGTACATATTGCACGTAGCAATGTATCCAACATATAATCATAATGTTATTTAGAAGATGTTGATTTAATGTTATATACAAGATGTTTATACAGATTAATCATTAAATCAAGGCTTTGAATCCCATGTCAGAGTATAGAGAAAGAATTGGTCTTGGCAAGGTAACAGTTCATTGGCTTTATGCTCTTGTATATAAGAAAAAGCCTTCTATGAAAATGGAGGTAAGTTATTTCCAATCAGATTTATCTGTGTTGGAGATATTCTCAATGTCTGACAGTAGGGAGCCATGATTTGATTTTAGATTGGTATTGGTGTTTTTTTTATCCACAAAAAGCCTGTATTGTGGGTACTTGTTAGAAGCACCTCCATGAGGTGATTCCAACAAGTACCCACAACATTGGTTTCCTAAGATTTGATTTCAGGTATCAGCTGAGTTGTGGTGAGCCTGCACATTTTAGCAGTTTCACTGCAACTTTGCTATCCATTCATATATGTGTTATGGTAGGATTCAGGTGTGCTTTTGCACTCACTCGGTCGACCAGGATTTTTACATAGGGATGCAGTAGTGTTTGTGTGAGCCTTCACATCCACATGATCTCACTGTGCTGTGTTGGTCTCACAATGACTGAAAGAAAGGCTTTTCCAGATGACATATCACAGGCTTACTCTTTGTGGCACCGTGGCGCGGGATTCTGCTTCCGTTGCCACATTGTTTACTTCCTTGAACTTGATTGGGAACACCTGGCAGATTTTTCTGCCATTTTTCAAAGGGAGACAACTTTCGGGACTTCCTGTTCTCTTTTCTATAAGCCCTGTTCCTCTGAAAAAAAGGTCTACTCTTATAGGAAAGAATTTGCTCTGCGGGAGCAAATTCTTTCCTTTCAGAGTTGACCCCTATTGACATGGGAGACAAAAATACTTTAGCAGGAGTTGCCTCCCCTGAAGGTTTTCCCATTCCCCTTAAGTGATGTAGTTGTTTTGTTTTCTGTGTTTTTCATTTTTTTCTGAAGAAGGCCATGGTCAAAATATAAAAACTGAGTGAATTTATTAAAGAAAACCTTTAACCTATTTTGTACCGGAAACCCCAATAGGGGTACATACCTTGGCAAACAGTGCAGGCCCTGATGAGCGGTGTCTCATCTGGGCCTACACTATTTGCAGGAAGTTAAGCCATTTTCCAAATCAACTTTGAAGATACCACAACCTCTCACCCCTAAATTTAGAAATGGACTCCTGCTATATATAAGGAGGAAGATTCCATTTGGTACAAAAAGGGTTAATTATCACCATTACTTGCCTTATCTGTAGCTATGTAACCCGGCTAGCTGTTTCCTGCCGTAGTTAGCTCTCTTACCCTTTAGTGTGTGTACTTACATAGCTTGTTTGTTGTCACAGTGAAATTGTTGAATGTTGTAACAGTTTAGCTTGTCTGAGCCATAAGGTTGCAGTGAGCTTATAGAACATAAATGTTTTTATTTTGGGTTTATAGATGCTAAAGATTTGTCTTCTCCAAAATGAAACAAAAATTATCCCAGTTGTAATTAATATATTGTTAAAGACTTTGATCATTTTAATACAGAATGGTATTATATGGTCGATTAAGCTTTTGTATCTATATACATAAATTCTGTTCATACTATGGTTTTTACATAAGAAAAACTCATGTTTCACTGCACAGTCTCTAATAGCTATTTCAGAATGTAAAGATTATATGGAAAAATTACCATTTATAGTCATTTTTCTATATAATCTATACTTTTTGTAAACAGTCTTCTAGACATGTTAATCAAAACCTTGTAATACAGAACGACACAGTATGTTTCTAGCAGTTTCATTAATTGATATTCAATCACAGTCACTTGGGGTGGTTGGGTGAGGCAAAGGTGATGTGGGGTGTCCAGCTGATATTACCTTACAGTTGGGCAAGGCCTGCTGTCCTTGCAGCAGGTATGGGTAGAGGGGAGTGTTGTTATTTCTTCTATCTTGCACACCAGACAAGGAAATCCGTGATTTTACCCTGGGATAGAAATTTATGTTCTGACCCTGGTGTTCCGACCCCAAATCGAATATAATCCCATGTTTGATAAATGCACTGGTTGATTACAACCTCATGCTCGGCGGCGTCATGCGTGACGTCACTAAACATTCCTGTTGTGTCATCACAAAATGGCTGACGTCGGCAACCGAAGTGACAGCAGCATTAAAAATTCGCAATAGAAATGGAAGGTATGCAAGAAAAAGAATCCAATATGGGTGTGAGGGATGGATAGAAAAATCTGTCCCTCGGGATCACTGTCCGGCATCACTCGGCAAGCCTCATGATGCCGGACAGTGCCCCTCGGGACGGATTTTTCAATCCACCCCTCACACCCATATAAGATTCTTATAATCTCTACACTTCCATTCATTTTCCTCTTTTTCCTCTGTCCCTCACTTTCCTCTCCTCTACTATCTCTTTCTTCTGCTATTCTCCTTTCTCCCTTTCTCTGGGAGATGACACAAAATGACTCACAAGGGTTGACATGTCGTTGAACCGTAAACAATCAATCAGTCACAGTCACACATAAGCTGATGATGGATCCGGAACTTTTAGCCATTGTATGTACAACTGACAATTGGGCCCCGTCAAGCGATTTTGGTACTTATCGCCTATGCGAGCAGCGAAGGTTCAGGCGAGCCTGCGCATCCGCACAGTCTCGCCAGAACCTTCGCTGCTCGCTCATACAAGCAGTGAATCAAGAGGAACCTTCAGACAGAAAGCCATATCCCTGGCCCCTTTGAATGGCTGTGCATGCACAGTTAAAATTCGTCATGACGGAATGCTCGAAGACAAAAATTCACTTCGCGGGGCTCAGTTGATATATCAAACATCTCTGTTTTCAGCGTATATCACTCAGACACAGCTCCACTGTGGAGGGGACGTAACTCATCTGGAAGTAGTTCTGGAACTCCAAGAATTCAAAATGGGTATGAAATCAGTATGAGTTCACACATTTGTAATCTTACCATTGTGCTACTTCATGAGCATTAGCGGGCCTCCATGGCCTAGTGGATAAGAGCGCTGACTCTTAATCATTAGATCTCTTACCGCTATGGTTTCTAGCCCGGCTCGGGTCACATGTGAGAGCCAAGTTCTGCCCCGTCAGGTGGTTTTTCTCTAGGTACTTGGGTTTTCGCCTACCTTTGATTAACAATCGACTCAATATGAGTGAAATCGTCTTCAAAGGGCTATAAACTCCCCGCTCCACAAAAAAACCTTTGTGAGCATTAACAGTCACTGAAAAGTGGCCAGCATTCTAGCTAGTACAGTTGAAAGTTGATGGCTCGAACCCCTTTGGGACCATGGAAATTTGTTCGAGACAGCGGAAGTTCGAGCCACTGTTGCATACTTCCAGAAAACAGTGGGGGTATTTATTGGACATCTTTTCAGTGTTCTGTAACATGAATGTATGCTGTGAGTACTCATTAGAATCGCCTCATTGAGGCGATTCTAATGATTACACACATCATACATTTGCAAGATAAAAGTCGAAATTCTCCTTTATTATCCCACACTTTTTCTTATGCAGAGGAATTCCCTAGGGCTCAAAAACGGGTTCGACTCCGCCATGGTATACGAGCCATTGGTGTTTGAGCTATCGAAGTTCGACTGTAATTGGTTTGACCCTGAGCTTAGCCCTAGTCCCAGTGGCTCAAAGTATTGTTTACTTAACGAACTAGTTAGTGGATGAAATGTTAAATGTTTTTCCACAACACTTATATTTTGCTGAAAAAAATGTGAGAAGCTAAAATAACGACTGTATTTGCCATATTAAAGGATCTACTTGTGTACCTTTGAACAACCTTGTATTTTTTCTATATTCTGTAGAGACTGTTTTTTTTTTTTCAGGAAAATTGCTAAAAAAAAATGGGCAGTTTTTGCATCCAATTAGGGGGATGTGTGCTTATTATAGCGTGGGCGTCTAATAGAGATTTTACGGTTTATTTCTTTGGGACTAACCAGAGTTCGGTCTCATTCTACAGTATGTGGCATTTGTCATGGCGAGTGGAGGAGTGGATTTTTCCAGCCCTGACTGTGTTAAGATACAGCAGAAGTTCACTGAATGCTACTAGCCTTGTAAACCGGGAGTCGTGAGATTGATTCCGGGCTTCTCTAGACTTTTCAATTAGTCTCTAAACTCAGGCCCTGTCTCCATATGACCTCAGTTCTTGGTGGGACATTAGACACACACACACCCACACATTATATACAGCAGGAGTCTGTTTCAAAGTTAAGAGGTGTCAGTTTCAGCTACTTTTAAAAATTCATTTAGAAAAATGGTTGAACTTCCTGCAAACTGTGAATGCCCTGATCAGACACCGCGATCTGGGCCAGAACTATTTGTTGTGACAGTTTTGTGGTTTCCCATATAAAATGGGTTAACGTCTGAGTCATGTACACCACAACCTCATTATATCATGGTTCATTATAACACAGTTATGGATATAATACAGTTTCAAGATGGATCCCAAAAATGTATAGATTATATAAATGGTCATTTTTCTATATAATCTAAACATTTTTGTTTGGCTATAACACGGTTGATTAACTAACATGCTTTCTGCTTTGGACCCAATTAACCCATTTAGTACCAGAAACCCCAAAACGTGTACCCAGGCAAACAGTGCAGGCCCAGATCAGCGGCGCAGAACCCGGCCTCTGTCTGATCAGGGCCTCCACGGTTTGCTAAAAGTTCAGCCATTTTCCCCAAAAAATTTGATGAAAACACAACCTGACACCCCTAAATTTTGAAATGGACTCCTGCTATATATGAGGAAGATTCCATTTGGTACAAAAAGGGTTAATGTCTGAGTTGTTGTTGTTTTCCAGTTTCCCCGTGTCGCGGGTCGTCAGCTGGTGCGGTCTGAGTCGTGTTTTTTGTATATTTTTATGTATAGGTATGAGAGTATAGACAGACGGAAAGTGAGTTCCAGCAGTCATAGTGAGGTGTTTGTTACTCAGACCAAGAAAGGTGTTAAGCAGGTGAGTAGAACAGAAGATCGGGGACAGAATGAGTGTTTTAGGTTCAGTAACACAGTCATAGTATTGGGAATACAAGTGTTTTCGGTTCAGGGCACAAAAATTGGTCCTGAACCAGTGAAATCGACATTTCCCTGAGCCCAGGTATGGACTCTGATCAAGAAGGGCCTGGATGAGCAGTCTGATCTTGGTCCACACTGTTTGCAACTGACTATTAAAGTAATCAGCATACAACAAAGATGGTTTTTGTTGTGAGTTAATCCTTACCCTGCTGAACCATGATGACCCCTACCTTTGCAAACAGTACAGATCTGATCAGTATCTACACTATTTGACATTCAGTTTGTGAATTTTTTGGAATAAATTACATTCAGTTACATGATTTTTGTTTGTAAGTCAGAAATGGGTGTGGCTAGGTTAATTTATTCAGCAGGACAAGACTTTAATGTTGATACTAAGTCTTCCACTGCTAGATGTATAGACAGACTTAACTGATTAATCTGAGCTTAGGGGCCAGTTGTTCATAATGATGTTATTAGTTCACATATCGTTAAGACTTTGATCATTAAATATGGTAAATAGCCCAATATTTTTCTAGAAAAATTGTCGGCAGCTTTTGCAGATGCATCTGCAAAAGCTGCTCACATTT
Organism: Lucinisca nassula; assembly: GCA_963580285.1. NCBI lineage: Eukaryota > Metazoa > Mollusca > Bivalvia > Lucinida > Lucinidae > Lucinisca > Lucinisca nassula. Next base: position 82,482,480 of record OY757025.1, read on the forward strand.
TTTCAGCAAAAATACAGGAGTATTAGATATTGTACTTACTAGAACAGTTAACAATTTGACCACAAACAAGATTGTTAAGCTAATGATGCTTTGAACAACTGGCCCCAGTTTTTCAAAGCCTTGTTAGCTTAGGAAAATTGTTAGTGGTCAAATTGTTAGTTGATCAAGCAAATACAGTATACTGTAGTATTTTTGCTGAAAAAATAAGATTTTTGATCAAGATTACAAGTTTAGCCACCCTTCACTTTGCAGACTTTATGGTCAATCCAGAAACACTACATGTATATACCTGGACTGCTCTGATAGAACTATTGTTACTGAATCTTTGAACCATCTGTTCTTTTGTGTTACTCAGTGCTTTTATGCACACAGACATATGCACATATATGCATGTGATAGCACATTTGCATGACTGAATACACATGCAAAAATACACACTGAAATACACTTTCCCATGACTGTCCAAAAAAATAAAAAAAATAATGAGAGATGCAAATGTTGAATATTTGGTCTAGACCATTATCCTGCTGAACACGACAACCCCTACTGTTGCAAAGAAGCCATCTGATCAGGATCTACACTGTGATTCAGTTGTTGAATTTGAAAAAAAACAACAACAAAAAAACAACAACAGTATAACATATAGTCTGATTGGCTGGTAGTCAGGAATGAGTGTGGCTAATTCAGATACTCAGGAGGTGGGTATTATACCAGCCAGCTTGGCAGCATTTATTCGTCGAGATTGATACAAAATCTTTTCTACACTCATTCACTCCCTTCAAGAAGAGCTGTTGTCAGTTTCTGGAAAAAAATGTAAACTGTATTGGTTAACTGCTCAGTAAAAGCCTGTCCAGAAGCAGCATGGTTAGATAAACTGACAAGCTCAATATGACTTAAAATTTGTGGATGTGGCCGTTAAACTCCAAACATACAGAGAAACAAGCAAACAAAAATATTCTTTCTGTCAGTTTCTTGAGAGGAATATATTCATCAGACATTTTCTACCATTTTGTCGCGCCTGCTTCTAGCATGATACAGCGATCCAGTTTTGCGTCTGCTCATTTGTTTGTTCCATCATTGCATCTGATTATCAAGCTGTCAACATTTGGGTCAACCCTAGGGTTGACCTCAATGTATAAGCCTGAGAAGCTTATTTTCAGTTTTGGTGTAGTTTTGCTTGCTTGTATGTAAGCACGAGGGAAACTGTTGCACAGTCCCTGGTATTGGCATTTGGCAGTGATTGTGGACCAAATGGGAGTCTCTGTGGGCTAATTCAGCAAACATCAAATAGGTGATATTTTTCTGACTTTTCCCAGGTGACAGGTTTGAACATCACATGCAAATTGTCTCCATAGGAGACAATTTGCATGAAATGTCAAATCCTGTTTTCTAGGAAAAATAAGAAAAATATTTCAAAATGTCGACTGCAGAAAAAATACCCAGCATGCAAAGCGTTAAGTACACCCCAACCTCTTTAAACACTATTGGTGGGGTCCCGAACTGAAACTGTGTTTGTTAAACAAACTTTATATCTTGACCAAAATGCATAGATTATACAGAAAAATGATTATTTTAGGTCATTTTTGTACATAATCTATACATTTTTCGGGATCTGTCTTAACACTGAGTTAAATTCAAAACCATGATATAATGAACAGTGTTATAAAGAGGTGGTGTTTTAAGGTTAAACTTTAAAAAAAAAATTGGGGGACCTAGTTTATACTTGGCATGGTGAAAGATACTGGTCAAATTTTGTCTGCCCCTGTCATTGTCTGCCCCAAGGTCATGGACTAGTACCCCAAGGTCATGGACTAGTCTTTGACCTTGACCCCAAGGTCACTGACATTGAATTTTCTGATATTGTAGTTCAGTATCAGTAAGAAAAAATAAGGCACAGGTAGACAAGGTCTGCCATCCGGTAACATCAACAGACAGAGCATGCTGTCATGATAAGATCTTGTTCAGTCTTGTTATTTAATTTCTTTACTTTCACTTTTTTTTTCACTTTTACTTTCATTTTCTTTTCTTCTGAACTTAAAATATGAAAACAGAAATATGACCCAGCTCACGAGAAAAGGGTACTTGTCACATAGGCAAGCAGGGAAAGCTCAGGATGCATTCAGAGATGTAAAAAAAGGTAGTTCCCTACTTACTATATTTATCAGTTACCCCATATATTAATTGCATTGTAACACATTGACCTGATAAAGATATGCCAACTCAGGACAAGTGATCTTTATAAGGTCAATGTGACATAGCACTTTTATAAATGAACCAGACACCTGAAAAAATGGGCAAAAACGTTATTATTGCTGGAAAAAATCACATGAATGAATTACTGTCATATGATACTTAATATACGGGCCTCCGTGGCCTAATGGATAAGAGCGCTGACTCTTAGTCATTAGGTCTCCCACCGCTGTGGGTTCGAGCCTCACCGGGTCACGTGTGAGACGCCAAGTTCTACAACGGAAGGTCAGGTGGTTTTTCTCCAGGTACTCCGGTTTTCGCCCACCTATGATTAACGATTGGCTCGATATGAGTGAAATAATCTTGAAAGGGCCGTAAAACCCAAACCAAAAAAAAAAAATGATACTTAATATATGGAATGATTATTGCAGGCCGGAATGTTGGAATGTACTCAGTACAATTGATAACTGATCCTAAATTGCACATTTAAAGAGTACAAGGGGATAAACTGATAAATAGAATACCAAAGTCATGTCATCTGATATCAAGTTTATCAAGCTCAGCTTCGAGAACGCCTGTAGAATAACTCGGCAAGCCTCATGATTCACAAGCATTCTCGAAGCTCGATAATCTTGATATCAGAAGACATGAACCTGGTATTGTCTATGTATTCAGACAGACAAGCCTGAGCAAACGGTGTAGACACAGATGAGGCGCCACAAAATGTGGCATCTCATAAGGGTCTACACTGATTGCCATATAGCCAACTATATTCGGACACAACAGTGGGTATTAATTTGTACTTGTTCAAATTTAGAACAAGTATGGTAAGGAGTTGAGGTGTCAGAATATGTAGAGTAAATATGGTAGGCTCATGCAAGAAATAATGTGTCTAGCCATTTTAGTTGCCTGCACATGAACATTTTAGAACATCCAGCATATGCTAAGTTCTTTTTTCTCATGTTTCAGCACAATTTATTTGTTTCTCAAGTCTTCATCTCAGTTGATGTAATTTTTAGGGCTGTTCCAGAATTAATAGTATGGTCAAAGTGATGATCTGCCAGATTTTTTTGTCGCCACTGATCTAGCATAGGGATCACTCCAGGCCAATATTGTACATTGTGCCTTTCACCCTGTTTCTCACAAAAGAAAGCATAGCTGCAAATATGAATGGTTAACTGGGATAGTTAAGGGATAAATTTCCTCATTTCCAGTTAAGGGAATCTTATTGAATTGCCTCATTGAAGTAAACATTGAGTAAACCACACCTCATTATGACACTATTTATCATGAAACAATTTTGGTTTTAATGTAATTTTAGATGAATCACTAAAGTGCTTAGATAATATATAAAAAAAATAAATGGGGATTTTGGATTTTTCTATATCTAAACATTTTTATTTGGATATACACAGTTGTTTTAACGAACATGGTTTCCACTTTGGACTCCAACAATACAAAGAAGTGATTGTATACCCACAACCAGCAACAGATAAGCTATGCATTTCATGATAATTGAAGGATAGTTTTTGTCAATTCACCATAAAAAACTTTTTTTGTTTGTATTCATTAGAACCGCCTTGCTGAGGCAGTTCTAATGAGTACCCACAACATAGGTTTATATGGAGAAATAAGAAAAACTATCCTTCAGTTATCACAAAATCATCTGTTGCTATGCTCACAATATACATTTTTATGAAGAAATAGGAAACAATTATCTAAAAATTTATCCTTATTACTACTCCTTATCTAGAGCTGTGATAAAACCTTCATATACTAAGTCACTGTACTTTTTCTCATACCCCAGATAAGAATATAAGAATCTTATATGGGTGTGAGGGGTGGATGGAAAAATCCGTCCCGAGGGACACTGTCCGGCATCACGAGGCTTGCTGAGTGATGCCGGACAGTGTTCCCGAGGGACTGATTTTTCTATCCACCCCTCACACCCATATATGATTCTTTTTCTTGCATACCTTCCATTTCTTAGAGAGAATTTGTAATGCTGCAGTCACTTCGGTTACAGAAGTCCGCCATATTGTGATGACACTACAGGAATGTTTAGTGACGTCACGTAACGTGCATGACGTCAACCTTAACGACAGCGCATCCTGGCCGGACAGTGTTCCCGAGGGACTGATTTTTCTATCCACCCCTCACACCCATATATGATTCTTTTTCTTGCATACCTTCCATTTCTTAGAGAGAATTTGTAATGCTGCAGTCACTTCGGTTACAGACGTCCGCCATATTGTGATGACACTACAGGAATGTTTAGTGACGTCACGTAACGTGCATGACGTCAACCTTAACGACAGCGCATCCTGGGTCATATTCAACCAGTGTATTTATCAAACACGCTAGAATATTCAATTTTGGATCGGAACACCAGGGTCAGAACATAAATTTCTATCCTAGTGTAAATTCACGGATTTCCTTGTCTGGTGTGCAAGAAAGGGCTATCCACATATTACTGTAAAAATGGTAACAGTTCGGACACCTTGAGCACTTGCCATAATTCTCCTAAAATTTTAACAAATTTGTTTATGGATCCAAGAAGGAGTCCAAAAGGTGCAGATGGAAATGGCAAACAGTGTAGACCCTGATCAGACTGCTCCTTCAGGAGCAGTCTGATCTGGATCTTCACTGTTTGCTTAGGCCGGTCTGTCATGATACTTGGGATCATTACGGGACATGTGTGGTCATTTCACTTTATCCACTTAAGTGACAGTGATGTTAAATGATGATTTTAATTCTGGAATAAGCCTTATTGGGAGCTAATTTTCATGACATCTGTGTGTTAACAATAATCCATCAACCTAGTCTCTATGACAAGCTGTAGCTTGGGAAAATGTCTTTACCGTTTGGCAGCTAGAGTATGACCAAATTAGTCAAACTTCAATGGCTCAAATGCCTTTGGGAATATGAACCTTTGTTTAAGATAGTGCTCGTTTTAGTCATTGGGGTTTACTCATGGTGCCAGGCCAGGAAACAAACAGGGGATAGTATTTCTATCTTCTGTAATATAAAGGGACAGTTAACCCCCTTTATTTCGACATTTGATATAACAACAAAACGTGTTATAACGACAAGTCCTTTGCTCAGGATGAGTTGATAAATGGAGATATATTGTAATTAGTACTCCCAAGAACCAAATGTTGTGGATATTTGTTAGAATCGCCTCGCTGAGGCGATTCTAACAAATGTCCACAACATTTGCTTCTCAGTACATTTAAGATTTAAGGGAAAAAGTCCTTTATAACCCATTATACTACTCCTTATTGGGATCCTTTTTAGTGGCAAATTCACTAAAGTATCAGGGAACAAATACTTTAGTTATAGCGAGTATCCTCTGTATGTTGTGTGTACTCATTAGAATTGATTCTTATGAGTATTCATAATGTATGCCTTTTCAAGATAAAATAAGAAAAACAACTAAGTGACCTTGGTTGCTATGGTTGCCAAGGTTAGAGGATTATATTATGCTACAGCTTGTCTTATCTTGTCTTGACTTCATATTTACTTCCTATCTCACAGGATTCAGTTGTAGAGATGAGACAGTCTCCTGTCCCAGCTGATCGCCATTCATTGGTCACTCCAGAGAGATCAGAGGTCAAACAGGGGTCATCCCCAAAACCTCCGCGCCCACCTCGCTTGGCTTCAGCTTCTCCACCCAGATCCCCCAAAGCACCTCCGCGTCCACCATCTATTAAGAGTACAACACTTCCTCCCCCGCGTCCACCCCCGCCAGCTAAAAAGCCTTCAGATGCTGAAATAATAATAGATTTCCCAACAACTCCAAAAGCTTCTGCATCTGATAACACGGTCTCTATGCGTACAAAGGCTTATGCACCATCTCCGTCACCTTCACCGGGCAGTTCTCGCGGCTCCTCCCCTATTGACAAATCAAGAGGTAGTATGCGTAGTAGTAAGACATACAATCCTGAGCTTAATCCCTTTGGTGATGATATGGATGAGGAGGAAGAAGGCTCAGAGGACAAAGCTGATACGACCCCTCTTGTCTCTGGTCAGAAGACCCCGCCCACAGACAGAGCATCTCTCAACCCCTTCTTGACAGCATCTATCAAGAAGAAGTGGGCTCCAAGTCCGCCTAAAGAGGTCACTCAGCAAAGGTCAGTTTCTGATATTGAGAAAAGGTCACCAAGTACAGTAATTGAACATCAAAGGTCAGGGTCAGATATTGACCCCAAACGGTCAGGGTCGGCTGTTGCTAAGGTTAGTAGTTCTTCAGAGTCGTCTGGTCAGAAGGTCGGCGAGGGGAATGGGAGTGGGGATGGTGACCAGTTTGACGGCACTGTGACATCGGGAACAGCCAATGAGTCGGCGACTTCTGTGTCTGATGCCAGTCCTGTTGTTATTGTAAGTGTTTGCTTGAAATGACTTCCATTATCATGTTATGTCTAACCGTAAATCTTAACTCTGAATATGCTTGCTTTATTATATTGCTAGACAGATAGTTATAACATCGGAGTCTTCCTCAGCTGTAGTACTTCTTGGTTTGAACATATTTATTTTCACAATCTGTACATATACAAAACTTGGACAGGATTAGAACAAAAGCACAAGTGCTTAAATCTCTTTTTATTATCCCCCCGCCGAAGGCGGAGGGATATAGTTTTGGCGTTGTCCGTCCGTCCGTCCGTCCGTCCGTCCTTCCGTCCTTCCGTCCGTCCTTCCGTCCATCCGTCCTTCCGTCCGTCCGTCACACTTTTTTGTCCAGAACCGTTTCTCAGCAACTATTGCATGGAATTAAATGAAACTTGAAATAAATATGTATTATTATGCTGTGGTGATGCACGCGCAATTTTTTTTCGGATTGACTTTTTACATCCAGAGTTATGGCCCCTTAAATGAACGAAATTCTGGATTTTTCGTCGTCTCACTTTGTCCGGAACCGTTTCTCAGCAACTATTGCATGGAATTAAATGAAAATTGAAATAAATATGTATTATTATGCTGCAGTGATGCACGCGCAATTTTTTTTCGGATTGACTTTTTACATCCAGAGTTATGGCCCCTTAAATGATTGAAATTCTGGATTTTTTCGTCATCTCACTTTGTCAGGAACTGTTTCTCAGCAACTATTGCATGGAATTAAATGAAACGTGAAATAAATATGTATTATTATGCTGCGGTGATGCACGCGCAATTTTTTTCTGGATTGACTTTTTACATCCAGAGTTATGGCCCCTTAAATGAACGAAATTCTGGATTTTTCGTCGTCTCACTTTGTCCGGAACCGTTTCTCAGCAACTATTGCATGGAATTAAATGAAACTTGAAATAAATATGTATTATTATGCTGTGGTGATGCACGCGCATTTTTTTTCTGGATTTACTTTTTACATCCAGAGTTATGGCCCCTTAAATGATTGTAATCCTGGATTTTTCGTCGTCTCACTTTTTTGTCGGGAACTGTTACTCAGCAACTATAGCATGGAATTATATGAAACTTGAAATAAATATGTATTATTATGCTGTGGTGATGCACGCACACATTTTTTTCGGATTGACTTTTTACACCCAGAGTTATGGCCCCTTAAATGATTAAAATTCTGGATTTTTCGTTGTCTCACTTTGTCTGGAACCGCTTCTCAGCAACTATTGCATGGAATAAAATGAAACTTGAAATAAATATGTATTATTATGCTGCCGTGATGCACGCGCAATTTTTTTTTCGGATTTACCTGGATTGACTATTTTATCCAGAGTTAATTCCCCTTAAATGATTGAAATTGAGGAATTTTGTCTATTCGGTGATTATATCGGGTTTTTTTATTATTCGCGAATTTTATTTAGGTATCCTTGAAACCACATAACAGGTAAATAAACCTCAACTTTGACAGACAAGTTAATCTCTACTGATAATTAGGTCAGTAGGTCAGGGTACAGCCTCTCATCCAGGGAGTAAATGTTCAGCGGGGCCCTTCCTCATTGATTCTAGTTTGCTTCTTAGAACCATCCTCAATTTTGGCCAGATATATTTTCTTGCCATTCTACACGAAAAACCCATTCGGCGGGGGATATCAATTCAACGAATTTGCTTGTTTTTTTATTGACACAAGGTTCATAGAAGGCACAACAATTTTATATTTCTATAAAAATCTTAAAAATTCGGACACCTTGAAAGCATATTGTAATTCAAAAATTTTAATGAATTTGTTTCACGACCCAGCAAGGAGTCTAAAAGGTGCAGACGGAATGGCAAACAGTAGACCCTGATCGTATTGCTGCAGGAGCAGTCTGACCTGAGTCTACACTGCTTGCTTAGGCCTATCTGCTCCAATACTTAGGATCATTATGGTACTAGAAACTCGTGTTGATGACAGTATTATTTTCATCAACCCATTTTGTACCAGAAACCCCAAAACGGGTTCACTGGCAAACAGTGCAGGCCCAGATCAGACACTGCAGAATGCGGGGTCTGATCAGGGCCTTCACTGTTTGCTAAAAGTTCATTCATTTTCCAAATAAATTTTGATTAAAACACAACCCCACACCCCTAAATTTTGAAATGGACTCCTGCTATATAGAAGGAGGAAGATTCCATTTGGTACAAAAAGGGTTAATTATTATCTCTTCCTGCCAAACCAGAATATGCACTAACTGTTGCACACAGTGGAGATACAGATCAGATGGCTTCTGAAGAAACCATCTGATCAATACCTATATTGTTTGCCATTCAGTTTGTATATTTGTAGGAATAAATTACAGAAAGTAATCTGATTGGTTGACAGTCAGAAATGAGTGTGGCTAAATTAATTTATTCAGCAGTACAAGAGTTATTATTGGGAAGAGGTGATTGCTACATTAACAGTCAAAAATATAAAAATAATTGCCTTTGTGATATACTATTAAAATCCTTCAGAATTTCTTTGCAAAATAACAATTTTCCTTATTTCTACAGTCAAAATTTAATGGCTCGAACATCTTTGGAGATGGGCATCACATGAACAGCCCCCTAAACCCCACTTTATATATATATAAAAAAATCTTATTTCTGCTCAAACAGTCATTTTCTCCCTGTCACTGATTCAAGAAGGGCAGTTGTCAGTTTATGGTGAAAGAATGTGCACTGTACTGGTTAACCGCTTATGTATAAGTGTGCCCAGGAAAAGTGTGGATAGGTAAACTGACCAGCTCAAAAATGACCTAAATAGTGCTGACATGGCCATTAAACTTTAATATAAACAAGCCAAATCAAATATTTCTGCTCCAAGATGTAGATTGTTGGTACTCTAATGAGCACCAGCAACCTATCTATGTTTGCAGCAGAAATAGAAAAATATTGCAGATTTTAGTCAGAAAAGTAGCCATTTTGGAGATGTGTAAATTGCACTATGTCACACAGGTGTGTTATCGTAATGGGTAGTTTGAGCCGCTGAGGGTTATTCATAGTGTTGGGTCTGGAGGCATAATTTGGGTAGCTTTTTAATTTTTTTTTATAAAGAAAAGGTATGTTGTGTGTACCCATTAGAATTGCCTCATCTCATCATGACATGAATACACACAGTACACCTATTCAAGGCAAAATTAATGAAATCTCCTGATATCATCCAAGGTTTAAGCTTGTCCAGGAAAAGTGGTTCGAGTTGGACAGTCACGTTAATGCTAGTGGTATAATATGGCGGTAGGGCTTGAAATGTCATTTCATCTCAGTGTCGGGTAAAGTCTGACAAAATTGGAAGCAACATCTCCAAAATGACCTTAAAACTGTTGACAGGGACATTAAACCTCAACACAAACAAAAAAGTCATCTCTAAAAATTTGTTGTACAGGCACTAAAGAACAACCGTATTGATTCCAAGTATTGGGACATTGGCATGAGAAATAAGTGGAGACCCTGATCAGATTGCTCCTGAAGGAGCAGTCTGATCAGGGTCTACACTGTTTGCCATTCCATCAGCATGTTTTGGACTCCTTGCTGGATTGTGAAACAAATTTGTTAAAATTATAAGAGAATTATGGCAGGTACTAAAGGTGTCCCAGTTTTTAGGATTTTTACATTAGTTTGACTCAGCCATGGTAAACAAGCTACCCCAGTTTGTGATTCAGAAGTTCCAATGTAGTTAGTATCATGATACAGTTGTGGGTACTTTTTAGAATTGCCTTGATGAGGCAACTGAAATGTACACACAGCATGTTTTCATGCAAAAAATAAGAAAACCTATCCCAAAAGAGGTATGAAATCATTATTAACCCATTCTTACCTGCAGACTTGTAAACCTAAGGAGGGTCCGATTAGGGTCTACAATGGACAACATTGTAGACCCTGATCAACCCTTTTTGCCAAAAGGATTTTCCATAAAAGACAGAAGAGAGACAAGAAAACCTTACATAAAAATAGACTTACCAGACATATAACAAGAAAGAGTCAACCAGTATACATTGAGTTAATAACATTTTAAGTAGTTTAACTAACAGTTCTGACAGAAGAAGTGATGCAAATGTATATTTTTCTGCATGAGAATTCAATTTGGTTGCATGAGGTGTGTGACTACAGTATAATGCATGTGTCAAGAAATGATAAATATCTGGAGAGTAAAAAAGTTACATTTTAAAGCTTAAGGGGAATAGGTATGCCTTCAGGGGAGGCAACTCCTACTAAAGTGTTTTTGTCTCCCATGTCAATAGGGGCCAACTCTTAAAGGAAAGAATTTGCTCCTGAGGAGCAAATTCTTTCCTTTAAGAGTAGACCCCTTTTTCAGTGGGACAGGGCTTATAGAAAAGCAAAAAGGACGTCCTGAAAGTTGTCCCCCTTTGAAAAATGGCAGAAAAATATGCCAGGTGTTCCAATACCCCCTTAAAAGATCTCTATTACTTGCTTCTGAATGTCTTACGGGTTGATATTTTAACACCACTCTTGCAGTCTAATGTACAGGAGAAACTCCATACATTAATGTTTTAGCCTGCTCAGGCAAAGTGGTGCGAGTGGGACTGTCCTTACATATAAACTTTTTGATTTGCTTGGGCAGCAGGGCTTGAGATGTCATTTCATCTTAATGTCGGCTAAAAGTCCCACAAAATTGGAAGCAGGGTCTCCAAAATAACCTAAATAGTGTTGACAGGGATGTAAAATCTCAATTCAAACAAACAAAGAAACAAACAATTAACTGGACTTTTAAATGGTACAACCATACTGTTAATAGGTACAGTCACTTCCAGGCTAATGTGCACCCTACTGGTTAACACACGTATAAGCCTACCCAGAAAAATTGCAGTTAGGTAAACTGACTGGCTTAATATGACCTAAATAAGGATGACTTGGCCATTAAACTACAAACAGTGACATCATGTAAACATGTCTGTGTAATGCACACCCCTCTAAGTCCCACTTTATTTAGTGAAAACTCGGGTTTACAGGGGTAAAAAGTGTTTCCTTATTTTTAGCTCACCTGTCACGTAGTGACAAGGTGAGCTTTTGTGGTCACTTTTTGTCCATCGTCCGTCGTGCGTCCGTCCGTGCGTGTGTGCATCCGTGCATCCATAAACAATTTCAAATAAGTATATCTCTAATACCCCATGGTCAATCTTGATCAAATTTCATGAGAAGCATCACCAGGTAGGGGGAAAGGCTGCATAAGGTTTTTGGGCTGATCAGATTGGAAGTCTGGTTGCTATGGCAACATACAGCTCCCATAGACTTACAATGGGAAAAAATTCAAATATCTTCTTCTCTGAAACCACAGGGCCCAGAGCTAAGATATTTAGCATGTAGCAACGGCCAGTGGTCACCTACATAATTCCTGCCAATCATGCCCCTGGGTTCCAAATGGGCGACGCCCTGGGGCCCCTTCGCTCCCATAGACTCACAATGGAACAAAAAGCTTCAAAAATCTTCTTCTCTGAAACCACAGGGCCCAGAGCTAAGATATTTAGCATGTAGCAACTGCCAGTGGTCACCTACATAATGCCTGCCAATCATGCCCCTGGGATCCACATTGGCCACGCCCCAGGGCCCCTTAGCTCCCATAGACTCATGATGGAACAAAAAGCTTCAAAAATCTTCTTCTCGGAAACCACAGGACCCAGAGCTTAGATATTTAGCATATAGCAAGGGCAAGTGGTCACCTACATAATTCCTGCCAAGCATGCCCCGGGGTCCCAAACGGGCCATGCCCCGGGGCCCTTTAGCTCCTATAGACTCATAATGGAAAAAGCTTCAAAAATCTTCTTCTCTGAAACCACAGGGCCCAGAGCTGTGATATTTGGCATGTAGCAACGGCAAGTGGTCACCTACATAATTCCTGCCAATCATGCCCCTGGGGTCCAAATTGGCCACACCCCGGGGCCCCTTAGCTCCCATAGATTCATAATGGAAAAAAGTTTCAAAAATCTTCTTCTCTGAAACCACAGATATTTAGCATGTAGCAACAACCAGTGGCCGCCTACATAATTCCTGCCAATCATGCCCCTTGGTTCCAAATGGGCGACGCCCTGGGGTCCCTTCGCTCCCATAGACTCATAATGGAACAAAAAGCTTCAAAAATCTTCTTCTCGGAAACCACAGGGCCCAGAGCTAAGATATTTAGCATGTAGCAACTGCCAGTGGTCCCCTACATAATTCCTGCCAATCATGCCCCTGGGGTCCACATTATCCACGCCCCAGGGCCCCTTCGCTCCCATAGACTCACATTGGAACAAAATTCGCTCCCTTAGACTCATAATGGAAAAAAAAGCTTCAAAATCTTCTTCTCTGAAACCAAAGGGCCCAGAGCTTAGATATTTAGCATGTAGCAACGGCAAGTGGCCACCTACATAATTCCTGCCAATCATGCCCCTGGGTTCCAAATGGGCCACGCCCTGGGGCCCCTTCGCTCCCATAGACTCATAATGGAAAAAAAACCTTCAAAAATTATGTAGCAAGTGGTCACCTACATAATTCCTGCCAATCATGCCCCTGGGGTCCAAACGGGCCACGCCCCAGGGCCCCTTAGCTCCTATAGGCTCATAATGGAAAAAAGCTTCTTCTCAGAAAGCACAAGGCAGAGAGCTGAGATATGTAGCATGTAGCAACGGCAAGTGGTCACCTACATAAATCCTGCAAATCATGCCCCTGGGGTCCAAATGGGCCATGCCCGGGGCCCCTTCGCTCCTATAGACTCATAATGGAAAAAGAGTTTCAAAAATCTTCTTCTCTGAAACCACAGGGCCTAGAGCTTAGATATTTAGCATGTAGCAACGGCAAGTGGTCACCTAAATAATTCCTGCCAATCATGCCCCTGGGGTCCAAATGGGCCAAGCCCCGGGGCACCTTCGCTCCCATAGACTCATAATGGAAAAAAGCTTCAAAAATCTTCTTCTCTGAAACCACAGGGCCCAGAGCTTAGATATTTAGCATGTAGCAACGGCCAGTGGCCACCTACATAATTCCTGCCAATCATGCCCCTTGGTTCCAAATGGGCAACGCCCCGGGGCCCCTTAGCTCCTATAGGCTCATAATGGAAAAAAGCTTCAAAAAGCTTCTTCTCAGAAACCACAAGGCAGAGAGCTGAGATATTTAGCATGTAGCAACGGCAAGTGGTCACCTACATAAATCCTGCCAATCATGCCCCTGGGGTCCAAATGGGCCATGCCCCGGGGCCCCTTAGCTCCCATAGGCTCATAATGGAAAAAAGTTTCAAAAATCTTCTCTCTGAAACCACAGGGCCCAGAGCTTAGATATTTAGCATGTAGCAACGGTCACCTACATAACTCCTGCCAATCATGCCCCTGGGTTTCAAATGGGCCGTGCCCCGGGGCCCCTTTGCTCCCATAGACTCATTATGGAAAAAAGCTTCAAAATCTTCTTCTCTGAAACCACAGGGCCCAGAGCTTAGATATTTTGCATGTAGAAATGGCATGTGCTCACCTATATAATTCCTGCCAATCATGCCCCTGGGGTCCAAACGGGCCACGCCCTGGGCACCTTAGCTCCTATAGACTCTTAATGGAAAAAGCTCCAAAAATCTTCCTCTGAAACCACAGGGCCCAGAGCTTAGATATTAAGCATGTAGCAATTGCATGTGGTCACCTACATAATTCCTGCCAATCATGCCCCTGGGGTCCAAACGCGCCACGCCCTGGGCCCCTTAGCTCCTATAGACTCTTAATGGAAAAAAGCTCCAAAAATCTTCTTCTCTGAAACCACAGGGCCCAGAGCTTAGATATTTTGCATGTAGCAATTGCAAGTGGTCACCTAAATAAATCCTGCCACTCATGCCCCTGGGGTTCAAATGGGCTCACACAGGTGAGTGATATAGGGCCATTGGGCCCTCTTGTTGGTCAAAAACATAGATTGTGGGTACTCCTTAGAACTGCCTCAATGAGGCGGTTCTAATGAGCATCTACGACCTATGTTTTTACTTGAAATAAGAAAAATATAAAAAAAAAAAAAAAAATCAAGGGAAAAGTACAGTTCTAAAGTTATGAAATATGCCATTTTAGGACTTGGATGTGTTATCCTAATGGCCAGCAAATGAAATGCCTTTCTGAACATGTGGATTTTATTGATGTGTAAACTTCGGCCAATCACTAACAGACTTAGCATAAAGGGCTTTATGCTAAGTTTGTGAGTGATTTGCCAGAGTTTACAGAATCACTCACAAACTTAGCATAAAGCCTGAAGTTTGTGAATGATTTGCTGCAGTTTACACATCGATAAAATCCACAGAAATGATAATTCATTCCTTATAATTCCAACTTAGTCATTGAAATATTAAAAATGGTAAATTTTAGGAATTCTTTCAAAAGTGTAAGAATGAACTTAACAATGGCCACGGCGGAATGATTAATTCAGTTAGAATATGCCAGCTTTGAAAGAAACCCAAGGAAAAAAAAAAAAAAAAAAAAAAAAACGTCTTTAAATTCAGCTTATTTGTCTTCTAACATTTAGGTTTTCAATGTTTCCACACTTTTAATGGAATGCTGTTGATGTCTCTTCATATACAATGATATAAGCGCGGGTTCTAAATGTGCTCTTACACGTTATACGAGTATCTGCCGGTTGTTGTGTGAAATAGTTCTGAGATTCCTGCTCATGGAATTTATCGAAGTGTAAAACATTTATTTCAACCAATCAAATCGCTCAAAATGAGCATAATGATGGAGAATTGGAATTGTTGAGTCATAGCATCAGGAACTACACCGCCATCCTGATTTTGTATAAATCTGGTATTTATCCAAATTCAGAGAATTGAAGAGTCTATTTCAGGAAATTAGGGGTGAAAGGGTTATGAGGCTGTTGTCAATGTGTCACTTTCTATAAACTGAGTAAAAAATATTTATATAAACAGGATGATAATTATTTCAACCCTTGCTCAAAAACATAGATTGTGGGTACTTGTTAGAACCGCCATTTTGAAATGGACTCAAAAACATAGATTCATCATCATCATCATCAACAGATAGATTGTGGGTACTTGTTAGAACCGCCTCTTTTGAGGCTGGCTCAAAAACATAGATTGTGGGTACTTGTTAGAACTGCCTCTTTGAGGCAGCATAGATTGTGGGTACTTGTTAGAACGGCCTTTTTGAGGCGGTTCTTATGAGTACCCACAGTCTATGTTTTTTTTAGCAGAAATAAGAAAAATGATGTATACCCCTGTAAACCTCAGTTTTACTATATGAAAGTGGGGTTAAAGGGGGTCAAAATTATATTGGTGTGTTTTCATGATGGCCTTGCTATGACAATGTGGAATTTTATTGAAATCAGCATATAAATGAAACTTAGACCCAATATTGTTTCTCATTCTCAACAGAGAATTTGCTTTAATCAGCTATGTTTATTTGTATAGCAATTTTACAGCAAGTGTATTCAGAATGTACGATCATTTTCATGCTTCTTTCTGTTCCTGCACACTTTACCAGATGTCTGTCATACACATTAACTAATTCAGAAAAACGCTTATGCCTCACTTTTTGATAACAGTTTTATTGCATTTTATTACTAACAAATATTTTCTTTGTAATATTTGCAACAGTTTATGTTATAGTATGCTTAGTGCCATTTCTTCATGGCTTTGTAAGGCAGATATTTTGTAACCTTCCATTAAGTCGTCTTGTAGTGCCATTATGGAGAAAGTCCATGGGACCATGGAGACGTTGAATTTTACTACTACTAACCTTATGTTATAAAGACCAATAAAGCTTTGAAGCGTTTGGATATTACATGCTTTAAAGATAGATCCCATAATGTATAGATTACGTAGAAAAATATGATTTGTACATTTTTGTTTGGATATAACACAGTTTTTAACCAACATGGTTTCTGCTTTTGGAATCCTATGGTAGTGTTATAATGAGATTTTGGTGTACAGGTTTAATTTAGTAATTGTGTAAAAGTATACATATGCTGCTGTTCGCTAAAAAAACTCATGGGAGACGAGATAAGATTCAAAACAATCCGTAAAAATTCGGACACCTTGAGGGCTTGCTGTAATTCTCCTTAAATTTGAACAAATTTGTTTCATGATCCAGCAAGGAGTCCAAAATGTGCAGAGGGAATGGCCAACATTGTAGACCTTTGCAGAAGCAGTCTGCTCTGTTTGCTTAGGCCTGTCTGTCACAATACTTAGGATTATTATGGTAGGAACTAGACCAACTTTTCAGGAATGTCAATTGCATGACTTTACTGACCAGCTTTGGCATGTTTTTTTTTTTTTCAATGATTATCATGTATTAGTTGGAATATCTTTCTAAAGAGGCAGTCAGTGCCAGTTTTTATCAAGGCTGAAATGTTGAAGTTGCACAGGAACTACAATGCTGATAAAATGAAATTCTCACACAAGTTGTCTTTTTCACTTAAATACAATTTTACGTCACTCAGATATTTAAATTTTGATGTCATATTCATTACTCAAATCACTATTGTAACAGCTTGGCCCAATTGTTGTATGCATTATAAACTCAACCGGCATCAGAAGACCAGTCCAATATTTGTCTACTGGTTATCAGGTCACGGGTTTGATCCTCTCAAGGTCAGCAACATTCGGTCAAGAAGATAATATCTTTTCTATGGTCGCTGATTCAAGAAGATCAGTTGTCAGTTTCTGGTGAATGAATGTGCACTGTACTGTGAATGTGCACTGTACTGGTTAATCACTTATGTATAAGCCTGCCCAGGAAAAGTATGGTTAGGTGAACTGACAAGACAAGCTCAGTATGACCTAAATAGTACTGACTGGGCCGTTTATCTCCAAAGAAACAAAACACTTTTACCTCAATATAAAGTTTAACCCTTATGCTGCTGTTCATGACAACAACTACCTTTGCAAACAGTGTTGATCCAGATCAGAAGCCATCTGATCATGACCTACACTGTTTGTCATGCAGTTTGGGATTTGAACAAATACATATGTTAAATAAAGTAATTTGATCAGTTGATAATTAGCGGTGGGTGTGGCCAAATTAATTTATTCAGCAGGCTAAGGGTCAATGCCATGTTCATGACTCAAACCACTGTTTTAATCCATTTTAACTGGGAAACCCAAAAATGAGGCCACTGATCAGTGCCTTCAAATTCACTGTTTGCAAAAAAAAAAAAAAAAAAAAAAAAAAATCAGCAATTTTTTAAACGATTTCTAAACGGAGCTAAACCTAGCCTGAAACCCATAAGTTTCAAAATGGACTCCTTTTATGTATAAGGCGGAAGAGTCAATTCAGTACAAAGTTAGTTAACAGCTAGGCTTAAAAAGTCACCCTGCCCTACATCATAGTGTAGTTATTTTCTTGTCCTTTCAGGATCATTGATTCCATTGTGGAATTTTGAAAATACTTGAGGGTCACTGATGAGGCCTAATTGGCCTAAACTAGCTAGTCTGGCCCAGAAAACATGTACACATCATATTTTCCAGTTCTGTGGTGTATTCCTTGCTTTCAAAGGACAACCCTTTTATAGAACATATTGGTTATAAATGCATCTTTAACCTTAACAAACTCACAGATTTACTGGTGGATATGTTTGATTTTATAGCAAGGACATTTTTTCATACATTGGTTTTGTTTGTTTGTATTGGAATCTAATGGCCCAGTCAACACTATTTAGGTCGTTTTTGAGCCAGTCAGTTTATCTATCCACACTTTACTGGTTAGTGGGCAGGCTTATATGTAAGCAGTTAACCAGTACAGTGCACATTCTTTCGCTAGAAACTGACAACTGCCCCTTCTTGAATCTAATACATTGGTATTTTTGCTGCAACGCAAAAGCCACTTAAATTTTTTTCAGCAAAAAAGGTTAGTGTATTTTCCATATTGAATGGTTAAAGTTTTAATATACATGCAGATCGTTTCACAACTTTGTTAGCTATGAACCAAGGGGCCCAGGACCCAACTGTTCAAAGCATAGTTAGCTTAACAAAGTCATCCGGCCCCCGCCCATCTGGGCTTGGAGAAATATATGGGCTGCATGATGCTTCCACGCAGAGCTGAAACCGACACCCACACGAGTACTGGTAAACAGCTCAGAGGATCTAAGCCTGCAAAGGCAAAGCGTTGCAAGTCGGCCCGTCCATGCTTTTAAACCCTATTGGTTTCATTGGGCGACAGGGCTTGAGAAGTCATTTCATCTCAGTGTCGGGTAAAAGTCCCACAAAATTGGAAGCAACGTCTCCAAAATGACCTTAACAGTGTTGACAGGGATGTTAAACCTCAAATCAAACAAACAAAAACTTAACAAATAAAAATCAAAAATGAGTTCCTTTAAGAGCAATGAAAACATTCATAAGAAAGAAGATGGGCCATACTACGTAGTTTCGGCTAATAAAGCCTCATCAGTGACCGACTGATAATTAGTGGTCAAAATGTTAGCTGATCCAACACTGTTGTATTTGCTGGAAAAGTATAAGCATTTTTCAATGATCAAAGTTCTAGTATGTAGTTTTGAACCGTTGGTTGCCATTTGTTTGGACATTCAGTCAGATTTTTTTAGCAACAGTACTCTAAAGATCAAAGGAACATTTTTAACTGAAATGCAATATTCTGGTAAAGTGTGCAAATTCTGTCTCATAAATGTCATCTTGCCTAATAGGTGAATGGATATTCATTCAAGGGAAACACTGACCTAAGCAGCATTACTCTTATATTAATGGAAAGGATTTGCTGAGGAGCAGTTTAAGAACGTTAAAGCTGGTCCCTACAGCTTAAAAGTGTGTCTTGCTGGTGTTCAGGGTATGTTTTGAGTTCTGTCCCTGTGTCAGGCAGCATTCTCCCAAAATAAGATTGATCGTGAAATATTTGCTGTGGTTACCTGCTCCCTTTTTGTTTATACTAATTTATTTTAGTTTGATTGTGATGAAAGCTTTCAGCTTATTTGAATCGCTCTCGAACACTCATTCCGGGTGTTATCATATGCAAGAGAGGCAGTGACTTTTACACCACTGCTACCCATTTACACCTGAGTGGAGTTGGGCAGTGGTATTACACGTCTTGCCCAAGGACAGACTTCACCTCCAGTGGCCGGATTCAAACACCCCCCCCCCCCTCCCCCCAACCTCTTGCTCATAAGTCAAATGTGCTAACCACTGAGCTATCGAGGCTGCCCTTTTGCTGATTAAACAAGAAAAGTCATCAGTTACTGGCCAAAGAATGTGCTCTGTACTGATAAAGGACTTACGAGGTCTCTTACCAGGTCTTAGCCTCCCAGATCTAAGCCTTCCTAGGAAGGTGTGGTTAACTGACTGGCTTGGCATGACCATGCTGACTAGGCTCTTAAACTAGAATACTGAAAAAAAAAATAAGAAAAATAAAAAATAAACTGATCATTAAAAGAAAACACTATGAAGCAAGTCCTTTCTATCAGACTTATCTCCCTCTGAAGACAATAGATGAAACCTTGAAGAATATTCATTCATGTTACGTCTGTCATCTTTCAGTAAACTTGAAAATACACCACAGCCTCTTTATAACACTGTCCCTTAACATGGTATTGGCTTAACACAGTTCAAAATTGATGAAAAAAATATAAAATATTTAGAAAAAATGACCATTTATGTTTTTGGTCATTTTTTGTCTATAGAATCTATAAATGTTTGTTTGGTCAAACATGATTTTGCATTAATAAGGTTTCTGCTTTGGACTTCAAAAATAGTGTTTATAAAGAGGTTATGGTGTATCTCCGAGCTATTTCTTCATTTTGCACCTCTAAGTAATGGGAACATACCTATACCTCTTATTTTTATCATGCTTTATTAATTAACCCTTGTCCTGCTGAAGAAGCCATCTGATCAGGATGTTCATTGTTTGCCATTCAGTTTGTGAATTTGTTCCAATGATTTGCATCAAGTAATCTGATTGGTTGATATCAGTAGATGCGCGTCTGATCAGGGCCTCCACTGTTTGCTAAAAGTTTAGTCATTTTCCAAATAGATTTTGAAGAAAACACTACCTGACACCCCTAAATTTTGAAATGGACCCCTGCTATATATAAGGAGGAAGAGTCCATTTGGTACAAAAAGGGTCATTCTAAATCGAAAATAAAAAGTGTTATAAAGAGGTATGTGGTCATTGGGAATAGTCCGACTAGATTTTCTTATTGTTTGGGTTACTTCCAATCCTCATCATTGTGTAGCAGCATTTATCTTATGAATCAATGAATCAAGCAAGGTGCATGGATATATCTTTCAGGAGAGGCAAATTCTCTCAATTTTTTTTTTTTACTTTTTTCTCTTATCAGCGATAGTCTACTCCTAGTGGAGTGAGTGAGTGTTTGAGTTTTACGTCCCACCAACAACTAAGGTCATACGGAGACGGGACCTCGATTTAAAGACTCATCCGAAAGTCTGAAGAAGCCCGGGATCGATCCTGCGACCCCTGGTTTACAAGGTGAGTAGCGTAACCACTGCACCACGGAGGCTTCTCTACTCCTAGTGGAAAGACTAAGAACAGATTCTTTCCTTCAGGAGTAATGGAGATAATTTTCTTGGCAGGAATCAAACAGAAAGTCACCCAAGTTGTGTCTTTTGTAAAAAAAAAAAAGTGTCAAAGTGTATATCCATTACCTTAAGGGGAATGGATACGCCTTTAGGGGAGGCAACTCCTGCAAGTGTTTTTGTCTCTAATGTCAATGGGGTCAACTCTTAAAGGAAAGAATTTGCTCCTTCAGGGGAGGCAACTCCTGCAAAAGTAGTTTTGTCTCCCATGTCAATGGGGTCAACTCTTAAAGGAAAGAAATTGCTCCGCAGGAGCAAATTCTTTCCTTTAAGAGTAGACCCCTTTTCTGTGGGGCAGAGTTTATAGAAAAGCGAACAGGAAGTCCCGAAAGTTGTCTCCCTTCTAAAATGTGAAAAAACTGCCAGGTGTATCCATTCCCCTTAATCTGTGATCATCCATAGAGAGAGATACCTACCTACCTTATTCTTTTATTTACATATAAATTATTTTTATTCATAAATTTGTGGTAAGTTTTAGCACAGAAACACGGCCCCCACCCATAGGGGCTTGAAGAAATATATGGGCTGCATGATGCTTCCACGCAGAGCTGAATCCGGCCCGCACACTAGTACTGGTAAACCGCTTAGAGGATCTAAGCCTGTCCAGGAACCGGGGTGCGAGGCGGACCGTCCATGCTAATAAACCCTATTGGTTTCATTGGGCGACAGGGCTTGAGATGTCATTTCATCTCAATGTCGGGTAAAAGTCCCACAAAATAAGAAGCAACGTCTCTAAAATGACCTTTACAGTGTTGACGGGGACGTTAAACCTCAAATCAAACAAACAAACTTAGCACAGAAACAGGATTTCAAGAGATGTTTGGGGCTACAGTAAATCATACATTAGGATAACATATCCGTGTGATATATAGAGGATCTTACATGAGTGCTCATATATTATTGAATTTATTAAACGAGTTGAGGAAAAGGGATAAAATGTGAGGCTCTGCGAGCATTTTATATTCCTTTTCTTCAACAAGTTTAATAAATTCAATAATACATGGGCACGAATGCAAGATTCTGTTTATCATATGACATTTAAAACGCATTTTATTCACCAGTTTTACTAAAATGTCAATATTTCACTATTAGTAAATGCGACGTCGTTAAGGACGTCATGCATGTAACGTTACGGGGCATATATAACTAATTTGCATATTTAATCCACTAGTGGATTATCAAATTTATTACATGGCGTTATTACACTCTCAGATGCGATGTCATATGATAAATAGTCATTTTTTCATATCTCCAAAATGGTTATTTTTCCTGATGAAAATTTGTGATCTTTTTCTTATTTATACTCCGAACATAGGTTTTGTGTGCTTGTTAGAACTGCCTCATTGAGGCGGTTCTAACGAGTACCCACAACCTTTGTCTTTGAGCAGAAATAAGAAAAATAATGCATACCCTTGTAAACCCCAGTTTTCCCTATATTAATTGGGGTTTATAGGGGTTTTCATGACACATTGTTGACATGATGATTGAGATTTTTGGATCAGATTATGGAAGTGACTTCTAACTAGGATATATGCATGCTTACAAGAAAAATACTTCTAATGTGTAAAGGTTGTTTTGTTTGTTTGTTTTGTAGTTTACCGACCCAGTCAACACCATTTAGGTCATTTTTGAGCAGGTCAGTTTACCTATCAACACTTTTCCTGGGCAGGCTTATACGTAAGCGGTTAACCAGTGCAGTGCACATTCTTTCGCCAGAAACTGACAACTGCCCTTCTTGAATCAGCAGAAGGGAGAGAATGACTGTAGAAAAGATTTCATGATCAGTCTCCATGAAAGAAAGTTGCCGACTCCTGCAGGTATCAAACCTGGGTCCTTCTGATCACCAGTCAGACGCACATCCGACTGAGCTACCGAGGCCGGCGTAAAGGTTGTTAAATGGTTGCTGAAATTATTTATTGTATGAATTTAATTTCTTATAATCTTTTATAGAAAGTTAATTTTCATTTCTGATTTTTTTTTGCTAAAAAATGATATTCCTAGGCAACCAAGACAACATGTCTGGCCAAATTAACCTTGATCATTCGAGTAAATAGTAGATATTTTTGAGAAAGTTTGGCAGTATAACTATAGATAGTATATATATTTATTTTTTCTGTGAGTTATGTTTTGTTGGAGATACCTTTGCTTTTAATGTTGTTAAATGTTCCTAAATGGTTATAGTTAAATGTATTTCCTTAATTATGCTCAAAATGGTTAATTTAAGTTATTTCTGATTCAGTAGCTATAGATTTGTCAGAGATACTAGCTTTTAATATTATTAATTGTGCATAAATGGTTAATGTAAATTATTTCTGATGCAGTATGGTAAAAATTGAAAAACTTTGTTTGACTTGGGTATGTAAGATGCTAAATTATATTCAGTTGAACTGTAACCAGTTTTGTAAGGGAAACGATTAACCCATAAAATGCCAATCACAACAGTTGTCATCTGCGGTGCCGTTTGCAGGTTACCTTAAAAGTAATTTTTTGCAAACAGTGTGGATCCAGATCCGACTGCTCCTGTAGGAGCAGTCTGATATGGGCCCACAATGTTTGCCTGTAAGCAGAAATATTTTTAAAAAGTTTGCATGAAGATTCAGCAGACGACATAAGCAGACAACATTTTCAGATGTAGTTTTTCTCGGCATTTTAAGGGTTAAAAGGGATACTGGGAAACAGTGAAGTCCGCGATCAGACGTCACAGAATGTGGCGTCTAATTATAGTCTAATCATAGTCTACACTGTTTTGAAAAGTTCAACAAAATTCCAAGTGGATTTTTAAGATAACACAGACTGACACCCCTAAATTTTAAAAATGGACTCCTGCTAAAGGGAAAGCTTCCATTCAGTACAAAATGGATTAACCCATTGCATGTGGGGCCCTAAAGGGGTACCTTGGCAAAGAGTGCAGGCCCAAAGCAGACGCCGCAGAATGCAGCGTCTGATCAGGGCCTGCACTATTTGCTAACAGAACTTTCAATCAAAAATAGAATAAAAACGAAAAAATAGGCCTACTACCCCTTACATGACAAATGGACTTGTCCAAAATATAACAATGGAAGAGTTCGCTGGTATACAATGGGTTAAATAATGATTGCCTCTGTACTTTCAGAGAGTTTGACATGATTAGGTAAATTTAGAAGTACGGTTAAGTATGTTAAATGGGTATAGAATCTTGACAGATTTTGTGACAACATCTCGACCACTTAAAAAGTTCATAAAAGAATTGTAATGAAAATGGCATAATGCAAAAAAAAATGAAATGGAATAGAGAAGAATGAAATGGAGAATAAGGAGCAGAAATTAGTCCTAAACATGGAAACTCCTCGGCCCCCACCCATCGGGGCTTGAAGAAATATATGGGCTGCATGATGCTTCCACGCAGTGCTGAAACCGACCCGCACACGAGTACTGGTAAACATCTTAGAGGATCTAAGCCTGCCCAGGCAAAGCGGTACGAGTCGGCCTGTCCATGCTTATAAACCCTATTGGTTTCATTGGGCGACAGAGCTTGAGAGGTCATTTCATCTCAATGTCGGGTAAAAGTCCCACAAAATTGGAAGCAACGTCTCCAAACTGACCTTTACAGTGTTGACGGGGACGTTAAACCTCAAATCAACAAACAAACCAGAAACTCCTAAAAAAGGGGTACCTTGGCAAACAGTGCAGGCCCAGTTCAGATGCCGCAGAACACGGCATCTGATCAAGGTCTACACTGTTTGCAAAAAGTTAAGCCATTTTCCAAATACATTATGATGGAAACACAACCTGACAACCCTAAATTATGAAATTGACTCCTGCTATATATGAGGAGAACAATTCCATTTGGTACAAAAAGGGTTAAGACTGTGTGTTGATGGTGTTTCAGATACTTGATGATATCCAGAAGTGCCCAGAAAACCTTTGCAATTCAAAGGAAAACAAGCAAGATTTTAACACAAAATCAAGATTCAAACCCCTTTCTGACATACAGATCAAGCCATTAAACCAGTTTTGTTTAAACCTTTAACCATTTAATGCACCTTTTACTGTAAATCAGGTATGTCAGCAATTTGGGCAGAATAAGAATTTCTGGTCATTTACTGTAGAGGGCTATCTCACCTCTAAGTACCAGTAAACCGCTTAGAGGGTCTTAGCCTGTCTAGGACCAGTGAATGTAACTGACCAGCCCAATATGACCTTAACTGTTGACTAGGATGTAAAACCACAACACAACACAACAACTGTTTGATTATTTAAGATAATGATATCTCTGATATGAAGGAGGGAAAATATCTTAAATAAACATTTAAAGGCTTATGTTGGAAACAAGAAAACAAAAAAGTAAGAATATCAAAAACTTTGTTTTATAGGCAACACTCAGGTTTGAAAATCTGAAAACCTGATTTACAGTAAATCTGGCTAGAATAGTGCTTTAATAATTCATTGCATCTCATTGCTACCAGTTCTTATGATAATGAAATTACAGTGCTTTGGCTTTAAATAACACATACACATGCACACAGACAGACATGCACACATACACAGTGAATAAAAGAAAAAGTGATGTAGTGCAGTATGGATGACCACCATAAAGAGTGGAAAACATTACGATAACACACCCGTGCGACATAGTGCATTTTTTCACACCTCCAAAATGGTCATTTTCCTGATGAGAATACATGATATTTTTCTCATAAATACTGCAAACATAGGTTGTGGGTGCTCGTTAGAACCGCCTCATTGAGGTGGTTCTAACGAGTACCCACAACCTATGCCTTGGAGCAAAAATAAGAAAAATAATGAATACCCCCTAAACCCCAGTTTTCTCTACATAAAGTGGGGTATAGGGGGGTCTTCATTTCACGGACTTGTTCACGTGATGAAGGTGCCACCTCAGAAGATGCTACTCAGAATGTAAAGTATCCTGTGTTTTCCCTGAGATACCATAAAGTAGAGGACACAGTCAGTTTTGCTGCTACATTTATATAGGATAAAAGAGATTTTTAGGGGACTTATTTGCAAAATTAGGGCTCAGGTGGGTCTTTTCTATGTACCAGAAAAGTCAATGATTTTGCACCAGAGAAGTCACTGAATTTGCTGCAGCAACTGGAACAAATAGGGAGTTAGTCCTGTTTCTCTGTAATCAGGCACAGGGCAGATTGCTTGAGCCTGCACTGATGCTCATAAAGTCTTGTACCAATATTCACTCTTGCCCTGCTGAATAAATTAATTTAGCCACACTCATTGCTGACTTTCAACCAGTCCGATTATCATATTGACTGTATGTATTCAGACAGACAGGCCTGAGCAAACAGTGCAGACCCTGACGAGATGCCGCAGAATGCGACATCTCATCAGGATCTACACTGTTCTCCACTTATCCACCCACCTCCAAACACAACATCGGGCAGTAAAACATACTTGTTGAAATTCTAGAAGTATGGTATGGAGTTCAGGTGACCGAATATTTGGGGTAAATACGGAACTTGATGTAATTTATTCCTACAAATTTACAAAAGGAAAGTCAGTGTAGAAAGCCATCTGATCTGGATCTGGGGCCAGTTGTTCAAAAACGACGTCGTTAGTTAACGTATCATTAAAATTTTGATCATTTATTATGGCAAATATCCTAATATTTTTGCTGAAAAAAAAATGTGAGCAGCTTTTGCATTTGCAAAAGCTGCTCACATTTTTTCAGCAAAATTACCAAAATTTTGAATATTAAATTGCTAGAATAGTTAACAATATGACCACTAATGAGCTCGTTAAGCTACAGATGCTTTGAACAACTGGACCCTGATTTGCAAAGGTATAGGTTATCATGGTTCAGCTGGACAAGCGTTAAGGACAATTACTTTGCCTCTAAAATTTACCAAAAGGAAAGCCCTCTCTGTTTATATATGTTGAATATTTCTTTCCAAGTATATTCATCTTTCATATATAATCTATTACCGGTATCCCCACCCCATATTTTCATTGTATGTTCAGAGCATCTTACATGGGTGGTCTTTTCATATGAGCCTTTGGCGAGTTTTCATTAATTTCATGGGTTTACTGACAGGGAATATTTCATGCTCTGATAATTTGTTTATGAAGAAAGTCATATTGGTTGATATTTTAATTCTTATCCTGTTAAGACGACAACCCCTACCTTTGTTATGCAGTTTGTGAATTGAACAATATATTATGTCAAGTAATTTGATTGATTGATAGTCAGAAATGGTTGTAGATAATTAAATTATTCAGCAGGATAAGGGTTGATCCATTTTATATGGTAAACACCAAAACGGGGCATTAGCAAACAGAGCAGGTCCATATCAGATGTTGCAGCTTGTTGCCTCAGTGAGGCTCTTCTAATGAGTGAACACAACATACCTTTATTTTATGGAACACAAAAATATTATTCTCATAATGCCCCCTGATTGGGTGCTGTACTGTAAAAATACAAAAAATTTGGACACCTTGAGGGCTTGCTGTAATTCTCCAAAAATGTTAACAATGATGTTATACAATCCAGCAAAGGGTCAAAAAAGTTCATACCAAATGGCAAACAGTGTAGACCCAGATCAGACTGCTCCTTCAGGAGCAGTCTGATCTTGGTCTGTACTGTTTGCTTAGGCCTGTCTGTCCCAATACTTAGGATCATTACAATAATTGATCCTCAGTGTCTTGAATTTCTCTTATCTCGAACAAATCTTTGTGGTCCTCAAGCCATTTGGATCAGTTGGGTTTTGATTTTCTTCGGTTAAAAACACAAAGCTTTGGTACTCATTCAAACTACTGGTAAACTGCTTTGAGGATCTAAGCCTGCCCAGGCAAAGCGGTGCGAGTCGGCCCGTCCATGCTTATAAACCCTAGTGGTTTCATTGGGCGACAGGGCTTGAGATGTCATTTAATCTCAATGTTGGGTAAAAGTCCCACAAAATTGGAAGCAAGACCTATACAGTGTTGACGGGGACATTAAACCTCAAATCAAACAAACAAATCATTCAAACCACCTAGGTTTCAAGAACTTATGCTTTTTCAACTTTAACAGCAAATAAGAAGCAGCTTAGTCAGACGACATCCGGGCTATAGTCCAGTCAAGGCTACAAATGTCAGACAGAAACCAATCCAGACTAGAATTTAGCTTCTAGAAATAGTGAGGAATAAGAGTGTTTTTCTGTTATTATCACTGCATTGAATCTGACTTGCCAGAAGAGTGTCTGTTTTAGTTGTGATACTGCGGTGTTTACTTTTTCATTTGTCTCTCAATATGAACACCAGCACCATTGTTGTTTCACTCTTATCAGCCTTTGTTTACCAATTCTTAAAATGATAGGAAAATCTGCATTTGAAGCCTGTCCAGGAAAAAGTGTGGTAAGGTATTCTGACAGACTCAAAATGATCTAAATAGCGTTGACTTGGAATTAAAAGTCTGAAAAAACAAAAGCATTCGGCACCAAAAACAAATGCAAGATGGCAAAAATTAGTCTGTATCAGTTTAGTGTAATGAATTATTTTACTTCCAGTGTGAATTAACTGTAAATGTCATCCTTCATCCTTGAAACTGTTCCTGGAAAAAAAAAGAAGAAAAAACAGCTCCGGAATAGCATGGCACCTTCATTTTCAGCTTTTGTATTAGCTGTCCACTTCTAAGTAAACTACAGCTTTTATCACAGAATTCACGTTAACAAGATTTTGGAAATAACACAGTTCGAAGAAGAATCCCCAAAGCGTATAGATACAGTATACAGAAAAATGACCATAAATGATCACCTAATATAATCTACAGTTGGTCTTCGATGGCTCGGACACAAATGGCTCTTTTACTATGGTTGAGTCAAACCCGTTCTTGAGTCCCAATGGAATTCTTGTATGTCACAAATATTGAGGAGGATAACTGAAGAGATTTTCAACTTTTTATCTTGCAAATGTATGCTGTGTGTACTCAGTAGAATCGCCTCATTGAGGCGATTCTAATGAGTACACACAGCATACAATTTTTTTATTTAAAAACACTGAAAAGTTGTCATAAAATTAACCCCGTTGTGCCTCCTGGCAGTGACCCTCAGTGGCTGAAACTACCCCTGTCTCAAACAGATTTTCATGGACCCAACCAAAGGTGTTCGAGCCATTGTTTGTTTGTTTTTGTTTGATTTGAGGTTTAACGTCCCCGTCAATGCTGTAAAGGTCATTTTGGAGACGTTGCTTCCAATTTTGTGGGACTTTTACCCGACATTGAGATGAAATGACATCTCAAGCCCTGTCGCCCAATGAAACCAATAGGGTTTATTAGCATGGACGGTCCGCCTCGCACCCCGGTTCCTGGACAGGCTTAGTTCCTCTAAGCGGTTTACCAGTACTAGTGTGTGGGCCGGATTCAGCTCTGCGTGGAAGCATCATGCAGCCCATCTATTTCTTCAAGCCCCTATGGGCGGGGGCTTGTGTTCGAGCCATTGAAATTTGACTATACTTTTTTGTGTGGATATTGCATGGTTGTTTAACAGGTTTCTGGACCCCCCACAATAGTGTTATGAAAAGATTGGAGAGAACCAAAAATACATAAATGTGATGCTGTTGTGTTTTCTGTTTGGTTTGATGTGCATATTAATCCTTGTCCTGCTGAATAAATTAACTACCATTTCTCTCTGTCAGTCAATCAGATTACTTCATGTTACAGTAGAACTTCGATGGCTCATTTACCATGGATGTGTCAAACCCATTCTTGAGCCCCTAGCGAAATCCTGTACATAAGAAATAGTGGGGGATAATTAAGGATATTTTAGTCTTTTATCTAGCAAATGTATGCAGTGTGTACTCATTAGAGTCACCTCGATGAGGCGATTCTAATGAGTACACACAGCATACATTTTCATTATAGAACACTGAAAAGATGTCTAAAAGTATCTCTTTATGCCTCCTGACAGTAACCTCAGTGGCTCGAACTACCCCTGTCTCAAACAGATTTTCCAGGTCCCAAAGATGTTCGAGCCATTGAAGTTCGACTGTATATATTCTTACAAATTCACAAACTGACAATCTTGATTCAGATCAGGTGGCTTCTGAAGACCTCTGATCTGGATCTACATTATTCACACAAGAAGGGCATATCCTCATTCAGCAGGACATGTGTTAAACATAGTTTTGAATCTGAATTAAAAACACAGGTGTGATTCCTTATAATTCTTGACAATCCCGTTTTAGTTGCATTTTGAGGCTTGCGGTGAAATTCCACTACCCAGACCATAAGAAATTAAGACTAACGTAAAAATCCTAAAATTTCAAACTCCTTGAGGACTCTCTGTAACAAATTTGTTTCCTGATTCAGCAAGGTGTCCAAAAGGTGAAGACAGAAAACCAAACAGAGTAGACCCTGTTGGAGCAGTCTGATCTGGGTCTGCACTGTTTGCTTAGTCTGTCTGTCAAAATACTTAGGATCATTATGGTAGTTCTGCTTTTAAAAGTATGTTTAAATGGATTGTGTTATTCTTTCTTTGTATTTCTACACCCAGCGTTCTGTAGTAAGAGCCCCCCCACCCCCACAAAGGTGGTTTTACTGCACATGAAGAATAATGTACAAGTTTATATTTGAACTAGACCGTCTGATTTTTAAAATCATTAATTTTAACTGTAAACAAGGCTTGACTTAACGTGTGAATCATTTGCTTGGCATGTCAGTACTTAATTTCATTACGAAAACACGCTTATCTAAATATATTGAAAATTTTACCACCAAAAAATGAAAATTTTGTGATGAAAAATTGCGATTTTTTTTCTTATTTCTGCTTGAAACATAGGTTGTGGGTACTCGTTAGAACCGCCTCGCTGAGGCGGTTCTTACGAGTACCCACAACCTATGTCTTAGAGCAGGAATAAGGAAAATAATGTATACCCCTGCAAACCCCAGTTTTACTGTATAAAAGTGGGGTTATAGGGGGTCAAAATTATATAGGCGTGTTTTCGTGATGTTCACTGAAAAGTAGGAGAAACACACTTTGAAAATGTTGTCTGCTATTGTGATTAGCATTTCATGGGTTAATCATGATTATTGTTTTACATTCTTTTTTTTTTTCAGGTTTACCATTTTCCTGCCAAATTAATTTTGCCATACCCATTCTGACTTATCAGCCAATCAAACTACTTTATATAATATACTGAGTCAAAAAAGTTCCTATACATAAATTTCCTTATGTTTTCATAGTTACTACAAATGAAAAACACACAGAATTTGTTTTGTTTTAGTTAGAAGACTCATTTTACCGTGTAAAAGCCCAAACTGTTTTTTGTTTATGTAAACTCACCAGCCTGGTCTATTGTTTTAAAACACCCAAGGTTAACTGTGACAATTTCGTAGAAAAAATCATTACAAAGGCCAATATATAACACCATTAAAATTACACTTAGCACAAGATTTCTAAATTTGATACATGTACGTTTTATTTGATACCCTGTGTGTCTATTTACAAATGGTTTGTAAGTTTAGTTCCATTTGCTAAGAGAAACAGAGGATCACGTCCAGGCCTCCGATTCTTTGAAGTTGTGTGCAAAATGCTGCTTTCAATTGAAACTCCATAGAAAATTGAAATTGGTAGTGCTACATTCTACATGAATTTTCAACATTATATCCATCATGGTTAACAGCAATGATGGCAACAAAGCGCTTTTTAAAGAAATTGCAAAAATTGAAAGACAGGTATAGAAAAAGCAACAATTTGAAAATTGCTATATTTGTAATTGAAAGGGAGATAATCTGAGAATTTAACAAATTAAAGCCTTGATTGTAGTGCAAGATCATGAGATATTGTAAAAGTAAAGTGAGTTTCGATGATGAATGGTCATGATCTTTCATCTCAAACAAAAAATTATCATCTGCGCAATGCCAAATTCCTTGCAAAACGTTTCAAGGCACATATTGCAAGACAACTCTTGAGCAGAATAGTATGGGCAAATGCGAATGTTTGCATTTTGTAGCTCAACGTCCGATTCGCATTTTTACAGCCACGTTTAGCTGAATGGCTGCCGGATAGGTACTGGAATTTACCCGGAAGTTGGTATAGCTCCTTTTTTGACAGGGTATATATTCATTCAAATTCGCAAACTGAATGGCAAACAGTGTCATCACGAAAACACGCCTATATAATTTTGACCCCCTTGAACCCCACTTTTATATAGTAAAACTGGGATTTTCGGGGGTATACCTTCTTTTTCTTATTTCTGCTCTAAAATATAGATTGTGGGTACTCGTTAGAACTGCCTCGATGAGGCAGTTCTAAGGAGTGCCCACAATCTATATTTTGAGCAGAAATAAGAAAAATATCACAATTTTTCATCATAAAATTTTCATTTTTTCGGCGATAAGGGTGGCGATGTATTTGTATAGGCGTGTTTACGTAATGAGAGTCTGGAACTACACTGTTTACTAAGATAGGGGTTGTCTTGTTCAGCAGGATAGGGGTAAACCACCAAAATGATTTCTCTTGCAGATGCACAAACTGCTGTATGTGATACTACATGACAAAACCTTATTTTCCTTATTTATAAAGCAAACATAGATTGTGGGTGCTCGTTAGAACCGCCTCATTGGGGCGGTTCTAACGAGTACCCACAACCTATGTCTAGGAGCACAAATAAGCAAAATAATGTATACCCCTGTAAGCCCCAGTTTGCTCTTTGTAAAGTGGGGTTTAGAGGGGTGTTCATTATTTCACAGATCATGATATGATCCAAGTCCTTGCTGGTTGCACGACTTTTTATGCCCCCCCCCCCCCCCCCCCCAAGAGATTCTCGGGGGCGTATAGTTTTTGCCCTGTCTGTTTGTCTGTCTGTCACAAAAACTTTAACCTTGATCATAACTTCAAAAGTATTTGACCTAGCCCCATGAAACTTCACACACTTATTCACCATCACAAGGGCTACATTCTGACTAAGGACCATAACTCTGTTATCATTTTTGGCTGAATAATCTCCCCTTGAAATTTTGCAAAAACTCAGAAATTGGCTCCCACGGGGGGCATTGGCCACCTATAGTTACAGCTTGTTGTAGGTTTTGTTGTGAGCAGGCTCATAAATGTACCTAATTGCTTAGAAAATATGTCATATCAGATAGTAGCAGAAACTAGAAAAACAAAAAAAAAAAACACAAAAAAAGGTAACTTAACCCTTATCCTGCTGAACCTTTGCAAACAGTGGAGAACCAGATCAAATTGCTTCTGATCAGGATCTACAGTGTTTGTGCTTCAGTTTAGGAATTGAACGAATGCATTGTCGAGTAATTTGATTGTTTGATAGTCAGATATGTGTATGGCAAGATTAATGTATTCAGCAGGACAATTGTTATCTTTGCAATAATTAATAGCTTGCAAATAAGTGCACCGTTTATATTTTTGGAAAGCTTCACAACTGTTATTATCCAGGAAAAGCTTCTGATACCTAACTGTTTACTCTTATTGGTTGCTAATTTAAATTCAAGTAACCAATGATGTATATTAAGAGGTTACGATTCTTATCATGAGAAAGCCTGTTATATGGGTTTGTGACCAGGTAAGACATAAAATGGCCGACTCTAGCTACACAGGCTAGCTTGAGTCTTGAAAACATCAATTATAGAAACAGGGTACTGTATTGTCCTAGCAGTGAATACATAGAGGATCTTACATGAGTGTTCATGTATTCTTGAATTTGTTAAACGAGTTGAGGAAAAGGGATAAAATGCGAGGCTTTGCCGAGCATTTTATCCCTTTTCCTCACCAAGTTTAATAAATTTAATAATACAAGAGCACGAATGCAAGATTCTATTTACCATATGACATTTAAAACGCATTTTATTCACGATTGTTTAACAAAAATGTCAATATTCCGCCATAAGTAAACGCGACGTCGTTAGGGACGTTGTACATGTAACGTTATGGGGCGTATCTAACTAATTTGCATATTTAATCCACTAGTGGATTATCAAATTTTTTACATGACGTTATTGCATTCTCAGAAGCGACGTCATATGATACAAAGATGTTGACCAGGCTGTGCTCGTGTTGATGTGCAGGTTGATCTGCAAAAACAGGTTTTCTCCTGATGCTGCTAATTTGAATGTGATTAGACACCTCTTTCTGGAGCAATTTATTCAGCTACTTATTGCATTTGGACGACACAAAGTCATGAACACGAGCCTTAGCAAACCATGTATACTCAGATCAGACTGCCCCTGAAGGAGCAGTCTGATCTAGGTCTACACTGTTTGACAGTGAGCAAAAGTCTTCACAGATAAATGTATATTCGGTGATAATTCTGGTTCAGAACATCATGGGAGAAAATATCTGATTCAGCCAAGACTGATGAGGAATGAATTTTCAGTGAGAAATTTTACTAACATCTTCAAATTTATTTTGCTGTTAGATTTTTATCCCATTTAGCCGATTTCAATGAGATTTTGGGTCAAAAAAGTGTGCAAAATTCTCAAAATCTCATCCGAAAATTATACTGTATATTTAGTAGTTAATGTTACTGTAAGGCCCATTGCAAAGTGTCAGAATTCTTTGGGTGAATACAGTAGTCCTCTTACTGTTCATGTTTGTAGATTTTTACACAGCATTTTTGTGATTTTTCAGGAAACGTCGTTCACAGGAACAAAGGCGGTGACAAGAAAGAACATGTCCACATCGAGTGTGCCTGGTGCCAAAACAACAGTGACCACTGTGACAGTTAATCGAGCACACTCTGAGTCAGCAGGTGCATCTGCTGTTAATGGAAATGACCTCTCTCCGTGGCATGTCAATCAGCCGCCCACAGACAAGAAGGTGGAAAGAAAGATAACTCTAATGACAGAATTATAGCAGGAGAAGAGAATTCTTGTGATAAATTGTGATTGGAAAGTAAAGTAAATTAATCCTTCAAGCGCTAATCACGACTAGCGGATGGTATTTTTGAAGCATTTTTGACGGGTTTTTTAAAAAATCCATCCTTAAAAATAATCATGTCAGGGCATAAGGCATTTTCTGACAGGTTTACCTTTTTGTAAGCCTATTTTTTAAAAAACAAACAAACAAATAACAACAACAACAAAAAAACCTGTCCATGATGCTGTTTGTCATTTTTCTTGTTTTTTTTTTTTTTTTCTCAGAGAAAATAAGGTGTGACATTACATGTGAATTGTCTGCTGGGCAGACAATTCACATGAAATGGCAAGCCTTTTTTGTTTTCTCTCGGAAAAAAAAATGTCATCTGCTCTAGAAGTTTCCTTATCACTTGAAGGGTTAAGCTGTTAAGGTCTATGGATATATCACAAAGGAAAATTATTTCGACATGAATGTATTTGCTTCCTGTCTCGTTCATTGGTCATGAGTGTATGATGAGATAAGGAAGCCATTGTTATACCCCCGGCATACGAAGTATGCAATGGGGGTATATAGTTTTTGTCTTTTCCGTCTGTCTGTCTGTCCGTAAACAATTATTTTGTGTCAAAGATATCTCAGGAACTGCTTCACATAGAAACTTGAAATTTTGCACACATGATCAGTATGACTACTTGTATTGTGGGAAAGAAAATAAGGGCCAAGGGGTCAGGCCTTTTAGAGTTATTTCCCTTTGTAGTTCTTGCTGTTTAATAGTGTATATTTTTATTTTGTGTCAAAGATTTCTCAATAACTAATGTACATAGAAACTTGAAATTTTGCAAACATGATCAGTATGACTAGTTGTATTGTGGGAAAGAAAATAAGGGCCAAGGGGTCAGGCCTTTTAGAGTTATTTCCCTTTGTAGTTCTTGTTTCAGCTGAAGTGATGGCACTTGCCAATTATTTTGTGTCAAAGATATCTCAGGAACTGCTTCACATAGAAACTTGAAATTTTGCACACATGATCAGTATGACTACTTGTATTGTGGGAAAGAAAATAAGGGCCAAGGGGTCAGGCCTTTTAGAGTTATTTCCTTTTGTAGTTCTTGCTGTTTAATAGTGTATATTTTTATTTTGTGTCAAAGATTTCTCAATAACTACTGTACATAGAAACTTGAAATTTTGCAAACATGATCAGTATGACTAGTTGTATTGTGGGAAAGAAAATAAGGGCCAAGGGGTCAGGCCTTTTAGAGTTATTTCCCTTTGTAGTTCTTGTTTCAGCTGAGGTGATGGCACTGGCCAATTATTTTGTGTCAAAGATATCTCAGGAACTGCTTCACGTAGAAACTTGAAATTTTGCACACATGATCAGTATGACTACTTGTATTGTGGGAAAGAAAATAAGGGCCAAGGGGCCGCCCCTATAGAGTTATTTCCCTTTGTAGTTCTTGCTGTTTAATAGTGTATATTTTTATTTTGTGTCAAAGATTTCTCAATAACTACTGTACATAGAAACTTGAAATTTTGCAAACATGATCAGTATGACTAGTTGTATTGTGGGAAAGAAAATAAGGGCCAAGGAGTCAGGCCTTTTAGAGTTATTTCCCTTTGTAGTTCTTGTTTCAGCTGAGGTGATGGCACTGGCCGGGGGTATACGTGCCCCACTGGGCACTTTTGTCTAGTTTATTAACAAATGAATTGAGTCCAGCCACATTAAGCAGGTTTAGTAAAAGTGTGTGCACATACAGTCTTTGTTGTCCACCTGGGGGCTAGTTGTTCAAAGCATTGTTAGCTTAACAAGTTCAACAGTGGTCTAGTTGTTAACTATTCTAGCAAGTACAATATCTAATATAGTGTTCTTTTTGCTGAAAAAATGAGAGCAGCATTTGCATTTGCAAAAGCTTCTCACATTTTTTTTTCAGCAAAAATAGCATATTTGCCATATTAAATGATCATCAAAAGTTTTAACGATATGTTAACTACAGTCGAACTTCATTGGCTCGAACACCTTTGGGACCTTGAAAATCTGTTTCGAAACAGGGGTAGTTCGAGCCACTGAGGCCTACTGCCAGGAGGTATATGATATACTTTTTGATATTTTTCAATGTCCTATAATGAAAATGTATGTTGTGTGTACTCATTAGAATCGCCTCATCGAGGCGATTCTAATGAGTACACACAGCATAAATTTGCAAGAAAAAGGACGAAAATTTCCTAAATTATCTCCCACTATTTCCTATGTAGAGGATATCCCTAGGGGCTCAAGATCGGGTTCGACTCAGCCATGGTTAACGAGCCATCAGTGTTCGAGCGATCGAAGTTCTACTGTATTGATATTATTAGTTTTGAACAACTGGCCCCAAAGAAACTTGTGGTGGAAACAGCGCACAGTGAAGACCACTCAGAGCACTTATGTGCAGGGTTGTCAGACATTTTAGCTTCATGATTGCTAAAAATTATTCCCTGTGAAAAAAGGCTGAGGAATATTTGTATTCATTTATCCTAACAGCTGTTGGGAATATGTGAAAAAAAAAATAGTTTTTATATTTTTTGGCACAATCTAAGAACATGGAACTTTTATCTTTACAGCGTTTTTGTCTCTTTCATGGACTTAGGTATCATTCCAATATTTTAGACTGAGAAACTAGTGCACACACTGATCACACTGCTTTGGAACGTGTGGTCAGGGTTTGTACTGTTTGTCATCCCAAGTAAATATTTTGACAAATGTGCCACGCCAGGAGATAACCTGTTTTTAGCTCACCTGTCATGTAATGACGAGGTGAGCTTTTGGGATCACTTTTCGTCCGTCGTCCGTCCGCCCGTCCGTAAACAATTTCTTCAAACGCCATCTCCTAAACCACTGATCGGATTTTGACCAAACTGCACAGGAATGATCCTTAGGTGGTCCCCTTTCAAAGTTGTTCAAATGGTTCCGGTTTATTGCACATCTAGGTCACAGGAGCCAAAAATAGATTTTTTTCACCAAAAACTTAAAAAATCTTCTTCTCTGAAACCACAAGGCCCAGGTCTATGATATTTGGTATGAAGCTTCATCTAGTGGACCCCTACCAGAATTGTTCAAATTATAGTGCTGGGGCCAAGAATGCCCCCGCCCCGGGTTCTGAAACCGCAAGGCCAAGGTCTTTGATATTTGGTGTGAAGCTTCATCTAGTGGACCCCTACCAAGATTGTTCAAATTATAGTGCTGGGGCCAAAAATGCCACCGCCCCGGGGCCCTTTGGTTTTACATGGGCTTATATAGGGAAAATTTTTAAAAATCATCTTCTCTGAAACCGCAAGGCCCAGGTGTTTGATATGAAGCTTCATCTAGTGGACCCCTACCAAGATTGTTCAAATTATAGTGCTGGGACCAAAAATGCCCCTGCCCTGGGGCCCTTTGCTTTTACATGGGCTTATATAGGGAAAATCTTTAAAAATCTTCTTCTCTGAAACCGCAAGGCCCAGGTCTTTGATGTTTGGTATGAAGCTTCATCTTGTGGACCTCTACCAAGATTGTTCAAATTATAGTGCTGGTGCCAAAAATGCCCCCCCCCCCCCCCCCCCCCCCCAGGGGCCCTTTTGGTTTTACATAGGCTTACACAGGGAAAATCTTTAAAAATCTTCTTCTCTGAAACCCCAAGGCCCAGGTCTTTGATATATGGTATGAAGCTTCATCTTGTGGACCTCTACCAAGATTGTTCAAGTTATAGCCCTGGGGCCAAAAATGCCCCCGCTCCGGGGCCCTTTGGTTTTACATAGACTTATATAGGGAAAATCTTGAAAAATCTTCTCTGAAACCACAAGGCCTAGGTCTTTGATATTTGGTATAAAGCTTCATCTAGTGGACCTCCACCAAGATTTTCAAGTTATAGCCCTCGGGCCACAAATGCCCCCGCCCTGGGGCCTGGTTTTACATAGACTTATATAGAGATAATCTTTGAAAATTTTCTTCTCTGAAACAGCAAGGCCTAGGTCTTTGATATTTGGTGTGAAGCTTCATCTACTGAACCTCTATCAAGATTGTTTAAATTATAGCCCTGAGGCCAAAAATGCCCCCGCCCCGGGGCCATTTGGTTTTACATAGGCTTAAAGTGAATGACCACCTTTTTAACATAATTACTTCATTTGCAAGAAAAAGTTACTGTAATGATTAATCTCTGACTTTTATTACCAATTGAAATCTGCTAAGCTAATTAAATCATCATTTAATGGTTTCAGTGAAGTCTTCTGGCAGCGGCCATATTTTCCCCAAGGTAATCCAAATCTTTCCCAGGGTTCAACATGTTTGCTAAAATCCTGATCTCATGGAGACTGTAGAAGCTCTATGTCTCTCTATGCAGCTACTAAAGGAGAAGTGATTAGGCTCTCTAATCAGGCTGAATTCTCAAAAATCTTTTGAATAGGGTGTCAGTTCAGCATCTTACATATGGTTTCATTATGTCTTTGGACGAAAATAAAGACTTTGAAGACAGTTATTCTTGAGTTTGGTGCTCAGGGCTTTCAGTATGAGCCCGAATCACAGAAGAGGAGTTAATAAATCAAGCCAGT
The DNA here is from genome assembly GCA_963580285.1 of Lucinisca nassula. Taxonomy (NCBI): domain Eukaryota; kingdom Metazoa; phylum Mollusca; class Bivalvia; order Lucinida; family Lucinidae; genus Lucinisca; species Lucinisca nassula. The sequence goes on from OY757025.1 coordinate 82,521,942, forward strand.
CTTTCTTTGAATGTAACTGATGAACATGAAAGAAGTTATGATCTGTCATGGTGCCGGTGTGGACGTTGCAATGAAGAATCTGGAAAACAACATTTTTTTTGGTAGATATAATGGGGATTTACAAGGACATGTATATATTGTCTTATAATTTTTCCAAAACATAAATTATGGGTGCTCAAAGGAATCGCCTCATTGAGACATTTTTAACGAGTACCCACAATCTATGCTTTAAACTGAATTAAGAAAAATATTACAAAATACATGTACCATGCGAAATGCAATGAAATATTACCTAAACTTGTCAAGGCGTGTTAATGTAATGATTGGTTAAATGATAATGATATGCATTAATTAACCCTTTTTGTACCAAATGGAATCTTCCTCTTTATATATAGCAGGCGTTCATTTCAAAATTTAGGGGTGTCAGGTTGTGTTTTCATCAAAATTTATTTGGAGAATGACTGGACTTTTAGCAGACAGTGGAGGCCCTGATCAGACGCCGCGTTCTGTGGCATCTGATCTGGGCATGCAATGTTTGCCAGGGTACCCGTTTTGGGGTTTCTGGTACTAAATGGGTTATTGAAGAAAAGAAAAGAAATAGGTAATGTACACTTGAAAACAGCTATCTTCAAAATGTTTAGCACAAAAAATGTTATGTGTGGCATAAACAAATGTCTTGATGTTGAGATTCTCTGTTCCAAGATTATGAATCCATTTTTCACATAACTCTCTATATTTTCATAGGGTCAGGGCTAGCAAAACAGCTAATTCCTTGTCCTCTTATCACTGTGCAGTATTTGGCCTTACAAGAAGGCATTTTTATTTTAATGTTTGCTTTCTTCTCTAAAATCCTCAGCTACTAAAATACCAAGATTTGTTAGCTACAGTTGCTGTGATGTCACCCCAGGAGATATAATCTGTAAACATGTCTGACACCCTATGAGCAACTTTAATGAGCCATTACAGTTAATTAGAGAAACAGTTTAGGAGAAGAATGTGATTTTATTATTCCTCAATGGTGTTATTATAAAATGGATCTGAGAAAAAAAAAATGGTGGTCATTCACTTTAAGTAGGGAATATCTTAAAAAAACAATTTCTTCTATGAAACCACAAGGCCCAGGTCTTTGATATTTGGTGTGTATCTTCATCTAGTGGACCTTTGCAAAGATTGTTCAAATTATAGCCTTTGTTGATATTTGGTATGAAGCTTCACCTTTTTAGACCTCCCTCAACATTATGCACATTATAGCCCTGGGGTCAATAATGGCCCTCCCCGGGGCCCACTTGTTACTCTATGGATCAGGTGAGCGATCCAGGGCCATCATGGCCCTCTTGTTGTCATTTGGGAACAACAAAAGTGCAGATTTCATACACCGTAACCGCTTTATAACACTGTAATGATGTCATTTCATCTGTGTCAGGTAAATGTCCCACAAAATTGTAAGCAACATCTCCAAAATGACATTAATAGTGGTGACTGGGACATAAAACTCAATTCAAACAAACAAAACACTTTTATTGGGGTCCAAAGGAGAAACCATGTTTGTTAAACAGCTGTGTTATAACCAAACAAAAATGTATAGATTATATTAAAACAGTGTTATAAAAAGGTCATGGTGTATATAGTTTGGTCAGCACCTTAGTGTTGGCTACTGGGGTAGAACAATTCTCTTTAGTTTCTGCATCTCTATACAGTCAAACTTCAACAGCGCAAATGCATTTGGGGACCATGATAATTTGGAGATATGGGGGGTTTGGAAGTACTGAGGGTTAATCATAGTGCCAGGCCATGAGGCATAATGGAGATGACTTACGGATATGATCTTCTATAAAATGAAGGCATGTTGTGTGTACTCATTAGAATCCTCTCATTGAGGCAATTCAAATGAGCACACACAGCATACCATTTCAGTAGTAAATCAGAAAAAACATCAGGAAAACACGCCTATATAATTTTGACCCCCTTGAACCCCACTTTTATATAGTAAAACTGGGGTTTCAGGGGGTATATGTTATTTTTCTTATTTCTGCTCTAAAATATAGATTGTTTGTACTTGTTAGAACCGCCTCATTGAGGCGGTTTTAACGAGTACCCACAATCTATATTTTGAGCAGAAATAAGAAAAATATCACAATTTTTCATCTTAAAATTTTCATTTTTTCAGGGATAAAGGTGGCAATGTATTTGTATAGGCGTGTTTGCGTAATGAAACCATATATGAACCGAAATATATGGGTGTCTGGAGCTATGACTCAAGCTGTGACTAAAGAGGGACTCAAGAAAAATTTAAATTGCCTTGATAAATAAACCCTTCCTGTTCAAGTTATTAAAATTTCATTGTAATTTAACTCTCAATATGCTGTAAAACTGAGCAGACCAGTGTCACCTTGTAGCAAATTTTGTAAACATATTTTTTTGTGACCGGATTCATATTTTGAGAAACAACAAAAAAAGAAAACAGTGATTTTCCATGGCTGGAACACCCCTGGCTTGTTAACCCTGGCTAATTTGAACTTGTTCTCGAGTCCGGATGAAATCCTTGTCATAGCTTCAGATATTCATATATTTTTGGAATAGTTTAGCAAGGTTTTTTCTTATGTTATCTAGAAAAGGCATGTTGTGTGTGCTCATTAGAATTGCCTCAGTGAGGTGATTTTAATGAGTACACAACACATGCCTACCTATATTTCACAAAAGAAATATGGGCCCCGTCAAGCGATTTTGGTACTTATCGCCTATGCGAGCAGCGAAGGTTCAGGCGAGCCTGCGCATCCGCGCAGTCTCGCCAGAACCTTCGCTGCTCGCTCATACATGCAGTGAATCAAGAGGAACCTTCAGACAAAAAGCCATATCCCTGGCCCCTCTGAATGGCTGGGCATGCGCAGTTAAAACTTGTCATGACGGAATGCTCGAAGACCCAAATTCGCTTGGCGGGGCTCATATAATCCCAATCATGCTTCCTGATCTGGCACCCTAATTAACCCTCAGTGGCTGGGACTACTCCAATCTCAAACAAATTTTCATAGTACCAGCAATTGGTGTTCAAGCAATTGAAGTTCAACTGTTTGGGATATTTGCAGACTGAAAATATTTACTAACCAAATCATTCAGCACTATACTGTAAGTCCTAACCACTTGGCAGTTCAGTTAGGATGATAATCGAGAAAAAAAAATCTATTAATGATCTAGTGTAAGGTTGTATGTAGATTGCATAATTTTTAATTCCAGTTGGTTGTAATGAGGTAAGCCACAGCAAAACAAACAAATGATGCGCAAATGGAAGAGATTTAGAACAGCCTATACAAATATATGTAGATTAAAGGACTATTGCAACGGGCCTCCGTGGCCTAGTGGATAAGAGCGCTGACTCTTAGTCATTAGGTCTCTCACCGCCGTAGGTTCGAGCCTCGCTCGGGCCACGTGTGAGACGCCAAGTTCTGCAACGGAAGGTCAGGTGGTTTTTCTCCGGGTACTCCGGTTTTCGCCCACCTCTGATTAACGATCGGCTCGATATGAGTGAAATAATCTTGAAAGGGCCGTAAAACTCAAACCAAAAAAAAAAAAAAAAAAAAAAATAAAGGACTATTGCACAAATATTCTTACAAGCTGATTTCCTTCAGTGTCACAGTTAGAAACCATATTCACCAATATTAGTGCAATAATCCTTTTATTATATTACCAGTTGGTTTTGACTAAACAACTACACATTTTTGTCAGAACATGTATGTGTGAGTACTGGTAATCCGCTTAGAATGTCTAAGCCTGCCCAGAAAAAGTGCTGCGGGTCAGCCCGTCCATGCTTATAAACCCTATTGGTTTCATTGGGCAGCAGGGATTGAGATGTCATTTCATCTCAATGTCGGGTAAAAATCCCACAAAATTGGAAGCAACGTCTCCAAAATGACCTAAATAGTGTTAACGGGGATGTTAAACCTCAAATCAAACAAACAAAGAACATGTATGTGTAAAAATTTCCATGTCTATTCATTTAGACAGCCATTAACATTGATGTCAAAAGGAGTTCCATAATGTATTTCAAGAATGGATATGTGTTTTCATAGAAACAGATAATGTGGGTATTTGGCGACAATTCAAGAATAATTTTTGTCAGTTCTGCATAAAAACCTTTGTTGTGGGTATTCATAAGATCCACCTCGCTGAGGCGGATCTAATGAATACCCACAACATAGACTTATATGGTGAAATAAGTAAAATTATCCTTCAATTATCACAAAATACCCACTTTAACTATTGCTATGGTATTTCAGTCCGAGTCTGTTGTCACCATTTGGTTGTTTTCCTGTGGATCAGATAGAAAAAGTGTGTCACATACCATAATGGCTCAGAATAATGGAACAGAATAATCAGTCACTTCAGATATCACAAAATTTACAGCTGATTTACTATCCTGTCACGAAAACACGCCTATATAATTTTGACCCCCTTGAACCCCACTTTTATATAGGAAAACTGGGGTTTGCAGGGGTAAACCTTATTTTTCTTATTTCTGCTTTAAAATATAGATTGTGGGTACTCTATAGAACCGCCTTGATGAGGCGGTTCTAAAGAGTACCCACAATCTATATTTTGAGCAGAAAAAGAAAAATATCACAATTTTTCATCTTAAAATTTTCATTTTTTTTCGTGGTAAAATTTACAATGTTTTTGTATAGGCATGTTTTCGTAATGCACTGATGCAAAGTGCAGACACTGATCAGTCTGTTTCTTCTGGTTGGGTGCACCCAGAAACAACTGTCCCATTATTTTGGGCTGTTATGGTCATTTTATCCCATTATATTGGGCTGTTATTGTAGTAAGAAGTTGCAATACACAAATAAAACATATCATAGCAGTGTTATATATGTCATATCATTACCATATGCATGTATCATTACCATATGCATGTATTTCATTGTCTAGTTTTTATTGTAAACATTTCACAGTCATGCAGGGCGTCTTTGAAATGTGGTAAGAAGGGGAAATATTTTGTTAATGTGTGGGTTAGAATCTGAATTTTTAGAGATCCATTTGAAGAAATTTTAATGTTTATTTTCTTTTTTTTTGTGTGGTTTTTTGGGCCATGAAATGTAAATGCTTTATTTGATTTGAGTCTCTGCCGAGAGATTTAAACTGATCACAGAAAACCTTTGAGAAATAAAAGCACAATAAAATTTGGCAAATTGCTGAAATTGATGTCTTCAGAAAGGATAAGAATATATATATTTAAGGTTGTAGCTTTCTGGAGCTTTCATAATTAGTAGATATTTTGTTTATATTTTAGGATTTATTCGGGTAAATTAGGTATTCCTGGCATGCATAATTTTTTTTTTTTTCAAGCAGTACATAGCAAACATTATTTAATTAATATTTGCAATGATAGTTTTTCCTTGTCAAATACCAAATTTTGCATTGACCCAGTTACCGGTCCTTGGTCAGCTGCATTAGCCCTTGGCCGAAGATCTCGGACCTATACCTTGGCCAATACGAAATGACTTGATTAATAACATTATAGTACGGCTGATTATAGTTTTAATGACAAATTTCATGGTAACTTTAGTTGAGCACAAAAATATTTGCTTTTATAACCTCGGCTGTTTTTTTAACTTCTGTTGGTCAATAATGTGACAGTGGCATTATGTCTGATAGAGCAAACAGTTACTGAAGATGCATAATGTTTTTAATAGTAAAATATGTGAAATTGTTATGTTCATGTTCTTTTAATAGACAATTTAGTTACATTCCGGTTTGTCATTTAGAATTTAGAGTTTACATTCCTATATTTTTTAGAGAAGAAAAATGGTTGTGAGGTTAACATACCAATGTTTTCTCTGTAATTTAAATGGTTATTTTTATTTTTAGTGACTAATGAACACGTTTTTAAATACATACAATTTTACAGGAAATACCATAAAACATTCTTTAATCTGAAACAAGTAAAAGTATATCTTCAGATATGTGTGCACTGCAAAGACTCAGATTAGCATAAAAATACAGTAAAATTCCTTTGGGACTGTTCAAATGGTCTTAAAGACCTCTTTTGAACAGTCCCAAAATGACCAAAGGACACTGTATGCATAAAACACTAAGGAGAATTTATCTTCATTTTAGGTGGTCTCAATAGCGGAATTTCACTATACTTTTGTTTGCAGTTGCAGACCCATGAGTTTTTCTTAGGGTGGGTAGATTTTTTTTTAAGAATGTAAAAATCGCCCAAATACTATAAAACTGCACCTCGTTACAGTAATTTAAAATTACCCACAGTACCGAGATAACAATATCCTACAATTTGAAGAACTCTCATTTTACCCACAAAGGTGTGCCCAAGGAAAGGAAAGGCAAACAGTGCAGATCAGACTGCTTCTTGGGAAAACTGATCTGGATCTGCACTTTCTGCTCAGATAGTGAAATAATCTTGAAAGGGCCATAAAACCAAAACAAAACAAAAAAAAAAAACTTTCTGCTCAGGCCTGTTTGTCCTACCATTTCGGGTGATCATAGTAAATTTTCCTTTTTGAAGGATGTAAAATCTGTCCCAATTGGCCAAAAAATATTTTGGGTAGCGAGAATTTTGGTGGGTAGGTAGGCAATTGCGAACAAAGTTTTATTTTTGGTCTCAGATCAGTCTTGTCTGTGTCTTTGCTCTGAGCCATATGAACCACAGCTTTACCATGCAGATAGGGAAGGTGGTATTCCAACCCAAGTATGTACATAAGCTGATTTGAGGTCTTGATGAGTGTACATCTATAAACAATTTTACACTAGTTGAAGGTTATTGTGAACTACAAAAAAAAAAAAAAAAAAAAATGCAGGTTCTTTACAAACTTACAGAAAGTTGGCAAGTCTTCACAGAATCAATTTGTTACTTTTATTTGAGCCTGTACACGACAAAAACATACACTAAAATGTATGGGGCCAGTGATGCATAAAGCTAGTCTGGCTGTTATTCTTTCGGCAGCCAATAGAGGCTGTTATTCTTTGGGTAGCCAATAGACATTGGATGCAATCAGCTGTTGATCCAGAGTTTGCAGAAATTTTTCATGTCTTTTATCTTCCAAATGTATGCTGGAATTAAAGTTGTAGCACATTATGTTAGTAAAGAAGATAACAGGTATTATATTAGGGTTTCAAATTATATGAAGTTTCTAGCTTTCACATGGATTGTGCCTGCACTTGTTTTAATGTTTTTAATTTGTGAAAGACATTCTTTGTTTTACATTCAATTTTAAAGTTATATAATTGCCTAGGAAACTGTCTTTGTTTTTGTATGTGTATATTTTATTTATATGAAAAGAATGCGCACTAGTGCCATCCATAAATTTCGTAAAGTGTGAAAATTTATTCATATATATTAGTTAAGATTTAAGTATCATAAACTTTAATACTACAGTACTGGTACATATCCAATATATAGTTCATGTTAGCATGAGCTATACTGATCAAAACTTTTGTAGACTTAACATTTTCAGATATTTCTGAAATCACTTGGCCAAGTATATTAAAATTCATATACCAGTACATCTAGACAAGTGTGGAATGAAAGTTTGCTCATAGAATAAGACTATTAAATCAGGACTGTATGACTGGGTGGCTCAGATGCCTGTCTGAAAAGTGATCAGGAGGCCATGGGTTTGAACCCTGTTTGGTATGGTAACAATCTTTAGTGGCGGCTAATCAGATTGTTTTCTATTGTCATCCACTCCCTTTTGCTGTTTCAAGAAGGACATTTCAGGGGGAACAACCTACGTCAGAGCAGTGACGTCATAACCATTCTTAGGTTTGCCGGCGTTTACTACACAAAAGGCATTTGTCACAACAAATAGGCGCAGTCGGTGCATTAGGTCATAAAATAATCAAACATACTGAAATCTGTCCCAGAAATGTGGCCTTTTGTTTAAATAATTCGACACAAGCTGATTTGGCAATGATGTCGGAACTATCATTGTTTACAGCGCCGAATCAAATCTTGTGGCGAAGCTATCAAAGCATTTTCAATGTTTCTAGGTGGAATTAGCTTACTGGTGGGATGCAAATATTGTTCGTTACCAGCTGAAGTATGTTTTCTGATGACTCGTAATGTACAAATCTAGTCTGAAGCATTTTATTTACCTTATTTACACCAATATGGCCACTTCTGAAATGGGTACGACATCTCTGCTATGACGTAGGTTGTTACCCCTGATTTGTCAGTTACTGGCAAAAGAATTTGCACTGCACTGGTCAACCCCTCAGAAAAAGTGTGGTTAGGTACACTAGCAAGCTCAACAGAACCTTCGTATTGTCTAGGCAGTCCAAATCAAACATGGATTTGATATTAAACCAAAAGCTGCAGTTATATTCTTTGGAGTTGTCAGTTACTGACTGTACTGGTCGACTATAGTATAGTTGGCATGCATATAATAGTGTTTACCGGCAATTAAGGGGAATCACCTTCAGGGGAGGCAACTCCTGCAAAAGTATTTTTGTCTCCCATGTCAATAGGGGTCAACTCTTAAAGGAAAGAATTTCTTGCCTTTAAGAGAAGCCCCCTTTTTTAGTGGGACAGGGCTTTTAGAAGTCCCAAAAGTAGTCTCCCTTTGACAAATGATCGAAAAATCTGCCAGGTGTTCCCATTCCCCTTAAGTGTCAAAACAAACAAATAGGATACATACCAAATAATTGTTCATTTATTCATTAAAAAAGGTTTTTAAGCTTGCCTCAATCGGTCAGGCATCTTGGTTATATTGAAGGATAATGTATGGTGCAAGATATGCCAAATAAATTCCATTTTAATAGTTAAAAGTGTGCAGTTTGTCAAAGGTTGGGATCCTTCTAAACACCAGCCATACACAAAATAATTTAACTTCATTCAAATAGTGAATGGCCTGATCAGATGCCCATTTTTGTATAAAATGGGTAATTTAATAGTTTTTTTTTTAACCTTTAACCTGCTGAATATTCAATTACGCCACACTCATTTCTGACTTTGAACCAATCAGATTACTTGATGCAGCTTATTTCTACATATTCATAAACTGAATGTCAAACTGTGTAGATCCTGATCAGATGGCTTCTTCAGAAGCCATCTGATCTGGATCTACACTGTTTGCAAAGATAGGGCTTGTCGCCTACAGCAGGGTAAAGGTTAAATACACTTTTAATAACATGGGTTCATTGATCTTTTTACCCACAAAATAATAGTTTAATAATATCATCTGACCTGTTTTGGGGTTTTATGACCCATTTAAGAATTTTGCTCATTTGAGCAATGTCAGATCATGAGCTCTTTTCTGTGGTGATTTTCTCCATTCAACCGATGCCAGTTTTCAGAATGCGTGCTGTACTGATTTACCACTTTGTATTAGCCTGCCCATAAAAAATGTGATTAGGAAAACTGACTCAATATGACTTAAAAAGTGTTGACTGGGCCGTTAAACCAAAACAAAATTGAGCCAGCCAGTAACACCAAAGTATCTGGAACCATCTTACCATCAACTTTGCTCTCACTTGGATCTCTCTGAGCCTTAATCCTTATCTTGCTGAACACAGCGACCCTTTCCTTTGCAAACTGTAGATCCAGATGAGATGGCTCCTAAAGAAGCCACCTGATCAGGACCTACATGGTTTGTCATTCTGTGAATTAAACAAATGCATTGTAAGGCTGACACGATTAATCGATCAATAAATTCCACAAAAATGATTATCATTTCTGATTTGCTTTTAATTGATTACTTGATAGGTACAATTTACTACCCAAAGTTATGCCTAAAATAGCTGTATGAGTGGCAAACAGTGCAGACCCTGATGAGAAGCCGCATTATGTGGTGTCTCATCTGGGTCTACACTGTTTGCTCAGGTCTGTCTGTTCAAATAAACATATGGTAAAATGCAACATATGGTAAGAGCCATGCTCAGACAGAAAGCCAGACAGGTAAAATTATGACAAAAACCAGCGATTACTAATCGATTATCGATCGCAATGACAGGACTGATAATCGATTATTTTTCCACTCCGATTAGCCAGCCCTAATTGTCAGTCAAGTCTTGATTGGTTGATAGTCAGCAATGGCTGTGGCAAAACTAATTTATTCAGTAGGACAATAGTTAAATCTAAGAGAACTTATGGTTTAGACAATCCCCTTGCTACTAGGCCATGGTAGATCTTGCCATTTATTGGAATAAGCAATAAATTGGAAATGCATGGGGCAGAAATTCCCATTCTTGGAACAGTTTCTGCAACCAGCCTTGTGTTTAAGGCCTGATTGTTTGCTTGTCACTTTAATGTTTGGAAGAGTAAAGTATTCATAGATAGCAAACCTCCATTTTTTTTTGGATTTTGCTTTCTGGCCTTATAACTCAGTCATTTATAAGTTTTTATGTAAAATTTTTATTTGGCAATGTAAAGCAATGTTATTGAAACAGATACATTTTTGTGCCTTTTTGTCAACATATCATATTTACTCGCATTGTTTATATACAATCTTATTTTATAAGTGATAGCATTGTAAGAACTTTTGGACAGGTTTTTTAAAATCCGTCCTTTAAAATAGCAAGTCCGGGCCAGCATTGGATGGGTGTCATCTTCAATTTATTCTTGCAGGTAACCTTTTGGAAAGAAAAAAAAAACACCATTCATAATGCTGTTACATGTTTTTATTATAGCCCCGCTTGAAAAGTGGGGCTATATTGGATTTGCCCTGTCATTCCGTAATTCTGTAATTCCGTAATTCCGTAATTCTGTAATTCCGTTATTCCGTTATTTTTTCGTCACAGTTTTCCCCGAAACTAAGAGAGCTAGAAAACTAAAACTTTGTATACACGTGGACAATGGGTGCCTCCACGGACCTTACCGAAATTATGACCAAGGGCCCATAACTCTTGGAGTTATCTCCCCTGATAGGTTTTTTTAAATGAAAATGTTTGGTCACAGTTTTCTCAGGAACGAAAGAAGCTAGAAAGCTCAAACTTTGCATAAATGTGGACAATGGGTGGATATAGGGAGCTTACCAAAATAATGGCCAAGGGCCCATAACTGTTGGAGTTATCTCTCCTGATAGGTTTTTTAAATAAATGAAAATATAGGGTTTTTTTTAAATGAAAATGTTTGGTCACAGTTTTCTCAGGAACTAAAGAAGCTAGAAACCTCAAACTTTGCATAAATGTGGACAATGGGTGGATATAGGGAGCTAACCAAAATAATGGCCGAGGGCCCATTACTTTTGGAGTTATCTCCCCTGATAGTATAGTTTTTTTTAATAAATGAAAAGGTTTGGTGACAGTTTTCTCAGGAACTAAGAAAGCTAGAATACTGAAACTTTGTATGAACATGAAAAGTGGGTGGATGTATGGCCCTTACCAAAATAATGGCCAAAGGCCCATAACTCTTGGAGTTATCTCCCCTGATAGGATATTTTCTGCAAGTAAAAAAATCATTTCACTTTTCTAACCATCAAACCATGAAAAATATTTTCGATACAGTTTTCTCAGGTACTAAGAAAGCTAGAAAGCTGAAACTTTGTATAAACATGAACATTAGGTGGATGTAAGTAAATAATGGCCAACAACATTACTCTTGGGGTTATCTCCCCAGCAAAGAAAAAAAAAAATATTAAAGTTTTCTCTGGAACTAAGAAAGCTCCCCTGATAGGTTAAAAGCTTTTAGAGTCAATGTGTCTTACTCCTCTGATAGCGCTATAGCGGGGCTATAGTCAGATCCTCTGACAGCTCTAGTTATCTTTTCAAAATGTATGAAAATATTGAAGAAACAAAAATACAATCATAATTTCTGTTTCTCTAGGTTTAACTACTGACATGGTTTTTAAATGTAAAATCTCGTTCCGACAGATTTTTCCAAACTCGAGTTCAGAGTGGTTTTGAGTACAGTATTCCATATACTGTTCTTATTTTCCTGCGTATCATATTATTCAGTAATGAATTATAATAGTTACTCCAAAAGTAAACATATTTCAGTATGGACTGTACACCACAACCTTTTGATAACACTTCCTTTAGGGTCCAAGGCAGAAACTGTGTACGAGTTAACAACTGTGTTATATCCTTACAAAAATAGATAGACTATAGAGGAAATATTTTAATGACCATTCATGGTCATTTTTCTGTATAATCTTTATATTTTTAACTGTTATATTCAAAATCATGTTACAATAAACAGTGTTAAAGAGAAGTTGTGGCTTAGTATGTGGGTTGTGACAAAAAATTGTCTTCAGACAGGGACTCATCACTCAGCCTTGGTCTGTCTGTATGAAGCATAAAATCAGTAGGCATTGGTATAGGATACAGAGAAAGCTGTGATTAGACTGCAGATGAACAGACTGATCAGTCTGTTGGATGCACGTCTGAAGAGCCATTTCTGCTTGACTCTGCCCATGTTGTTAATGCGCTGTAAGGCCCATGAAAGTTAGTATATTCATACATTAGCAAAGGCTAAGATGTCGCTGGCAGAGCTTTAGATTAATGGCAATTAATGAGGATAAATAATAAAATCATATTTTTGGGTACTTGGTCGAATTGTCTTTATAAAAGGATTTCTAAAGCCTATACATTCACTGTTTGTTATAATACAATTTTGGATATAACGGTTTCAAGATCGATCCAAAAAATGTTGATTTTTTTCTATATAATTTATACATTTTTTGGTTGGATATAACACAGTTGTTTAACTAACACGCTTTCTGCTTTGGATCCCAACAATAGTCTTATAGAGATTGTGGTGTATTATTTATGGAAAAAAATATTAGAATTTATCTCATTACCCATTTTCTGTAGCTCTGAATTGCATATCTGAAACCTAGTGAGGGCTTTCACTGCTCACAAAATCCACTCAATAGACGGTCAGGAAAAATCCTCAGACAAAGAACTGGAGTTTGAGTACTCACTGAGTGTATAGAGTATATGCATGTCTATTTGAATGTGACTGGTCCTGATGTAAAACTTCAGCAAAGTTTGCTGAGCATGAAATTTGAATTCCATATGAATATCAAGATTTTTTTCTTGATCACAGGAGCAGGAAATTATACATATGGTCGTCAGTGGCTTGAAAATTTGAGGCAAGGGTAGTTAGAACCTGTGAAAGATATTCATAGCACCAGGTTAGGGGGCATAATAGGGATACCTTTTTGGTTTTCTTTAAAATTAGGGTGTGTGCTGTGTGTATGCAATAAAATTGCCACCATGAGGGGATTCTAATAAGTACACATAACATACATTTATTAGATAAAATATGAAAATTCTTCCTAAATTACCCCAACTACATGTCTGTTAATATCTGCAGTTCTGGGAATTTTTCTGCATCTCATAAGTTTGAAACAGCTGTGGTACTGGTCAACGAGCCATCGTGTCCGAGCCTTCAAAGTGTCTTTGCAGTCTTTTTTCTCATAAAGTCAAAATCCATGCTTAGTTGAGGCAAGCTGGAGTTTTACAACAAGGCCTGGTCACAGATATGCTTTGGGCTCTTTTATGTGGTGCTGCTCAGATATTTCCACTCTATTCTGAACTGATTAATATGAATACTTCTGTGTAAAATACAACTGCGTATATATTATTGTCACATTTGTGCATGCTTACATGTAATATAGCTGTACATGTACCTTATATTTTGGTAATATTTTTGAAATCTGTATTTAATTGTCCAGATACTACATGTAGTGTATAAGCGCCTGTTCTAACTTGGCTGAATACAAATATTATGTTGACATAAACTTCAAGACTGAACTAGTCATTAAAACATGTAAAAACCATAGACAGTTTCTTTGTTTTTTCTTTATACTCATATTCAGAACAGATCTATCCCTTAATTAATAGTGCAGCCTTTTGATAACACTTAATTGTGACCATACAAATAAATTGTGTTACACTGGCTTCTAACGTCTGATGCTTATTAGCTTTGACGGCTCGATATACCAGGAAGTGAAATAAACATGAAAGCATTAAAAGATCAAAATCTGGAAAAAAATATGTTATAACCCGACTGTGTTCTAACCACAGAAGAATATACAGTAAAATCATAGTTCTCCATGGCCTCATGATCCCGGTCTTCTCCAGACTTTTGGATGAGTCTTTAAACCGAGGTCCCGTCTCCATATGACCTTAGCTGTTGCTGAGACGTAAAAAACACTCACTCCATGGCCTCATGGGTAAGAGCGCCGTCTCTTAATGATTATGTCTCTCACCATTGTGGATACGAGCCTTGCTGAGTCATATGAGATAACAAGTTCTGCAATGGATGGTCATTTGGTTTTCTCCAGTATTTCCAATTTTTGTCCAACTTTGATTAGCAATTGGCTTGAAATAAGTGAATCTTGAAAGGGCCATAAAACGAAAAAAAAAAAAAATACATAGTAAAATCAACATTCAGACAGTATGACTAAGTTTAATCGTTTTTTTTTTTTTTTTTCATGAGTTGCTGAGTGATGTGGAGTGATCATTTATCTGCACCTCACACCCATGTAAGATTTTTTTCTTGCATCCCTTTTATTTATGAGCGTGGACTTTTTATGAAGCAGTTCCCCCACCATATTTCGATGACAATAATGTGGCATTCAGTGACGTCATTGTCTTTGTCAAACTTAAGGTTAGCATTGTTTGTTTGTTTGATTTAAAGTTTAACGACCCCATCAACACAGGATAGGTCATTTTGGAGACATTGCTTCCAATTTTGTGGGACCTTTACCTGACATTGAGATGAAATGACATCTCAAAGGCCAGTCGCCCAATGAAACCCAAAAGGGTTTCTAAGCATGGACGGTCTGACTCCCACTGCTTTGCCTGGGCAGTCTTAGACTGTCTAAGAGGTTTACCAGTACTTGTGTGCCGTCGGTTTCAGCTCTGTGTGGAAGCATCATGCAGCCCATCTTTTTCTTCAAGCCCCGATGGGCGGGGGGGCGATTAATGTCGGCATACAAAATAGAAGTGATGGCAACCATATAATGTCAAACGCGCAAAAATTCTTGATTTTCATCCTCACGGGGGTAATACCATTTTCTATACCTGTGTTGTCGACCGAGCCGGTACTGTGTAAAGCTGCTGTCGACCGAGAAATACGGTTTTCGACCGAGCAGTACGGATGTCGACAGAGGAGGGTAGTCGATAAATTCGCTGTAAATGTGTTATTTTTGTGTAATACTGTCCATTTTTGGGTCGTCAAATCGTTCGTGAAATAGTTTGCTGTTGTTTCAAGTGTTTTGGAAGTCTGACTAATAGCCTGTTTTGACGCTGAGCGGAATTAAACGGGAAATTATATAAAATAAGTACTTCCGGGGAAATGCGTGGTTCTTATTCAGTGTCATGGAATATCGAGGACGAAATGATGCAGATACATCATTAACATACGCGATAACATTTTATCTGTGTGTCAACATGTCTTTATATGCATCTGTGGAACTGTTTATAGTTTCATCGATACGGCTGTCGATGAAGTGGAAGTTTGCGGGGTACAGTTGTCGACGTTACTGGGTACGGATGTCGATGATTCAACGAGAGTATAAGGGACAGATTTACTGGAAATTAACCCCAGTTAAACAATCAAATAACTGTTGCATTCTTCGTCAGGCTTTGTTTGTTTGTTTGAAATGGCTGATTGATAATAAACTACCGTTGCTTTGTTTTGTTTGTTTGATTTGAGGTTTAACCTCCTAGTCAACACTGTAAAGGTCATTTTTGAGACGTATCTTCCAATTTTGTGGGCGAAAACCTGAGTACCCAAAGAAAAACCACCTGACCTTCCGTTGCAGAATTTGGCATCTCACATGTGACCCGAGCGAGGCTCGAACCACAGCGGTGAGAGACCTAATGATCAAGAGTCAGCGCTCTTAACCACTAGGCCACGGAGGCCCGTCACCAATGCGATTGGTCATTAGGTTTTTAGCTCACCCTAGCCGCAAGCTCAGCAAGTGAGTATACTCATGCCCCGGCATCCGACGTCGTCCGTTCACATTCTGCAAACATCTCATCCATCACGAAAACACGCCTATGTAATATTGACCCCCGTAAACCCCACTTTTATATAGTAAAACTGGGGTTTACAGGCGTATATATTATTTTTCTAATTGCAGCAAAAAACAGATTGTGGGTATTCGTTAGAACCGCCTCGTCGAGGCAATTCTAACGAGTGCCCTCAATCTATGTTTAGAGAAATAAGCAAATATCAGTATTTTCATGCGAAAAGTTTCATATTGAGAGGCGTGTTTATAGGGCGCCGTTTTACTATTTATTCCGTATTTATGGATATCCATAACTCGAGTTATGGATATCAATAATTCGAATTATGGATATCCATAAATATTTATGGATATCCATAATTCGATGTGAACTAATGATATACATAAATCGAATAATGGATATCCATTATTCGATTTATTGATATCCATAAATCGAATTATGGATATCCATTATTCGGCTGATTTATGGATATCCATAAATCAAATTATGGATATCCATTATTCGGCTGATTTATGGATATCCATAAATCGAATTAATGGATATCCATAATTCCCCTCTGCAAATAAACCTAATAATTAATGACTGCTCCCTTTGCAAAAAAAAAACAAGAAAAAAAAACTGGACTATTCGCTTCAGATTTCCGATTTAGATGTGTAATAAAAGCCGGGATGGAGGTGGAGGTAATGTCGGGTAGGCTTAGTGGTGGCCTATGGTGTGGGCGAGATATGTTTTGTTTGATTTGAGGTTTAACATCCCCTTCAATGTTATTTAGGGCATTTTGGAGACGTTGCTTCCAGTTATGTTGATCATTAAGCCTTCATTGAGATTAAATGACATCTCAACCCCGCCGGCTTCGGTAGCTCAGTCGGATGCGCGTCTGACTGGTGATCAGGAGGAAGCGGGTTCGATACCTGCCGGGGTCGGCAACATTCCTTCGTGGAGATTGATCATTAAACATTTTCTACAGTCATTCTCCCCCTTCCGCTGATTCAAGAAGGGCAGTTGTCAGTTTCTGGCGAAAGAATGTGCAAGGTACTGGTTAACTGCTTACGTATAAGCCTGCCCAGGAAAAGTGTGGATAGGTAAACTGACCGGCTCAAAAATGACCTACGAGGGTAGGCTGAAAAGTTCTGAGCCTGACCAAGATCCAATAGTTTGTCCATGCTGAAAGTGCCTTATTTTTCAACAGTCTCCCTTCCTGTCCACACACTTCCTCCAGCGATGCTGGAGTCCTTGGACCCCAGTGGTATAGAAGGTCTCATCTTGGTCCCTGAAAAACTCCTCCACAGCAGCTATCACCTCCTCGTCTGACCGATAATGCTGCCCAGCCAAGTGCTTTTTCATGTTTGGAAACAGGAAATAATCTGTTGGAGCTAGATCAGGTGAATACGGAGGGTGATCGACAAGTGTGAAGCCACAGTCATGCACAGCAGCCATTGCGACAACCGATTTATGAGCAGGCGCATTGTCCTAATGGAACAAGACCCCTTTTGTCAATTTTCCGGGTCGTTTAGCCTTAATTGCTTTTCGCAATTGTTTTAGCAGATCTGCATAATACTCCCCATTAATTGTTTTGCCTTTTTGAAGGTAATCTATGAATATTATACCCTTGGCATCAAAGAACACTGATGCCATCACCTTCCCTGCAGAGGAGACGACCTTTGCCTTCTTTGGAGGGTGAGCCAGGGTGCTTCCATTGCATGGATTGGCTTTTGCTGTCTGGCTCAAAGTGATGAACCATCTTGGTCTGCTTCAAAAATAGCCAAGTTGGCTTGTGACAGGTTCAGTCTGGTCAACTTTTGGTCAGGCGTCAAAAGCCGTGGCATGCATCTGGCGGAAACCTTCGACATTCCTAATTCACTGTGTAGAATGTTCTCTACTCGTTCACGGGAGATGCCAACAGTGTTAGCTAACTGATTCACAGTTAAAAGCCTGTCATCCATCACCGCCCTGTGCACTTGGCTAATGGTTTCCTCAGTTGTTGCCGTTGTGGGTCGTCCAGACCGGTCATCATCTTCAAGGCTGTCCTTGCCCATCTTAAAATTTGATGGCCACCTTTTCACGGTTGCATACGAAGGAGCATCAACCCATAATGAAGCAACCATATCAGCATGAATGTCCTTAGGAGCTAACCGCTTTTTATGGAGGTACTTGATGACCCCCATGATGCCAGATTTTGACCATTTTCTCAAAAACGTGCAAGTATCAATTTTCAAAGTCTAGAATTTCTACGTTATTGCAGGTAAACCTGATTTCATTTGAGTCAAATCAAGTAGTAAAGGTTTGGATTTAATGAATACAAAATTTCATGGCTGTTCGATGCCTGCTTCTTTGTCAGGCTCAGAACTTTTCAGCCTACCCTCGTAAATTAGTGTTGAGTGTGCCGTTAAACTCAAATACAAACAAACAAACAAACATCTCAATCCATGTCGCCCATTGACTCGCACGACTTTGTTTGGACAGACTTAGACCTTCTAAACGATTTACCAGTACTCTCAGCTCATGCAGCCAAATCTATTTCTCCAAGCCTGAATGGGCGGGGGTCAGGAGATATATCTGAATCTGCTTGGTACTCCATACATCTCAAGTAGAGTATTTGTTTGTTTGATTTGAGGTTTAACGTCCCCGTCAACTCTGTAAAGGTCATTTTGGAGACACTGCTTCCTATTTTGTGGGACTTTTAACCGACCTTGAGATGAAATGACATCTCAAGCCCTGCCGCCCAAATGAACCAATAGGGTTTATTAACATGGACGGGCCGACTCGTACTGCTTTGCCTGGGCAGGCTTAGATCCTCTAAGCGGTTTACCAGTACTCGTGTGCGTGTCGTTTTCAGCTCTGTGTGGAAGCATCATGCAGCCCATCTATTTCTTCAAGCCCCGATGGGCAGGGGCCGTCAAATAGAGTGTTATACGGATATATGCTAATAATATATATAACGACCATGTGCATTTTCTCCAGAAAGCATGCAAGAATTGCCTGTTTGGATCATTATAATCTTACGTCCGATTAGGTGCGCAGTCCTCATAGAGGTGATTCCAGAGGGACCGGATGCCCTGGCCGGAATTCCCAGATCTTACTGCTGGTTCCGATATTTAACTGCACACATGGCGGGCGTTCAGCGTATGCCGTCCGTTGCTTTGGAAGCCTTACGGGCTGAAAAGGCTGCACGGCAGATAGGTCCCTTTTACTGGCCATCATCTTCCAGCGATGATGAAGACCTTGAAGATTTTTACAATAAACAATCACGTGTTTTAGGGAGAAATCATTAAACCAAAAGTTTTTGCGGTGATTTATGGATATCCATATTTCGAATTATGGATATCCATAAATCGATCTGAATTATGGATATCCATAAATCGAATTATGGATATCCATAATTCGAATTATGGATATCCACATATCAGAGGAATAATGGACATCCATAAATCGAATTAAGGATATCCATAATTCGAATTAAGGATATCCATAAATCGATCTGAATTAATGATATCCATTAATCGAATTATGGATATCCATAA
This sequence comes from Lucinisca nassula, assembly GCA_963580285.1. Lineage (NCBI taxonomy): Eukaryota > Metazoa > Mollusca > Bivalvia > Lucinida > Lucinidae > Lucinisca > Lucinisca nassula. The sequence continues at coordinate 82,541,399 of OY757025.1, forward strand.
TTCGATTTATTGATATCTATAAATACGAATTAAACAGTAAAAAGGCGCCCCATACGTGTTTTCGTAATGTCTGAGAACCGATTGGCCAATCAAAGCCAATATGTTTTGAACCTCTTTGGGTAGGGGGAACGCTAGTTGATTCGCGGCATCTGGGTCACATGACCAAGATGGCTACCACACCCATATATGGTTAAACCATTGAAAAGCTTCTCTAGGACCAGTCAAGAAACTTTGTATGAAACAGATAGGACTCCAGCACATCATATTTTGTTTTTTGTTTGTTTGTTTGATTTGAGGTTTAACGTCCCCGTCAACACTGTAAAGGTCATTTTGGAGACGTTGCTTCCAATTTTGTGGGACTTTTACCCGACATTTAGATGAAATGACATCTCAAGCCCTGTCGCCCAATGAAACCAATAGGGTTTATTAGCATGGACGGTCCTCCTTGCACCGCGGTTCCTGGACAGGCTTAGATCCTCTAAGCGGTTTACCAGTACTAGTGTGCGGGCCAGATTCAGCTCTGCGTGGAAGCATCGTGCAGCCCATATATTTCTTCAAGCCCCTATGGGCTCATATTTTGTTCAAATGATGATCTTAGGATTACCCCGAACTTATCTCCAGACACGGTCAAATTTTACAACCTATCCTTTTCTATAGGAAAAATTAAAATAAATATTTTTTTTCAGAAACTATTACAGCCAGTGAAAGTTAGCCAACTAATTGAGATTCTTCACATGTGTGTGGATTTGGTGAGTGGGTGTTAGAGTTTTACGTCCCACCAACAACTAAGGTCATATGAAGACGGGACCTCGGTTTAAAGACTCATCCGAAAGTCCTGAGAAGCCAGATATCGATCCTGCGACCCCTAGTTTACAAGGCGAGTAACGTAACCACTACACCACGGAGGCTTCTGTGTGGATTTGGTACCGATTCCTCGCATGTGTGAAGTATTGGTATCAATTATACTCTTGTGAAAAATTGGTACCAATTCTTCTCATGTGTGAGGAATCGGTACCAGTTCTTTACATGTAAGACACGTGTAATAGTAATTGGTACAAATTCTCCACACCCCATAAACACAGGTCACAGGTGTGACAAATACTTACCATTTCTTCTTACGTCAGACATTGTCAACGAATTCTTCACATGTGTGAGGAATTGATACCAATTCTTCACACCCTATAAAAAGTCGCACTAGTGACGAATACTTACCAATTCTTTATACGTCAGAAAATTCAGACATCAAAATTTTTCGAAATTGACCATATGTAAAATTGGGTGAGAAATTTACGAAATGAGAAATTTACGGTTCAACAAAGCCATCCCTAGACATATTGGAAGTGTTGGTGGTGACAGTGATGCAGGTGTGTGGCAAGGTATACTGTCTTCTTCTGCTTCTTCTTCTTCTTCTCTATTAAATCATATTATGCCGATTACTAAATTTCGTTTCAATATATACGCGTGTAGCTTTTTAAAAAATCTTAGAAAGCCTTCCGTAGACAAGTTATAGGATACAGCGGTCTTGAACAGTTCTGCGTTGTGTTTTCCAGGGTCCGACACTGGCTGCAAAACTGCATCTGGTGAGGAAATCACGACGACCATACTGACATTGACCACCCGTTAGCATTTGTATACCCACCATTCCAAACAACTTATTAGAAACCATATTACCGCTGATAGGTGACTTTTGTTTCAAATACAGCTAAGCACGGGACATGTCAAGACATTGCCCAGTGAAAACCAACATGTCATCCCCGTTAGGAATGACAAAAAGTCTGTTCTATAATATCAACATAGACAACTAATAAACTATCTTAACATGCCGGTACAGTTATCTGGTGATGTTTTTTTTGTTTGAGGGAGGTTTAACGTTCCCGCCAACACTATTTGGGTCATTTTGAGACGCTGCTTTCAATATTGTAGGACTTTTACCCGACATTGAGATACAATGTCATTATATGCACGGACGGTCCAACTTGCACCACTTTGCCTGGGAAGGCTAAGACCCACTAAGCGGTTTATCACAACTCATGTACGGTCGATTTCTGCTCAACGTTAACCATTTATACCTCCTTTACTTAAATATGCACTTGCGCACACATAACAAACGCAAAATCAAAGCAGTAAGAGTACTGGTGGGTCGATTGTCGCTGAATATAGGTCGGAAAAGTCCTGGACTGTGATTTAAACTGCTTAATTTACCCTTGAAATCCGGTTTTTAAGTATATAGTATAGATCTTGATCAGACGCCACATTCTGTGGTGTCTGGTCTGGGTCTTCATTGTTTGCCAAGCCCAACCTATGATTCCAAGATAACCCTCTTACACAACACTCTGACCTCAGTCACTGCGGCTGTTTTCTATAAAAATAGTTATTCGGACAAGTCTGTGATAGTCGCGTGGACTGAAGAGCTTTTCTGCTTAGGAATTTTGGGTAGTCGGAAAAGGAGCTCCTCACGAAAACACGCCTATATAATTTTGACCCCCATTGAACCCCACGTTTATATAGTGAAACTGGGGTTTACAGGGGTAAACCTTATTTTTCATATTTCTGCTCATATACATAGATTCTGGGTACTTGTTAGAACCGCGCGTTCACACAATCTGTTTTTGAGCAGAAATATAAAAAGTTATCGGATATTTATTTTTCTGAAAATTTTCATTTTTGTTTTTAGGGTAAAATTTTCAATTTATTTTAATAGGCATGTTTTCGTAATGTCTGCTGATCAAACCTACTGTTTGTCATGGCATTTGTTGAGAAATATTCGTCTTTGCACATGCGCTTGAAGTTCTGAGCTCAAAGCCTAAACAAAGAGCCTCCGTGGCCTAGTGGTTAAGAGCGCTGACTCTTGATCATTAGATCTCTCACCGCTGTGGTTCGAGCCTCGCTCGGGTCACATGTGAGACGCCAAGTTCTGCAACGGAAGATCAGGTGGTTTTTCTCCGGGTACTCCGGTTTCGCCCACCTCTGATTAACGATCGGCTCGATATGAGTGAAAAAATCTTGAAAGGGCCGTAAAACCGAAAAAAAAAAAAAAAAGCCTTAACATACGGAACCCGGGAAGGGACATGATTTTTTTTTTTATTTTAAAAGTTGTGCGCACAAGATAATATCTTGTGCGGACAAGATATTATCTTGTGCGGAGAAGATAATATCTTGTCCGCACAACATAATAGCTTGTCCGCACAAGAAAATATCTTGTGCGGACAAGATATTATGTTGTGCGGACAAGATATTATCTTGTCCGCACAAGATATTAAGTTGTGCGAACAAGATATTATCTTTTCCGCACAAGATAATATCTTGTCTGCACAACATAGATCTTGTGCGCACAAGATATTATCTTGTCCGCACAAGATATTATCTTGTCCGCACAAGATAATATCTTGTCCGCACAACTTCCCAAGATCTATGTTGTGCAAACAAGATAATATGTTGTGCGAACAAGATAATATCTTGTGCGCACAAGATATTATGTTGTGCGAACAAGATCATATCTTGTCCGCACAAGATAATATCTTATCCACACAAGATAATATGTTGTCCAAACAAGATAATACCTTGTCCGCTCAAGATATTATCTTGTTCGCACAACATAATAAAAATAAAAAATTAAGTCCCTTCCCGGGTTCCGTATTAACATGAATGTTAATATTGACGTAGTCAATATTCAATTTCGGTATGGCCCTTTCAATCAAATTTGTAATGTTTAAGCATTTAATCTTCAAGCCCCTGTGATCTTTCCGACATCATTCTTCAAGAGCATTTGCACAGGTTTCCAACATTTTTTTGCAGTTTGATTTCAAGCTGATTTGACATTTACATGTTCAAGTGTTTACATCAGTGACCAGCCTTGTAGCTCCCGCCCATAGGGTCTTGAAGAAATATATGGGCTGCATGATGCTTCCACGCAGAGCTGAATCCGGCCCGCACACTAGTACTGGTAAACCGCTTAGAGGGTCTAAGCCTGTCCAGGAACCGCGGTGCGAGGCGGACCGTCCTTGCTAATAAACCCTATTGGTTTCATTGGGTGACACGTCTTGAGATGTCATTTCATCTCAGTGTCGGGTAAAAGTCCCACAAAATTGGAAGCAACGTCTCCAAAATGACCTTTACAGTGTTGACGGGGACGTTAAACCTCAAATCAAACAAACCAAAAACTGTTGTGTAAACTAAATATGGGAGAGTTAAGGATGGAGTTATTCTTGGTGATTGTTGCGACTTTAAGACACCAGTTCGCACAAAACATACATTTTTCTTCATGGCTCCCAGTGAAATCTGCCTAATAATGCAGATTTCAGTAATAATCATAGACTAAATCATGTATTTTAACAGCAGTACATGAAATGTAGTTTTTATATTTCGTCGACGGTCGTATCAATAAGACTATGATACCATCGACGGTCGTATTTCTAATAATCGACATCCGTATCCCGACATTTTTCAAAGGTCTATAAAAACTCCCAGAGTGCATGAATTATGTCAAACCCCCGTTGTTGCTGAAGCGTAAATGGTAGATAAAATATATATGGTGTTTTATTGCTTTCCTACTTTTCATAAAGCATAACATTAATGATATTCTGTGAAAACTGATTTTTTTCGAAAGACCCGGTATTTTATAGTGTTTTTCAGACTCACGACTCTCTATAAGTGAACAGACAATTAACAGCTTGTCTCTTTAAAACACCGACATCGTTTGTAAATGTTTAAACTAACGTTTTCGCCTCTCCAAGTGCATCAAAATCGAAGACCCCCCTCTGTCGACATCCGTACTGCTCGGTCGAAAACCGTATTTCTCGGTCGACAGCAGCTTTACACAGTACCGGCTCGGTCGACAACACAGGTATAGAAAATGGTTTTACCCCCGTGATCCTGTCCCTGAGTAGCATATCCTGGGTAGGATAGGAATTTTTATCCCAGGGTTAAGTCCAGGATTTCATTATTTGATGTGCAAGCTGTGGTATCGTTATAACTGCCTCAATGGAGGTGGTTCTAAAGAGCACACACAACCTATCTAAATACATTACGAAAACACACCTATACAAATACATTGTAAACTTTACTGCTGAAAAATCGACAATTTTTGGATGAAAAAGTATGATGTTTTTCTTATTTCTGCTCAAAATATAGATAGTGGGTACTCGTTAGAACCGCCTCATCAAGTACCCACAATCTATATATTAGAACAGAAATAAGACAAATAAGGTTTACCCCTGTAAACCCCAGTTTTACTGTACAAATGTGGGGTTCAAAGGGGTCAAATTTATATAGCCGTGTTTTCATGATGAATAAGAAAAAATCACATTAGGAAAATGTCAGTATTGGAGATATGAAAGAATGCACCACATTGCATGGATATTTTATCTGAATAAGGACTACTCTGAAAGGAAAGAATCTGCTCATGAATGAGAATCAAATTCGTTCCTATAAGAGCAGACCCCTTTACAATTGGGATTTAGTGTAAATTTAACAGTCACCATCCACTTCAAAGGAATGTACCATAAAAACCCTAACAACTAGGACACCTCTAGTACTTGCTACAATACTCCTAAAATTTTATCAAATTTGTTTTACGATCCTGCATTGTAAATTTTATCACCGCAAAAAAGGAAAAATTTAAGATGAAAAGTTCTGATATTTTTCTTATTTCTGCTCAAAATATAGATTCAGGGTACACTTTAGAACTGCTTCATCTAGGTGGTTCTAACGAGTAACCACAATCCGGTTCTAACGAGTACCCACAATCTATATTTTAGAGCAGAAATATGAAAAATAAGGCATACTCCTGCAAACCCCAGTTTTACTATATGAAAGTGGGGTGCAAAGGGGTCAAAATTATATAGGCGTGTTTTCGTGATGACTTGCTGCAATTCTCCTAAAATTTTATCAAGTTTGTTTTACGATCCAGCAAGAAGACCGAATTGCAAACAGGAGCAGTCTGATCTCGGTCTGCACTGTTTGCTTAGGCCTATCTGTCCCAATACTAAGGATCATTACAGTAAACTTTGTCCTGCTGACCATGATAGCCCCTTACCTTTGCAAACTGTGAAGATCCAGATCTGAAGAAGCCATCTGATCTGGATCGGCACTGTTTGTTATTGAAGAAATACATGTACATTGCATCATGTGATATGGCAAAATTAATTATTCAGCAGGACAAGGATTAAACTTGTACTTTACCACACTATGATACACATTTCCTAGTATAGTTAACCCTTTTTGTACCAAATGGAATCTTCCTCCTTATATATAGCAGTCCATTTCAAAATTTAGGGGTGTCGGGTTGTGTTTTCTTCAAAATTTATTCGGAAAATGGCTATACTTTTTGCATATAGTGGAGGCCCTGATCAGATGCCGTGTTCTGCGGCATCTGATCGGGGCCTGCACTGTTTGCCAATTACCCGTTTAGGGGTTTCCGTCCGGTATGAACTGGGTTAAACTTGTACTTAGGTTACCACCCTATGATACATATTTCCTCAGTATCTTTGTCCCAGATAAAAGGGACTAAGCCTGAAGAGTTTTTCCAATGCCTTGTAACCGATGAAACAAAACCTCTTTCTGTCTATTCAGTGTTGATTCTAACCCATTTGCTTCTTCAATATAGTTGTCCAGTCTGGTTGGACAAAGTAGTTCAAAATCTTCACTTTCTCTGAAACAGATAGTATTAATAGTTTTCTACCTTGCTATCAATAACACATTAAAAATGTGTCTTCTGGACATGTAGACTCTGATCAACCTGCACATTTCCGCAGGCAGTGTAACACAACTCTCACTTAGCATGAAATTTGTTTTAACCCTTTACCACTCAGGGATTTTGTGAATTTTGCTGGTTTTCACAGTGTTGCACCTGACAGCAACTTCAACTAGCCATTGTTTCATAATGGATGGTCTGTTTTACACCAAACTCGGTATGAATGTTCATTGGGCAGTAGCCTTTCAAATGCAACCTTTCATGACTTGATCATTGTTGTCATGGTAAAGAGGGGGCATCTCAAAGTTGGCAAAAAGTGTGTTTTCACATGAATTTTTGACCACATTTTAATCTTCACACAGCTGTCAAGGCAACAATTAAGGTGTTTGGCACTGGCCATTTTCACTGTTTGCAGCATGTTTTATCAGCATCAATTTTTAGGCATTTTTTTACCCCAGACATCCTCAGATATAAATTTTAGCGGCCGGTTAGGGTAAAATGCTCATACAGTGAAATTCCACTATTAAGACCACCTAATATTAAGCCTTATTCTCCTTAAGAAAGGATATTTAAAAGGGTTTTAGTCATTTATCCAGTGTGTTTTCTGCACTCCGTGTCTTCTAGAATGAGACCTCCTTTGGGACTGTTCAAAAGTGCACCCGGCGAAGAATCAGATCAGCCTGCGCATCCATATAGCCTAACCAGAGACTGCTCTTGCTGCTTGAAGGAGCATTGGGCCCTTAACTATCCTTAGAGTGCTCAACAGAGGCTCTGCTCAGACTGCGCGGATGCACAGGCTGATCTGAGTCTTTGTTGGGCGCACATGTCTTACTGTAGGTTTTGGACTGCGCTGGCTCACATATCAGCAGGACAAATGGCTTGCTCAAGTGAGTTCAGCATGTTTTATAACCTTGTGACCACAGTCTTGGCTGTGTACTGTATGTCTGCCCATTGTTCAAAAACTTCTTTTTAAAGACAGGCAAGACTGAGTGGATAGGCAGGATGAGATAAGTCTCCGGAGTGCTTGTCTGAAAAGAGGCCATTCTAAGCAATACACCCAATGCACCAAAGTGCCTAAATTTTGGCCTGGGTGCCTAAGTTTTGAATAAAAAAGCCTATCAACTTAATGTTCAAGTTGGATTTATAGCAGTGTGGGTGTAAAAAGCAGAATACCTGCAACAACAGCATTTTGCACTTTCATAAAGGTGGGCTTATAAAAAGTGAGTTGCAAGATAATGATGACAGGGTTTAGCCTTGCAGCATCTCAGAGGGCAGTGGAGGACAGAGATTGTTATGTCAAGTATCAAAGGTACCCCTATGACCGGCAAGGTTACGGGGTAACTTAAGTGAAGTGAATGATGAGTACACACAACATAAACCCATATTTTCATCACATTAACAATTTAACAAGTACATGTACGTGAAATGTACAGCCCTCTAAACTGGGGTTTACAGCGGTATACATTATTATTCTTATTTCTGCTCCAAGACATAGGTTGTGAGTACCAATTAGAACTGCCTAATTGAGGCGGTTCTAACGAGCATCTACAACCTATGTTTGGGGTATAAATCAGGAAAATTTCACTCGGAGAAAATAATGCACTATGTCTCATGGATATGTTATCATTCTTATAGATCAAATATAATTATGCGTTACGAGTTACCGCTCAAACCACCCATGTCAGCCATTTGGAACAATTTCTATGGTCCCAAAGGGGTTCCGGCCACTGAACTCGGATATACAACAAATCGTATCGTAATCTGCCCACTGGGTTTGCTGGTGAAACGTCTATTGTAACAGTGTAATTCGATAAGAAATGAAATGTAAACTTTCACTGGTTTTGCAAAAATATATTATAAATAGCTTACTATTTTCGCATTTATTCCCAAAATTGATAATTGATACCAAATTCTTATATGACATTAGGGCATTTTTTAATTTATAAATTTCTTCGTGCCAGAAAGAGTATCGTGATACATATTGTATTTTGACATGAATATCCCAATATGTATTGCATCATGCATCGTTGCAGCCCTAGTTTGTATCTTCTCTGCAGACGTAAATTTTGAGTTCTGTGTGATTGAAAAATTATCTAATAATTAAAAAATAACTAGAGCTGTCAGTGAAACTGACTAGGGCCCCGGCAGCGCTATCAGAGGAGTAGGAAAATGTTGATGTTAAAAAAGACGTTTTTTTTTTCCTTTCACCTCTAAGTATGACCTTGACCTTTGAGGTACGGACCTGGGTCTTGCGCGTGACACACTGTCACATTATGGTTAATATTTCTGCTAAGTAATATTTAAATCCATCCAGGTATAAGAAAGTTATAGATTGGACACAATAAAAAAGACGCTTTTTTGACCTTTTATCTCTAAGTATGACCTTGACCTTTGAGGTACGGCTGTGGGTCTTGCGTGTGACACTTCGTCACATTATGGTTAACATTTCTGCCAAGTAATATTTAAATCCATCCAGGAATAATAACAAAGTTATTAATTGGACACAGGAAAGACCCTTTTTAGACCTTTAACCTCTAAGTATGACCTTGACCTTTGAGGTACGGACCTGAGTCTTGCGCGCAACACTCCATCACATTATGGTAAACATTTCTGCCAAGTAATATTTAAATCCATCCAGGAATAAGAAAGTTATGGAGGATAAAAAAATTTGTGGACGGACAGACGGACAGACAGACGGACGGACAGAGTGATGCCAAGTAATATTTAAATCCATCCAGGAATAATAAAAAGTTATGGAGAATAAAAAAATTTGTGGACGGACAGACGGACGGACAGACAGACAGACGGACGGACAGAGTGATTACTATAGGGCACCCACACTTTCAGTGCGGGGCCCTAATTAATTCAGTCACACCAATTTCTGACTTCCAACCGATCAGATTATTTGATGTAAATTTGTAATTTATTCCCACATACATGTATTCTCAAACCCAATGTTAAATAGTGTAGATACCAATCATATGTTGTCAGCATCTATACCTACACTGTTTGCAAATGGTAGTGCATATTATGTGGGTAGGCATTAGATCCGTCTCAATGAGGTTGTTCCAATTAGCAACCACAGCCTGAGGCAGTTCGAATGAGTACCCACAACCTGTACCTTTAGTATAATTATTAAAGAAAAAATATCACAGATTTTCATCAGAAAAGCAACCATTTTGGAGATGTGAAAAAATGCACTATGTCGTACGGGTGTGTAATCATAATGTAAACAGTAAGGTATCAATGCCATTATTTAGTCAAAGACTGTTCTGCACTGAGAATTAACTTACTTGAAAGTTTCTGCCCACTGGGTTTGCAAAAGCTTTGCTTCCTGTCCAAACTCTATTCAAAATAAAAAAAAAGATTATGGAAAATACATGTATTGCAAAAAGTCATCAGGTCAAAGAAAATTCTTTCAGAGAACAAAAAAATATCCACTACATCATCTTAATTAGAAGCCTCCGTGGTGTAGTGGTTACGCTACTCGCTTTCTAAACCAGGGGTCGCAGGATCGATCCCGGGCTTCTCCAGACTTTCGGATGAGTCTTTAAACCGAGGTCCTGTCTCCGTATGAGCTGTTGGAGGGAAGTAAAATTCAAACACTCACATCATCTTAATCCCTACAAGGACTGTTCAAATATGAATGCAAGTAGAAAGTTTTCTCATGCACTAATGCGAAAATCACCTGGAAATAAATATCACAGTGTAGAAAAACATTTTACCTATACATTGATACCAAACCTGTTAAAATCCGTCTACTTTAGCCATGTGTATCGTTCGATAAACACTGTCTACTCTTGTATACTAATACAAAACATGGTTGGAAGAAGGTCAGAGTACGCCGTTGAAATATGGTCCTATATCAAGAATCGTTGTATTCTTGGTATACGGTGCAAAGACATTTTTGATGAAATATGTTCGGTTTATGGGCATAATGAAATGTCTTTTCCGACAGTTTTTCGTTGGTGTAAGAAATTCAGCTGCAGGCTAGGCTCAACAGAAGATGCACCACATGATCAACGGCCGAAAACAGCAACATCTGCCAAGATGGTTGCTAGAGTGAAAGAAATAGTTGCTACCGATGCACAATACACCACTAGGCAAATAGCTATTATGGTTGGCATCTCATTAGGAGCAGCTCATACAATTCTGAAACAGGATTTGAAAATGAGAAAATTCTGTGCTAGATGGATTCCCCATCTGTTGACAGATGAGCAGAAAAAGACACGCGTTCAGTGCACCAAGAAGTTGCTTAAAAAATTTCCAAATTACAATGCACGGTCTTTCGCTAATGTCGTCACAGGTGAGGAGACATGGGTTCACTTTTTTGAGCCAAAACGAAAGATTCAGAACAAAATATGGGCAACAAAGTATTGCAAAAGACCATGCATTGCAAAGCGGACCATGAGCGTCAAGAAAGTAATGTATGCCATATTCTTTTCAAATCAGGGCCCTGCTATTCAGGTTGCTGTGCCTAAAGGCAAATCTGTAAATGCAAAGTTTTACAAGAATAAAGCTCTTTGAAAATTGAAGAAATATTTCAAAGAACAAAGACCCGCAACTGGTTTGGCCAATGTCAGATTGCTACATGACAATGCGTCATCGCACAAGGTGTTCATTGTGCAAGACTATCTGAAGCAGGAAAAGGTTGTTGAACTCCCTCACCCCCCGTATTCCCCTGACCTTACCCCATAAGACTTTTTTTTGTTCCCGCTGCTGAAAAAATACCTTTCTGGTCGAAAATTTGTACAGCGCAAACACCTCGGTTCTGCAATATTCCAGTGCCTTCATAGTATACCTCGAAAAGACTACCAAAATGCATTCAATGATTGGATCAGAAGACTGAAAGTTTTTATATCTGTTAAAGGGGAATACTTTGAGGGGACAAAATAAATTTTTCATAGAAATCTATCAGGGAATCATTTTTATGTGCTTAGTTGCATTCATATTTGAACAGTCCTCGTACCTGCTTTTGTTTTAATTTCTTTCCTTATCTTTTTAAACCTCGACTCTGTATGATTTAAGACTATAACAATATTAACAGTCCTCGTACCTGCTTTTGTTTTAATTTCTTTCCTTATCTTTTTAAACCTCGACTCTGTATGATTTAAGACTATAACAATATTAACCCATTTGGTACCAGAGACCCCTAAATGGGTACTCTGCAAACAGTGGAGGCCCAGATCAGACGCCGCAGAACACGGCGTCTGATCAGGGCTTCCACTGTTTGTTAAAAGTTCAGCCATTTTCCAAATAAATTTTGATGAAAACACAACCTGTCACCCCTAAATTTTGAAATGAGCTCCTGCTTTTTGAGGAGGAAGATTCCATTTGGTACAAAAAGGGTTAATATACCATCATCTGCATCTATGTATCAGTTTTCAGAGCAATAAAATCAGAATAAAGAATGAACATGGTACCCTTTTAACATTTTTTTTTTTTATAAAATAAACAGAATCTTGTAGGAGGGTTCATTTCAAATGATATTTAAATAACAAGTTTTATAATTTCGAGCTCCTGCAAGTCTTCGTGTGTTTAATAAATATATGAAAAAATGATAATTATAAAAATCACAAATGTAAGATCATATGACATTCTATATGAGTTTTCTACTGGCAACATTGTTCCTGTCAGAAAACAAGAATATCGGTGAAACGCATGGATGCTCCCCGAAGGTGCAATAGTCGGAACAGGAAACATTATCCTAGTTAAAGAATACTCACTGTACTTCAAAATGAAGTATAACAAAACCTGTCGGTGGACAGTTTTTTCTAAAAATAGCCACAATGACCTTGAGCCCCGGACCCTGAAAGTCAAACTTGCTCGTGATATTATCATACCCAACATTTGTGTGATATTATATTAAAATCCATCAATAAATGTAGACACTAGAGCAATGACAAAGTTTTTTCTAAAAATAGCCACAGTGACCTTTATCTTGAGTCCAGGATCCTGAAAGTCGACCTTGCTTGAGATATTATTATACCCAACATTTGTGTAAAGTTATATTAAAATCCATCAGCAAATGATGACGCTAGAGCGATGACAAAGTTTTTTCTAAAAATAGCCACAGTGACCTTGAGTCCAGGACCTTGAAAGTCAAACTTGCTCGAGATATTATTATCCCCAACATTTGTGTGAAATTATATTAATATCCATCAATAAATGTAGGCACTAGCGCGATGACAAAGTTTTTTTTCTAAAAATAACCACAGTGACCTTGACCACAGGATCCTGAAAGTTGAACTTGCTCGAGATATTATTATACCCAACATTTGTGTGAAGTTATATTAAAATCCATCAGCCAATGATGACACTAGAGCCATGACTAAGTTTTTTTCTAACCAGAGGACCATTGGTCCTGAATCGCTCACCTGACTTTTCTGAGGAAGTCCTCAAAGACTTTAATATGTGATCTTTGGCCAAGAGGGACCGAAGGTCTGTGTAACTGGGTGGGGATCTCAACTGTTTCCGAGATATTAAGCATTCAATGCAATAAAGGGAGTTGGCCCCCAGCCCCCCCCCCCCCCCCCCCCCCCCCACTGGAACCGTAGGTCCAACGGTCCATTACACTGAATGCGACAAGAATATGTATGGTTTATGGGTGGGGATCTTAACCGTTTCCGAGATATTAAGCATTTTGTGGAAAAAAGGGGGTTAGGCATGCCCCCCTCCCTCACCCAGGGACCCCCCGGGTCCAAAGGTCCATGTCACTGAATGCGCCTTATCATAAGGAACAAGAATATATATGGTTTGTGGGTGGGGATCTTAACCTTTTCCGAGATATTAAGCATTTTGAGCAAAAAAGGGGGAGGGGCATGCCCCCCCCGGACCCCTG